>CM028689.1:4047258-4253818 GCA_016771965.1 Brassica carinata | reverse complement strand
AAACAACATCAATTTTCATTAAGATAATAGTAGTATTTATACATTATCAGTAAAAAACATATGTTTAATAATCATATGAATTTCTTCCTTAGAAGCTCGATTCTCATCTTTCCTTCTTCGATTGTCACATGATGAGTTCGGGTTGTGAGGATTCGTCTGTGAATATGATGGGTATTCGTGGTATCCCGGAGTATTCGGGTTGTGAGGATTTGTCGTTTCATTCATCCCCGTCGTTAACTCAATAAAAGGAAGTTTGTTTCATAATCTTTCGAAAAGTCCACTAGCTCGGTGCAACCCCCCCCCCTAAAGACCACGAGTGCACGAGTTTGAGTCCACCCTTCCACCATTTTAATTAAATAAAACGACGACGTCTTGACATTTTGTCTTAAACCAAAAAACTGAATGAAACGACATAGTTTTGCTAAACAGTCGATTTAACGTTGATTAACCACCGTCTTAACTGCCGGGCTAACGGTGTCTTAATCTGGTCAATCAAAGTTTCTTAATAAAGCGATAAAAGTCAACAAAGTTCGGTTTTATTGCTGAACTATATGTTTCTTTTGGCCATTCTTGCCATGTTCAGTGTTTTTTTGGCCGAATTCCCATAATTTAATGGACAAATGGTTGATGGAATGTTGTTTCACACACAGAGGAGAGGAATAAACTTTGTGAAACTGTATAGACTATTTCATCTGGTTATGTTCTTAAAAGTTAAAACCAAGATATTTTATTTAAAAAACATGAGAGCATGAGAGAAACTTCTTACTATTACAGAGTTCGAAAAGAAAGAGACTTGTTTAACTTTCACACACGAATAAGATGACAATCTTATACTAGAAACTAGATTACGTTATATATTGTACTTAACCACTACACACATCAACAGACACAACTGCAATAAAGAGACGCAAGCACGCGTTCTGATCAACTTTATTTTTCTTCTACTCTTTGTGTTTAACTTCCACAAGAGAGACAGTCCTCACGGTTTGTCAAAGAGCAAACCATCTGTGCCATCTTCGTCTCATTGTCTTCTTCTGTTACTTCATCCTCTTTGGTTAAATCAGGTTTCTCCTGCATCACACGCAAAATCTCAATTTCGTTGTCCAGGTAAAAACAGAATCACACAGAAGTGTTGTTTACCTTTAGCATTGCTGTGTCTACTGTAAACTTAATTGCATCTGCAGCAGCACGCGATCGCAAGTAGTACATTCCCGTTTTCAAACCCTTTCAATAGTCGCAACAATAACACTTGTGAGATCAAGTTGTACCACAAATCAAGACTGAATCCGACGAAGTGAGTTTCATGAAGCGATGCAATCATATTGGACAGATTAATCAACATTTCTACTTGCAACTGATGCAACCATATCGAGAGTTCACTCAGCAAAGTAAAGCTTTAGGATAAGTTGTTACCTTCTTCCAAGTGTGGAAGTGTAAGGAAGTGAGTTTGGCAAAGTTGGGTTTGTCCATGTGTATATTCAAACTTTGGCTTTGATCTATAAAGCATCCACGATCAACTGCCATGTCAACCACTGTTCTCTGCTTAATCTCCCAAACAGTCCTGAATCAATTTTGCAAAAAAGGTTAAAATAACATGAACAACACAAAGTAACCAGAGCATAAAAGAATGAGCAAAATCTCTACCTGTAAATTGCTTTCAAGTCATCTGGAATCTCCGGGACATTTATAACAGAACCATTCTCATATATTATCTTGTTTTTCAGAGTAGGAGACCAGAGTCCCATGTCAGTCAAGTCGTGAAGAAGATGCTTGTTCACAACTACAAACTCACCACTGAAAATACAAGGAAAGACCAACGATTAATCATATGGAGGAAACCAGAAACTTAACTTTGTGGAGCACTCTTTATTAGCTTGAACATCATACCTCAAGACTCTGCGACTGTAAATGTTTGAAGTATAAGGTTCAAAACATTCATTATTCCCAAGAATCTGGCTAGTTGAAGCAGTTGGCATTGGTGCTACTAGAAGAGAATTTCGAATTCCATTCTTTGAAATCATCTCCCTGAGAGCAGCCCAGTCCCATCGGTCAGAAGGAGTTACATTCCACATGTCAGGTTGAAGAATACCCTACAAAATTCATCCCAGACGCCAGTCAAGCAGTCAGCAACAAGAGCTTAAGACAATGCTGAACATGTTCCTTTAAAATGCTTGTTGAGATTAAGATACATACCTTACTCACAGGACTCCCTTCATATGTCTCATATGTACCTTCCTTGGTAGCAATCTCTGAAGATGACTTGAGAGCATGGTAGTATATGGTTTCAAATATGTCTTTGTTGAGTTGTTGAGCCTGATATGATTGCAAAAAGCTGCTCAGACCAGAGAACAAAACTACTTCGAAAGCTTGATTCACTTGTGAAAGTAGTTTACCTCAGGGGAATCGAATGGCATTCCGAGAAGGATAAATGCATCTGCAAGACCTTGAACACCAATACCGATAGGCCTATGACGCATGTTTGAAGTTTTAGCCGTCTCCACAGGATAGTGATTCACATCAATGATCTTATTGAGATTAACAGTAACAGTTGCAGTCACCTGAAGAAACAGAATATAAATATTTTTTAAATCAGCATCAAAATTGTATACATGGAAACTTGTCAGAATGAGCTAAGTAATTAAAAGCTGACCTCTGCTAGCTTGTCAAAATCAAAGTAACGATTCTTTGAGCCCAAACTGCCTACGATCTTAGACGGATGAGAGTCTAAGGGGACATCCTGTTGTGAGATGTAAGAAATGTCAAGAGTTATTATTAACTAAGTGACAAAGTAAAATCAAATACTGAAACACCTTTGTCAACTTACCTTTTCCCTAACGAACCGAGGTAAAGCAATAGATGCAAGATTGCACACAGCAGTTTCTGTTGGACTTGTGTACTCGATGATTTCAGTGCATAAATTAGAAGACTTAATGGTACCCAGATTTTGTTGATTGCTTTTCCTGTTACATGAATCCTACAGCACAGTTTCACTATAGTGAGAACCAGCGGTCATCCAATTATACCGAGTGGTTACAGAAAAAAAAAAGACTGTTTCTTACCTTGAAAAGCATGTATGGTGTCCCTGTTTCTACTTGGGATGTCAGGATCTCATACCAGAGCTGCTGTGCCTGGACAACCTTCTTAGCCTTACCCTAAAGATAAAAACAAACAGAACTGGTTCAAATCTACATAAAAAGGAGCATAGCTGGTATTATGATTGCAAGAGTTTGAATTCTGAAAGTGAAATAGTAAACCCAAAGATGAAATCACTCACCTCGTTCTCATACTTAGTGTACAGTCTCTCAAAATCTTCACCCCAACAATCTGCCAGACCTGGAGCTTCATTAGGACAAAAGACTGACCACTTCCCATCACTCTGGACCCTTTCCATGAAAAGATCCGGTATCCAAAGACCATAAAACAAGTCTCTAGCCCTATGTTCTTCCTGGAATTAAAAAATATAAAACAAAGTGTAATGTGAGAGTGTATAAAAAAAATTCAAGATTATGTTGTAGTGAATGTGAGTGATATCGAGGCTGTACCTTCCCATGATTCTTCCGGAGCTCCAGAAACTCAAAAATGTCAGCATGCCATGGCTCCAGGTATACAGCAAATGCTCCTAAACCAATTGCAAATAAATATACATAAGAAAAAAAAAACTAAACCAATTATTCAGAAACAATCACGACAATAGTGGCAATGAAATGTATACCCTTTCTCTTGCCTCCTCCTTGGTCAACGTAGCGAGCAGTGTCATTGAATACCCGCAGCATTGGAACAATACCGTTAGATGTTCCATTTGTGCCACGAATGTAACTTCCTGTCGCACGGATGTTGTGAACTGAAACACCTATTCCCCCAGCTGATTTACTTATAACTGCACACTCTTTCAATGTATCATATATTCCCTCAATGCTATCATCCTTCATGCAGATCAAGAAGCAGCTGCTTAGCTGCAAATCCAAACATTTCCACAAACCCACGTCAGTAAAACGAATGCAAATACGAGTTACAGTGTAAACGGAAATATAGATATACTAACCTGAGCCCTTGGAGTTCCTGAGTTGAAGAGAGTGGGAGACGCATGAGTAAACCATCGCTGAGACATCAAATGGTAAGTTTTGATTGCGGAATCAATGTCCTCTTTGTGAATGCCAACAGAAACCCTCATGAGCATGTGCTGAGGCCTTTCAACCACTTTCCCATGGACTTTCAAGAGGTATGATCTCTCGAGAGTTTTGAACCCAAAGTAGTCATACTCAAAATCACGATCATAAATGATCTCGCTGTCTAGACGTGTAGCATTCTGAAACAAACACACAATTCAGCAAAAGATAGCAAAACTTTCCATCTAAACCCTCGTGGAATCAATCAAGTTGAGTGTGGTTTACCTTCAAAATGATCTCAAACACATCATCAGCAATTAGAGGAGCGGCAAGTCCGGATCTCTCATTGACATGACTGTACATATCCTTAATCCTGAAGAAGATAAACCCAAAATCCACCAAAGTCAACTCATATGAATTCACTGATAACTACAAGAGAGATATAGAAACAAAGATCAAAAACAAGACTCACGTCTCGGAAAACGACTTCTTAGTGTTCTTGTGGAGGTTAGAGACAGCAATCCTTGCAGCCAACTGATACATAAACAACGAAACAATCAAATCAACTGATGCAATCCAATCCAATCCAATCCGAGACAAATCAATCAAATTAAGAAACCTAATTGAAGTAAATAGCAGAAATGAATAGGGATTGAAAACTGACGGAGGCGTAATCAGGATGGTTGGCGGTCATAGCAGCAGCGGTCTCAGCGGCTAACTCGTCGAGTTGAGTGGTGGTGACGCCTTTGTAGACACCGGCGCAGACTTTCTGGGAGACGAGGACAGGGTCGCAGTGGTCGACGCTGAGGCCATAGCTAAGCTTCTTGAGACGCGCGGTGATCTTGTCGAAGTGGACAGTCTCCTGCCTTCCGTCACGCTTCACAACGTACATCTTTCTTCTTCTCTCAGAAGAATTCTATCGAACAGTTGGTGGGCGTTCGTGTGTGTGAGAGTCTGATGATAGAGAAGAAGAGAGAACGTCACGCAGAGTGTGCTAAATAGATAGAAGAGTGAAGGGAAAGCACCAAGTGGGGCTAGGGTTTCTTTTCTTCTTTATGTTGACTTTTTTGCCCCGCGCGAAAGTTTCAGATTTTTCCCGCCAGCTTCCGAGATACTGAAACGTAAGAGCTTCTCTTGTACCTCAAGTGGCGCGTAATTTTTTAAGCAGAAAAAAAATATATAACTTGAAGCGTTTTGCCTCGCTGAATGCGGGCCCACCTCATGAGATATTCGTGAATGTGAATTAAGTACGTGGGCCCAAATTAGAAGTTGGGGTTTAAGATAGTTGTAGCAATTAAATTATTGAATGTAAATGTTTAGATTTTTTAACATTTTGGGAAGTTCTTTATGTTTTGTCATATTAAGATGCTAACAACAACAAAAAATTCTGTAAAATCATATATATAAATACATGATAGTTGAAGTTTAAAAGTATTTTATATTCTTGTTTCCATTTTGTGCCCGATCGGTTTATGTAATATGTAGGGGGTTTTTTTTTGCTTGATGTAATAGACAGTTTTTTAAAAAAGCTTTTAATTAAAATATCGCAAATTAAAAAGTCACAAAATATGATTGTTTGGATCATGTAGTTTGAGAAAGCAATACAAAAGAGAAATAGCAGCCACTTGAGCCCTCAAGCATGGAATCTAGCTAGAACTAGCTAACTTGAGCACACTAGTTGGGATGACCCCGATCAAGACAGCCACCTCGGCCACGATCACCACGACCCACGTGA
Source organism: Brassica carinata (assembly GCA_016771965.1). NCBI lineage: Eukaryota > Viridiplantae > Streptophyta > Magnoliopsida > Brassicales > Brassicaceae > Brassica > Brassica carinata. Next base: position 4,247,977 of record CM028689.1, on the reverse strand, counting down.
GTCCATTCCATTTCTTGTATCTTTTGGGTTAGTTTAATGTAATATATAGGTAGTTGTGACTCGTTATTCTCTGTTAGTTGTTAGTTATCATAGTCTTTTATTTAGTCGATGCGACACATTCCATGCAACGGAAAATTATTACATATCCGCGTGATTTAGACATGCTAGTATATTATTCTGTTCGAACGAAAACATATTTCACAACGTTAGGCACTAGTATGTCATATAATACGCATTATCCGTCTATGCAATTGTAAATTCCATTTCCACTCAAAATTGTATCTGTTCTTTTCTTTTGTGCAAGCTCATACAAGATTGTATACTAGCGAGTAAGTCACATGACATTATATTGGTGACATGCAGTACTGTACTGTTAGATCATTTTGTATTCTGTACTTCGAAATCACTATTGATGTTTAGTTATTTATCAATGAGTTTCCTGGCCCCATTAAAACAAGGAAACGAATTTTGTCAAACAAATTATTCTACTAATTTCAAAGCAACATTTTTGCTTCCAGCACATCTTCTGGCTAGTCTGCGCTAATTGGATCATTACATACAAAAACACGGAAACGATGACACGAGAACAAGCTCTAACCAATAAAACGTAATTAGCCATCAACCCCTATCCACTAATCAACAAGCTACATCATCTCCTTCGATTCGTCGCTCTGTAAATACTCACAATAGACTTAAACTTCTTTTTCTTATTTCTCCTTATGATGTTCGTCTCCCTGATCGTCTTCACGAAACTTTGACCGTCCGTAACATTCTTATGCATCATCCGTACGTCGGTTCGATCTTTTCCGACCATATCACGAATCTCCGAACTAGAAACATCTTCTCGTCTCTTCGTATTGCTTCCGCCTTCGCTGACGTTCCAGTTTGTACCACTGCAACAACTCAACGTATCATCATCTTCGCTCAACTGCACTAGCTGCTCCGCCACTTCCATCTCCCTTTCCGAAAACGCTAACTCTGTTTCTCTCGAAAAACCTATCACCTCCATTTGATTGATTGTTTGTACCCGGAGATAATCGAACCCACAATTTACAGGTATACTCTTGATAACGTTTACGTGTGTATCTTGTTTTTTTTTCTTGTAGTTCTATACAAGAGTAGAAAAAAAGGAAAACTTATTAAACCAGCAAATGAAAATGGAAACAACTTCTGAAAACAGCTAGCAACTTCCTGGCTGTTCTTGTGCACCCGAATTAATATATTTAAAAATTTCAATCACTTGATCCTGAACCGTCAAGATTAGTGACCGACTTAAAGATTTATTTAAAATTACTTGATCCAACGGCTTCTTAATCTGTGTCTGTATTTGATGAGGTCTACTAAATTTCGTTTTCCTTTTTGTAAGAGATATGCGTTTGACTTTCGATTATACGATTTGACGGAGTCCATGCATAGCCAATCCGGTTTCGATAAGGAATTTACACGTATTTACATCTCAATCGTCGCCTCATCCGCTGCGTGACATGCGGTAGGTGTCTCCACAAGCCTTCGATTCGGCCTTTTTACTTCTTTGTTTTTACCATTACGCTACAATTTTTTTCCCCCTCATATCCGACATGTATTTGAGCCAACCTATTTTGTGTCGATGATCTGATCTTAATTGTATGCTTACATATTAAATTTATTTAGTAATTTGCAAAAAAAAAAAAAAAGTGAACGAATACTTACAAAGTATCTAGGATCTGAAAACACTAATATTCACTATTAACAAATTAGAAAAGATAAGCAAAACACTATGTAGGTATGACAGAAAGCCAGAGGCGTGCTTACCCTTATGAAAATAAGGCAACTGCCTCGGGCCCATGTTTTAAAATCAAAATTAGGACCCTACTTAGATAGACAATGCACCATAATTTATAATACGTTGCATATATACATTTAGAAGATATGGAGTGATTATTTATAATAATATATTTTTTACATTTTAGTTTAACCTCTCGTTCTGAGATTTTAATTATAAATATATTCACGATATCATGAAGTTTATTATTATATGACATGTCATATTTATGCGCTATAAATAACCTCGAAGTTCATAGGTTCCTTTTTAGTATTAGCATTGGAGAGTCTGTGAGTTTTAATTGAACGGATGCACTTTAAAGTTCCACTACCACAACTACGTAAGGTGCACAAAGTTGCAAATTTACCAATTCAATTGTTTGTAAATCTACACAAGCATACATTCTCGAAAAGGAATTCAAAAAAATTGCCTTAGGCCCCCTACACGGCTCGCACGGCACTGCGGAAAGCAAGTATGGATTAACAACTTCTTAAAAAGCTGCACACATTTGTCTACAACACACTTCTCCACCCAATAACCACCAACAGAGTTCACGTCTGCGTCATCAGCACACTTGCTCCCAGAGCTCCAACACAGACTCTTCTTCTTCTTCTCTTCCGATCTTCCCCACGAAACAAAGTTTTCTTATTACATAGCTTAGTTTCCACAGTTCAGACCACATATCTCGACAGTGGTTCACCTTCAGTCACAAACAGATTAACTCTTAACCCACAAGAGCGTCAAGATCGAACCAAGAAGAATAGACCAAACCACATTAATCGTAGGCATTCCATCTAGCTTCCCTCGAGGAATGAGTATAAATGAACAATAACACAAAGAGCAAAGAAGAGTCTCGCAAACAGAGGTCTCCAAGAGTCATAACCATTGCTAATGGCATCCATGAAAATACCCACACTAACTCTGATTATGTTTATGATCAAAAGGTCATCGGAGGAATCAACAGAATCGCCCATTTGAAGATGTGAAGCTCAGAGAAAGCTCCATCGTCTGCTGCTTTTTGACGTGTCTGTGAAGTTAGTGTTGACTCCAGCTAGAACTTTGATACCTTGAAACAGAGCAAATAGATGCGAGGAGGCTCCTCCTATTACCCAAAACTGCTAATTTCTCCACCAGTCCTCGATTACGACACCTCCCAATTGCATTGTCAAGGCTTCCAGCAACTGCTATGGATAAGAACATGAGTACCAAGAGGATACCTGCGTAGTTTCTTATCAGTCAACGCAACAGTTTAATGTTACTAAAGACATGGGTGATGATGAGGAAAATGCAGAGGTTATGATGTGCAAGTTTTCTGATATGACCTAAATGATCAATTCTCGTCATTCTAGAGTGGTCAGTAGTTTCAGTGAATCAGTGATTCAGCTAGTTATTTTATCCATAGGTGGAATTGGAAATAGGTGGTTTTGTTGATGTAACCTGGATAAGTTTCAGTTTTCTGGACCAACTAGTTTACCATTCTATCAATTCCTTTACTGCTGCATGTTGCCTCCTCATCTCAGAAGCTGTTTTAAGATACAATTGGTCTTTTTTTTTTGTTAACCCGGGTGTCCGGATCCCCATAGGAACCCGACTAGCGCCGACCACCGCCCCCACAATCTGAACCACTAAGGGCCCGGAGGGTTTTTACGGCAGCGGCGGCTTCCCGGAAGCCCGGAGGGACCATGTGAAAACTCCGGTGGCCAACGCGGATCGAACCTGCGGGGAGCGTATTGGATTTTCTTTCTCAACTACCACTAGGCCAACCCGTGTTGGTTAATTGGTCTTTTTTTTGTGTGTGGATGAGGTACAAAAACAAAAATAGCTCAAGAAGCTCATGCGCATAGCTCAAAAAAAAAAAAAAAACTCTCACTACAAGACACAAAGCTAGGAAAAGAATTAGCAGTTGCAAGAGACTTGACTCAAACGCGTTACCCCATGAATCGCAAAGTAAAGCGACGGGGTAATTAGAAGGATCTCTTCAGGTATGTCACGTGGTGATGAGCTTGACTCATGGAATCGGAAGATCTGAAAATGGAGTTGCAAGCAAGGAAACAGTGAGAGAGAGTCTGCACTGGTAGTGTGAGCATCATATTACCTCTTCTCTTCTCCTTTGAGATGGTAGGCTGGTTAAGTATTTTTTATTTTTTATTGCAAGAAGTTAGCGAAGCCCGTAATCTCATTGGACAAGAGACAAGAGTCGGTTCCCTTCTCTACAGCTGCTGAGACTCCTGGCAAATCTACTTCTAAGGCAGAAGTTAGTAACCCCAAGTATGTTTTATTACTTGTCTCATGGAAAACTTAGTTAGTGTAAGGTAACAACTCAAATTCCCTATCTTGACTCTAAGCTAACCCGTCTTCTGCAAGACTGCAATCATCCCTAAGTGGTCCTGTCTATGTTCTATAGTATTATTTGATAACTCACTTTACTATGTGTGGCGCTTAAGTGAATTTTCAAAATGATCAATTACATTAATATTCTTAATGAATTAAACTTATTATGTAGTCACCATTATCAAACTTTCTATTTTAGTTTCTACAAATATATATATATTTTTTAAAATATCACAAAAATGAAAAAATATATATTTATCTTTCTATCTGGAACATTTTTTACGAACCACTATTACATTACTATTTTTTGTAAAAATCAGTGACATATGTATACTCGATTAATAAGTACTTAGTTTAACAAATAACTAATTCAAAAACATTGTCAATTTTTTTTAAAAATATATATATATATATATATATATATGTATATAAGTACACATAAACAAATATATTATTAATTTTATATATTTTTAATAATTAGAATATTTTTATTTACAAAAATTTATGGATTAAAAATATATACTATTTTCTTTTCAAAATAAAAGTTACTATTTATTTAATTTTATATTAGGACAACTAAGTTTTTTTGTTTCTTCATTTTGCTTCTTCTAATGTTATTTTTAGACAACATTATCTCATATTGTATATAATTTTTTCAAATACTTACAATTGTAAGATAAATAACCAAAGTAAATGAAAATAACAAAACTATTTACATTTCAGCGTAATTAGAACCAAGAAAATAGTTAGTTCAATTTAGTTTAATTGTTGCAATTAAATATGTTTTTGTTAAAGGGTTTGCAATTAAATATGTCTTGAAGTAAATAATCAAATTGGTCTGAAAATTTTATACTTAAAAGGATATATGTCAAACTAATTTAACAATATAATTTAAAATTCTATTTAGTTTTCATAATATAAAATTATAAACCATCTTAAATTTAGTGGAAGCAAAATATTAATCAATTATTATGATTTTGTTGTTTATTGATATTTTAATATGTGTATGACTTTTTAGAATATCACTGATTATATTGGTTAGTGCAACTCTAGTTAAATTAACACCTGGAATCTTGTGTTTAAAACTTGATGGAGACTCAAGCCACATTATTTCACTGAATACACCATTTTTCACGTCTAATTCTAATCTCTATGCCCAATATCTCATAGTATCTTTTGTAGATGAGTTGGAGGTTCCCTTGGTGATCTACCGGCTTCATATTATGATAGTTTTCTTCAACATTATTGAGAACCGTCCAAACATTTTTCTGACCATCGTGGATACAAATGGTGTCTAAGAGGATCGTCTGTGGAGTAAAAAATTAAAATAGACCCCTTAAAAAATATTTTTCTATTCAAACCAAAACAAACATTTTTCAAAAACAGAAAACTGAGCATTATTATCATGCTCACAAAGAGATTAAAGTCGACTCTGTTACAAAAAGTTCATTTAACTTGAAATTTTTACTTATACTATATCAAATTTGTATTCATTACTTGACTTTTCACAAATATATCTAAAGTTTCCTTTTGTAATTGGATTGACAATCCCGCTTTATTTTCTCATACTTGATATCCAAATAAATATTCAATTAGAGTGCAATCTAAATGTCAAATGCCAGAAAATAAGACTATGCATGTATTTAGGAACAAAAAATTGAACTGCCAAAATGCTGCGAAACATACAGACCTAGTAATCAAAAGTTTATTTGTATTTTAGAAAACAAAATACTAATATCAATAAGATCAAAACTCACAAAACAACAAATATTGTAGTAAAACAATAAACTTTAAAAAAAAATTTGTCTTTAGTAAACATTAATTAAAATTTTAAAGTTGAGAACAAATAAGATCAAAACTCACAAAACAACAAATATTGTAGTAAAACAATAAACTTTAAAAAATTTGGTCTTTAGTAAACATTAATTAAAATTTTAAATTTTAGAACTTACATAAACGGACAGTAACAATAACAAATATGGTTCCAGCCAGAAACTCATAAATGAAAGCAAATTTAATTGACATGATTATTAAATTGGAATAGAAAAAATTGGAATATAAAAAGCAATGATTAGAAAAATGTATCTATACAAATATTTCTAAATTGTTTCTTTTGTTATTCTATTATTTAATATTTAAAAAACTTGTGCTCTTATTTCGGTAATGTGTCCTTACTCCTTAGGCATTCGCTCTTCTCGCCCCACCTTTAAAGCCAGCCTAGTCTAAAGTAGAATTTTCAACTTTCACCAAAGGTGGCTTGATTAGGATTAAACACGAGGCGTTTCATCCCATCACGTTTAACTGACACTTTGTCGCCAAAACTAGATTTTCTCCTTGATTGTGTCTTTGTGTACATAAGTTCATCGCATATAGATATCCACCAAGAACTCCAATAGCAAGATACGATAAATTTTCTTTGATCTTATACATACTTTCATGTGAATCTACGGAACATTTCTTGTTGATGAATATACATGGTTAAATTTATTAATATTCTATTTGATATAATCATAAATTTTAACATGATTTTAAAAGTTAAAGTTAAATTATAAAATATAGCTAAAACAGAAAATACATAGTTCCTAATATTAATATTTTATGGAAACCTCTTTAGTCCACTTGATTGCATAAGAGTTCATTAATGTAAGTTTGAGTTTCAAATCTTAGAGAAAACGGATTATATGGAATATTGAAAAATATTTACAAGAGATTTTCATCATTGAAAATGAGTAAGGAATACAGTTAGATGTGAATCCTTATAAAACAAAAGTAGAATTACCGGATGCGGATACTGTAGAATCTTCGATATGATGTTTTTTTTTGTAGTTTGTAATAATAAAATTAATCAGCATTAAAAATATTATACTTATTCTTTCAATTTGTTCTAACTAAAATCCATTCAGTTTATATTCTGTTCTTACGATTTAACTTTTGTTTCCTTATAGTTATTTAAATTTCTCTCCAGTTTAAAACTTAATATCTTCATCAACAGAGATAAATACATGGACTTGGTAAGTCGAGAGCTGAGATGAGTACACATATTATAAGCATAGATACACGAATACAATGGGATGTTTAAGCCCCAAAAGTGACGTGCAACAGTTGTCCCAGGAGCTTAATAAGACTGGCTTGGAAGGCTATTACAAAATCATAACCAACAACAAGGCCTCAAGCGCTGCCCCCATCATCATTCTCTCTCTTCATTGGATGTAGACTTTAGACTATTCACAGACCTTCCTAGCACGTTTAAAGTCGCTACACGCTGCATCTCCCTCGCTGTCAACACAGTATTTTGTTAATACGAAAAAAAGACTCCGATTCAGATGGTTCCTAGCTTACAAATCTACCTAAAAGATTTCAGCAGAATTCTAGTGCAACAATAAAAGAATCGACTTGACGTTCTGCTGGTAACAATTTGGTGGATATCACCAGCAATAATGGTGAATGGGATAACTAAAAACAGTGTAGTTTGGTTACTCCATCAGATTTCATTCGTACCTTCCTCGAGAGAGAGTTGAATAGACCTCTTTTCCAAGTCAACAGCATGCTTGCTAAGCTCCGCGGAGGAAAGTGACCAAAGCACTTAAAACATATATATAAAGCACCACAAGTCAGAAATTGAGTTAGAAAAAGGATTAAAATTTAAGGTGGTTGGACTCTCACTGTGTAGATGATGATCCGTCTGATCAGAATCACCAAGCTTGTTTAGGAGAATTTGAAGATGGTGGTAACGCTCTTCCCAGTCCGGAGGTGGTGGTACTGTGGATGATGAGCTGACCTTTGGGGCTGCTTACTCACAGTGTCTTTAGATGTGTCAATCTCAACTCTTCTGCGCACATATACATTGGTGGTGGCCGGAGACTGAGATGGATTCCCTTTCTTCTCCACGGCCTGGGGCATTTGTTCTTTTGGTGGAGTGCTGCCTGTTCGTTGGTCTGGCTCCATTTTTTATTTGAGAAGGGCACCCACCCAGTTTCCTTCCAAATCAGAAATTTCTTCTACTGTAAAAAGATATATTGCTAAAATAAGCTAACATCAAGCGATTCACCCCACTGGGGAAACTGTATCTATTTTTGTTCTTTCAGAGAGGAAGGAATCTTAACATCAACCAATCGAAGAAGACAATGTTTACCTCAAGATCAGACTCAGAATCGCCTTTTACCATCAGCCAGCTCTGGAGCTTCTTCTTCTAGGCGAAAAGGTGCGAGATGCGTTTTCATTTAGGACAGTACTGACGCATTTATTAATGGGCCCTGTATAAGGCCCAATACGCGTCTATTTGTTTCTTTTTTTGTAAATCGGAACTCAATTTTGAGGATAGTTGTTAATTGTTACCTGTCTTTTATACAATTTTTGTTAGATTAGTTTGAGTTAACAAAAACTCAAACCGTTCCTATAACTGGTAACATCAAGTAGTCTTAAACAACACCATATCAAGTATCAATCAACCAAAAGACGCTTCACAAAATCAAGACCAATGCTTTTGATGGTGTCAGATGAATTCCTAGCTCTATGAAACAGGAAGAAAATCAGCAAACAAGATTCAGGAAATTAAAAACAAAGGAGGTTCTGCATTGTAATATGCACAAACAATAAATATTAGCACTGAACTTGACTCCTTAATCATAAGAAAGCAAAATCTGAGTTTCAATGCAGAAAAAGTGTGCATCAAAATAGCAACAGATTTTTTTTTTTTGATATTTTTGATTATTTTCGCCTTATATAGATCCAGCAGACCCGGGTCAAAAAGGCGTGGCAAGTCCTATTGTATTAAGTAGAAAAAGAACACAAGTCAGAGAAGCAGAGCTTTAGAACATATGACACAATCACGTATAGAATCATGCTTCTCAAACCATATTGAGTGAAGGCACAATCACTCCACCAGCTTTTGTTTACTTAAGAAATTCGTGAGTTTCGTATCAGAAGAGTATGGACTAGTGAAAAGTGAAAACCCTCTAGACACAACAGTTATGCTTCAAATCAAGAATATCATCTAAATATCTATTAATCCCATTTCATCTAGATCTTGCCGTGTAAGAGTGTAAACCCATTAAAAAAATAGCACAAGGCAACTTGTTAGCCTCCTCAGTGACAACAGAATCGCGCCATCTTAACTGGCGTTCGATTAACTGGGCCAAAAGTATAAAAATTCTAATTAAATAACTTAGGCCCATAGTTCAAGCCCACTCTCTTGCATAAGCAGACGAGACGGAGGATAAAAGTGTCATCTAGCGAATAAAGATATTTTTTGGTCGGAACGAGGAGAAAAAAAAAATCTTTGTTTTCCAAAATGGTCACATGATGTGGGCCTGCCTATCCCACTAACCCATTTAACCGCACATCTTAATCAGAGTCCCAATCTCTCCGCAAACCCTAGAAAATATCTTAACTCTGGTTATCACGTCACCTTTCTCTATAAATCAAAGCTCCATCTTTAACTCTCAAACCACAAAGTCTCTTTCTCTCCTTAATTTCTCCGTCTTTTAGATACACAAAAAAATGTCTGCCGAAGTTGAGTACAGGTGCTTCGTCGGAGGCCTCGCCTGGGCCACCCAGGATGCGGATCTTGAGAGGACGTTCTCACAGTTCGGCGAAGTTATCGATTACAAGGTCCGTTTACGCGAGATCGGACTCCCGGATTCAATCGAGGCGATGATTCCGATGGTTCTGATCCTCGACGGATCTGATTCCGATCTGTGTTTCTCTGTGTTACTTGATTCGATTACTTGTTACTATGTTCTTTGTTACTGTTACTTATTGTTCCATCGGTACGTTAATCTTCATTGCTTCTATGAGCTCGGAGAACGATCGATTTTTCTTGTAAGATGTTTTGTTTTGCTGATTTGTGTTTTTTTTTTTTTGGTTTTTTGACAGATCATTAACGATCGTGAGACTGGACGATCGAGGGGATTCGGATTCGTGACCTTCAAGGATGAGAAATCCATGAGGGATGCGATTGAAGAGATGAACGGTAAAGAGCTCGATGGACGTACCATTACCGTCAACGAGGCTCAGTCTAGAGGAAGCGGTGGCGGCGGAGGAGGCCGTGGTGGTGGTTACAACAGAGGCGGTGGTGGAGGATACGGAGGAGGTGGTGGTGGATACGGAGGCGGCGGCGGTGGATATGAGAGACGTGGTGGTGGTTATGGATCTGGTGGCGGTGGAGGCCGTGGTGGAGGCGGATACGGTGGTGGTGGAAGACGTGAGGGTGGTGGTTATGGAGGCGGTGATGGTGGTTACGGAGGAAACAGCGGCGGCGGTGGATATGAGAGACGTGGTGGTGGTTATGGAGGCGGTGATGGTGGTTACGGAGGAAACAGCGGCGGCGGTGGATATGAGAGACGTGGTGGTGGTTATGGATCTGGTGGCGGTGGAGGCCGTGGTGGTGGTTATGGATCTGGTGGCGGTGGAGGCCGTGGTGGTGGTTATGGATCTGGTGGCGGTGGAGGCCGTGGTGGTGGTTATGGAGGCGGTGATGGTGGTTACGGAGGAAACAGCGGCGGCGGTGGCGGTGGCTGGTAATCAAAGCTGAAATGGTTGTCTGCCGGTTTTATGTGTTTGGTTTAGATTTGGTTCGGTATCCATGTTTTGTCCCGTTTGGTTATGTTTCTGGTTTTGTGGTTCTACTTGATGTAACGGATCGTTTAAAAGTCATCTTTGCCTGAAAACGAAATGTTAATTCGCGTGTTGTTCACTTAATTATTTACTTAGATTTTGAGTTTTGTCTTCATTATCGTACAAAATAACCAATCAGTGTCGCTATGAGCTCACTTATCTCGATAAACTACATTTGTATTTAATATAGTTAAATCAGTATTAGTGTTCAGCCACTCGCTCTTTATATGTTCGGCGGCATACTTACTCTGCACGATCTTTTTTATCAACTAGCTAATCCTAATTCATAGTATGAGTTGTTTTAGATTTTGTTAAGATTTTGAAAGAGAAGATAATTTAAAAGTAGACAGAAAGATATATACGTCGAATATTCTCCTTCCCTTTTTCCACCCTCACTTTCTTTTTGGTCGTGAAAGGTATCTTTAATTATTTGAAGGGAATATATATTTTCAACCTTTCCAAAAGTAGTTAATATAATACTGAACTAACAGCTACTATAACTTAAGTGAAGACCCCCAAATGAACAAACAAATGGGCCAATAACTCCAACGAATATATATTGGGTTCTCAAGGACACGATCAACATGATTTTCAGTGAAAAACAAGTATGGCAGTAAACGTTGCGTTTTGTACTATCAAGGGATGAATTTAAAACTAATTGGGCCTTTACAGGGGCCCAATATAAAGATTTAATTACAAAACTATTGGTACCATGATCAACGGCCCATGATCACATCTCTCCTCCCCCGTCAGACCAGCGACGGCAACACCACCACTCGGAAGCCTCTTTTTTTTGTCGGTCGGTCGCCGTAAAAAAGGCAGCTAGTTTCACCAACCAACCAAACCGCTAATTCTGACTAATAAAAAGTTAGCTCGAGGTGTTGACGGACAGGGGTATTATTGTCATTTCCAGAAGCCTAATTTCTTTCTTCGAGTGTAGTGGTAAACTGGGTCTATTTTTAAAAGAAGCAAAGGCGTTAAAATAAAAAGCCTTAAACTTAGGATCAAAATCTCCTTCAGCTGCACCGCTACCCTGTTTAGAATCAATTTGAGTCTTTTTTTTAAAAAAAAAATGGCGAATAAGAGTAGCATCCTGTTCATCGGAGGAACTGGTTACATCGGGAAGTATATAGTGGAAGCCAGCGCGAGATCTGGACATCCAACCCTTGTTCTCGTTCGAAACTCCACGCTCACCAGCCCGTCACGGTCCACCACCATCGACAATTTCAAGAATCTCGGCGTTCGCTTTCTACTCGTTCGCATCTCTCTAACCGCCTCTCTTCTTTTGATAGATGGTAGTTTTTTAATTTCATATTAACACTCATGTTTGTTGCTGAATAGGGAGATCTTAACGATCACACGAGTCTCGTGAATTCGATCAAGCAAGCTGATGTGGTGATATCCACCGTTGGGCACTCTCTCTTGGGCCAGCAAGACAAGATCCTCTCTGCCATTAAAGAAGCTGGTAACGTTAAGGTAACACACCAACAAACAAACTTCTTCATGTTGATTGAGTTTGTCTTATTCCAGCGGATTACGGGTTTGATTAAGAGTCTTAGTATTAAAAAAAAAGGTATTATCATGTTGTCTTGATGTTATTATTATATATAGAATTGTTTTTGTTTTATATTGGTTTGGGGTTTCGGGTTACTGATATGCACCGCACGATGTCCACATCAGAGATTCTTTCCCTCGGAGTTTGGAAATGATGTAGACCGTGCTGAGAGTGTTGAACCTGCCAAATCAGCCTATGCTACAAAGGCAATGTTCCGCAGGAGAATTGAGGCAGAAGGGATCCCATACACTATCGTCTCTTGCAACTTCTTTGCTGGCTACTTCCTCCCTACTTTGGCACAGCCTGGTGCTACTTCTCCTCCACGTGACAAAGTCATCATTATGGGTGATGGTACCCCCAAAGGTAAGAAAGAGAGATCCTCAAAGAAGTAGCAACTAATGATATGATGATCACTAGCTTAGAAGGTCTTTGCTAGAATCTAATAACTTGGCAGTTTCTTGCCTGTTTACCTTTCTTTACGTGTGTGTTTAAATTTGCAGCTGTGTTCAACAAGGAAGAAGACATAGGGACGTACACAATCAAGGCCGTAGATGATCCAAGAACTTTAAACAAGATCTTATACGTTAGGCCACCGATGAACACTTACTCATTCAACGATCTAGTCTCGCTTTGGGAGAAAAAGATTGGTAAAACACTCGAAAGAATCCACGTTCCAGAAGAAGAAATCCTCAACCAGATAAGAGGTTTTGAACCTAAACCCTTCCTTCTTCTTCCTCCAGTTTTCTTTATCTGTCTGTCCAATGATGGTGTTAGTGTTTTTTTGTTTACTTGCAGAAGCTTCGCCTCCACTGAACGTGTTGCTATCACTTTGTCATTGCGTATTCGTGAAAGGAGGACAAACAAACTTCGAAATAGAACCTTCCTTCGGTGTAGAAGCTTCTGAGCTTTACCCTGATGTCAAATACACTACTGTCGATGAAATCCTCGACAACTACGTCTAAAGAAAGGAGCAGTAGCTTCTAACTAAAGTCACTCCATGACACTCTGAATAATTTTGGGTAAAGTATTACCTCTCTGCTTCTCAAGTATGATGACTCAGTTAAACTGAACTTGTTGTCCCCATTTTGAATGTAAGGCTTTGGACCGGTTTTATTGTTGTAATAAATTTCTGTGTATATTTTGCGACTGAAAACACACCAACTGAAGGAAACGTTAGACCACAATCTGTCAGTGACTCAGTGTCTTGCATTGGTATTTATTGTTTGTATTATAATAAAGCTTTCAAACAATGGGGAGTTCACAGGGTCATGCGAGATTCGCCCAATGCGCTATACAATGCCCATTTGAGGAAGAAGCGGGTATAGCAAACGTACTAGTCCAGTTCTGGGGAGAATGCTTTAGAAAAATTGAAATCATATTAAACTATAGAAGAGGCACTATTGCAACAGAACAATTTTACTGCTAAGCTAAAACAAATTTTAATTCCATCGTTTTTGTTTTTTTCCTCTAAATCCCTTCCCTTGTAGCTGCATAGTTTTTCTTTTTGTCAATGTAAAAATAGTCCAAAATGATTTTCTAAAAACAAATGTTTCTGTTCTTTTGCAATGGCCAACATTCATCATAAAATTGGTCAGATCACTCCGCACGCGGGCCGCTGCCGCTTCGTCCACCATATTTCTGCGACACAAAACCAAGGACAGTCGTCCATTAGGAATGTACTAACCAAACAAAGACTTAAGCAATTAGCCTAACTAATCTCAGCGGTATCTCAATAACGGAATGCATATTTTAACATGCACTACTACTAGGAGACAGATTGAGAAGTTTAACAAGACCCTTTACCTGTTTGCCGAAGCTGAAAGGGATGTACTTGTACTTGATCATGTGGGCGATCTGGCGTCTCATGGTGAGAACAAAGAGAACGATCCAATAGCAAAGCAGGATTGGCCAGAACACAGGCACGTCAAACACCGAGAAGAATGTCATCACAAACGCAATGCAGAATGCCTTCGTCATCGAATACCTAAGATAATCAGATTTGCAAGTATGATTGAGACAACAAAGTGTATTAGTGACTCTATCTATCTACCATTATCATAAATCCCCTAAGAATTGGACAAGCTATTTTACCAGAACTTGAACTCAGGAAGTCGGCGGATAAAAGGCTTGAACTCATCAGAACCTCTAGTAGGAAGAGAAGGGCCATCAGATCCCCCAGCAGCCTCAGGGTCAACAAGAGGGGACAAGAACCCAATGAGCAGATTCAAAAGGTAGATCCCAAGACCGTAGGCGATGATGTAGAATCCCTGAATGTAGTAAACCCTCAAACAGTAGGCAAGGGCCACGACGAGAGTTCCAATCCACCTGTAAGTAGCATGAGGCGTAGTCTTATCGAGGTAATGCTGGTAGATCCTCCACGCCTCGTGTGCTTTCTGTTGAACAGGGGTTGCCACTGAACCACTATCACCTCCGCCACCGTCCATCTGATGTTGATAAACCAAAAAAAAACAGTAGAGAGTATTGGTCAAAATTAACTCACAACATCAAACCAATTCATTACGGTTTAACATCTCTGCAACTTATCAACAACACATAACAAAGCTTTCAACGAAGATCTGATCGAAATCGTTTCTCAATGCCATTGACTTATCTATCTCTTAGCTAATCGATCTCAGAGAATCAAAACCCTAACGAACTACTCTCTCTCCTCCATCGTCAAATCTACTCACCGAACAAAAGGAATAGCTCAATTTCAGATCTGGAAGCTCAATCTATGATAAGAACCCTAGGAATCGATCGAAACAGTGAAAAATAAATCTCGGATCACGAATTATAAGCTTCAGAGGAAGAAAGAAAGCACTTACGGAAGAAGATGAGAGATGTTTATCCAAAATGGAGCAGATCTGACGAAAGACGTAACACACGAAATGAAGCGAATGGATTTGATCCGCGTTTTTATTTTCCTTTTTTATTTCTTTGTTTGGGGTCTCTTTATATATGATTTACGTAAGAATGCACCGAAAAAAGTTACTCTTATCTGATTTGACCCCAACTTTTTATCGTTTTCAGTTTTGACCCCTTGATTATTTACGCTAAAACCACCGACGCAAGTAATTGACATTAATTTAACCCACCTCATACTAATAATCCAATTTCACTCGAGTTATATAAGTCGATAGCTTTATTTATTTATCATGATAACCTCCCGATCACTAGGCTTAAACGTTTATTGTTTGCAAGTCATTACATTCAAGTCCAGTTCCAAATAACGATGAACTAGATAATGGTCCGCATCTTGTACGGAATAATATATATCTAACTAATTCAATTTTTTTTTTAATTTTAATCTAAATTATTTAATTAGTTTCAAATATTAAATTAATTATAAGATATAATTTACCTTTTTGTTAAAATGCAATACATATAAGTTTGGTACTTGAAATTTTTTTTATTCTTTATTTCATCTTAATGCATTTTGACTTAAAATTTTACATTGTAATATTTAAATAATATAAAAAATAAATTTTTTACATGTGGGATTTGGTGGATGACAAAAAAAAAAACATGTGGGATTTGGTAAGACTTATTAACAAAATATAACCATAATCACCAATTATTAGTAAAACTTAGAAAAAAAATTCCTCTTCATCAAATAATAATATAGATGACCGAACATTTTACTTTTTTCGATGATTCATACAAACATCAAATTAGTTGGATTTTATATGAATTTTATATTCATAGGAGTTTATAGTAACACTTATTAACAAAATTTATAATAATTAAAAATATAATTCTATTTAACTAAAACCTTATTAACTAAAAGTAATAAATTATATATGTCTAATAAAAACTGGATTTTTGAATTATAACGACAAGAGATTGTATTCTTTGGAATCGCTGGTTTTGATTATTAAATTGATGTTAATGAAACTTATAATACTATATAACTCTTCCGTGATATAAGAGAGAAGAAAGCTTGCTTTTAAAAATAATAAATAAATAAAAATATTATATGATGTAATATTACTAATAAGATGAACATATATATATAAATGTCTTTTAAACTTGATAATACTCGTTAATAACTATTCTGAATATAATGAAATTTTTAATAAATAATCACTAAAATTGTTTAAAAACTAACAATTCAAAACTTATTAATTAAAACTAATGACTAAAATTTAAATAATAGAAAATATGACACATAGGCTTCTAAAAACTAATAAAAACATGACAAATAAGAAGATAACATTATATGATTTAATATTACTAAATTAAACATAAGATGAATATATCTATAAAATTAATGCTAAAAATTAATAATTATCCTGAACATAATGAAAAGTATTTATTAAATAATCACTAAAATTGATTAAAAACTAATTTCAAAAACTTATCAATTAAAACTAATGACTAAACTTAAAATCATGAAAAATATGACACATTAGCTTCTAAAAACCCAATAAAAACATGAGAAATAAGCAAAATAATATTATACGAAATAATATTACTAAATTAAACATAAGATTACATATCTATAAAATTATTGCTCAAGTTTGATAATATTTGTTAATAATTATCCTAAATATAATTAAAATATTTATTAGATAATAACTTAAATTGTTTAAAAGCTAACAATTCAAAAAATTATTAATAAAACTAATGAATAAACTTAAAATCATGGAAAATATGACACATACGCTTATAAAATTAAACATAAGATGAACAAAACTATTAAATTATTGCTCAAATTTGATAACATTCGTTAATAATAGTTATTCATGAATGTAATGAAAATATTTATTAAATAATCATTAAAAATGTTTAAAAATTAACAATTTTAAAAATTATTTATTAAACTAATGATTCAACTTAAATTATGAAATATGACAAATAAGCTCATAGAAAATAAAAGAACGTGATAAATACGCAAAAAACCTAAAATCGTGGAGAACATATAAATAACCAAAGATAAAATTATCGCCTAAAATTATTTTAAAATATGATAAATAAATTAAGTTACGAATTAAAATTGTTAAAAACATGACAATAAATATTAATAAGCTCCCATAAAATAATAGATCGTGATAAATACGCAAAAAACCCTAAAATCATGGAGAACATACAAATAAACAAATATAAAATTATCGCCTAAAATTATTATAAAATATGATAAATAAATTAAGTTACGAATTAAAATTGTTAAAAACATGACAATAAATATTAGGCTAAATTATGAAAAATATGAAAATAATCAAAATTTATTAAAATATAACAAATAAGTAAATTACCTAAAATTATGGAAGATATGATAAATAAACAATAAACAATGACAAATAATCAAAAAAACTTCAAATTATGAAAAACCTGAGACATAAGCTAAATCATTTAATAAATAAATAATAACTTCGCAAATAAATAATAGTATAGATTACGCCTTACAAATTAAATGATGCACAACCAAATCTGAGACCGGTTCGATATAGCGTTTTAGAAATTGTAAGCAAAACGTCAAATCGAAAGAACAAAAGCGCCAATAGTTGGATTTTGATTTAGCAGAGTCGCAATGCATAGTTCAAAATAGCCAATATGTCTCAAAACAAAGATTCTAGCGAGTGCCTGAAGAACCAACAAAAGGAGATATAATCAAAACAAATACACGGCCATGCCGGATCAAAAACCAAAACATTCTTAGGTGTTGGTTGCACGAGTGTAGATCTGCTGGCTCGAGTGAGCAGCGACCATCCTGATCACACCCTTTGCCATTAGCTCCCTAATCGCCCTCCTTGCTAGAGACCCATTAATCTGCATTTAATCAATACGGATCAGAGTCATATAATATATACTTTCGAAGTTCTAGAAATGAACTAATTTAATTTTGAGATAAGAAAAAGTAAATTAAAGAGACAAGAAGTGTGAAATGAACATACCCTCATACGGTCGGAGAGGATGGAAGGGGTGATGAGCTTGAACTTGGGAGCTTCAGTTAGAAGCTTGTCGTAAGTAGCCTGATCAAACAACACCATGTTGTTCACCTTCTCCTTTTGCTTTCCCTTGCTCCACTTCTGTTATTCACAACATTCAACCAAAATAAAAAATGAAAAATCTAATGCCAATCAACAACAATGATACCAGTCGCAAAACTATGACTTCACAGCTAAACTCAGATATGACAGTTCAGACAACAGATCTACATCTAATTGTTTCCGAAAAATAAGAATCAGATCTTTTACACATTCCACGAGAGGTGAGCATATAACAATGAGCAGAATTGAGAGAAAAACGAACCTTCTTCTTCTGCTTTCCACCTCCGGATTTCGCCGGCTTTGATGATGGTGGCGGAACCTTATCCTTCTTTGGCGCCTGTTAACAAGAAATACGAGAATTAACAATTCATACGACGGAAGGAAGAAACATAGATCTGCTTAGAGAGAGAAGAAACATAGAGATACCATGTTGACTTGGACGGAGACGGAGGATCGAACGGCGAATTAGAGGTGGTTAAAAATGAGGAGGAGGAGGAGGCTAAGGTAGTGATTGAATTAGGGTTTGCTCTTATAATCTCTAGGGTTTCTGAGGTTTCAGCTTAATGTTTATACGGGCCGTTATTATAAAAGCCCATATAATTGTGTTTTCGGTTCAACTGAAACCCATATAATCTTTAATGATCTTGTTTTGCAATTTGCTTTTTTCAGTAAATGAAGCATTCGTTTCCCTGTGAGAACTGAGAAGAAACAAGCAGAGACATTGGTCCACAAAATAAGTTAGTCATCAACAATTGCAACCCAATGCAAAATACAAGTGAAGATTCTTAAAACTCACAACTGAGTCAACATCATATGTATTCTATTAAAAGCTGCTGCTTCGCAGAATCTGATGAGTTAAGTTTTGTTAACACAGTTTTGTAATATCAATTTATCTGGCCATGGAATATACATTGGTCCAGAAACATGCAGGTGTCATCAAAATGATCTTTACAACTATTAAGTCTAGACTAGCAGGTTTGCTAAATCCTAATCCTTGACAAGGATCTTGGTCAAACGTCTGTTCTACGGGTGGTCTCTATAAAAGCACGAAGCAGTGGGCCTAAAAGCTGAAGTCAAAGAAAATATTTGAAGGTCCACAAGTTCTGATAACTGAAGTCAACGCAAACATCAAACACTAAGTCATTATGACGAAGATCTTAAGATATAAAAAGACAATAGCATCTTCTCCGCAGTTATGCAGACCCTCCATCTATTGTTTTGGTAGAAAACAAAATATCACCTTCCTCTCTTACGTAAACAAAACAATTCTTCTTTCTTGCAAAGGATTGGGTTACATTCCTTCAGTGTAGTAGATGTTTTGGTTATATTCATATTTTTCTTTGTTTTCTGGAGAACGTAGCTAAAACCAGTCTATATAAGTTTACATAAGCAAAATAATAAATCCGACCTTAGCTCAGTTGGTAGAGCGGAAGACTGTAGTTGTTGCTGTAATCTTTAGGTCGCTGGTTCGATTCCGGCAGGTCGGAATTTTTTTTTTTTTTCATGAAGTTATAACTTAGCAAGATATAAGGTTTGGAGATGTGTACTTGACGCGATCGCGTGTGGGATTGTTGCATGAAATTTATATATTTTTCCAAAAAGAAAATGGAAAATATGAAGTAATTTTATGTGTAGTAAACTAATTCAACTTACATCTTGGTCGATTTTCTCCTTAAAATTGTTTTTTTTGTTAGCATAACAAATACAAATGTTAATGGTTAGTAATTTCATCAATTTGTTTTATGTCTCTATTAGGGAATCCTATTGTGGTTTAGATAAGTCATATTTCCTTATTGATATATTTGGAATATTAGAGATAAATGTCAATAGAAAGTCGGTGATTGCTCTTGTATATATATGGATGTATCTCGTTCAAAGTAAATACAAGTTTCAGTTTTATCATTCAATCTCTACTTTACATGGTATCAGAACATTCAATTCTAGAGCAATCTCACAATAATACAAATGTTAATGGTTAGTAATTTCATCAATTTGTTTTATGTCTCTAATGGCATTAAAAGGCCAAATCACAATGATCGGATCAAAATCCGAAGACACGTTTCACTTGCGGATGTTATGAACAACAAAGACCACCAATAATGAATTCTCATTTTAACTTTTAGAGAAAGAAACCGAAGCTTTTGTCAAAGTGGTATCCAATAATGAAAAAAATGAATTTTGAAATCACGAGAGCACATCTTGTATTTCTATTTATGCTTTTTGTTAGAAAGGGACGAGACACTAAAGAAACAACAACAAAGGATTGTTGACCTACAAACCATTTCTCCATCTCTTAATGAAGAAGTAATTATAATGTATATATATATTCTCAATTTCCTTACACAAAATATAATGAAATGTACGTCTAGACAAATAGAGTATTAAGTAACAATGTTTTTAGAAGATACGAGTTAACCCAATCGAGACAAACAAATAGTATAAGATAATCCATGTGAACCATAATATATACACAAACACAAGTCCAACTTATATATATATATCCCCGCAACAAATTTCATAACAATTTGTTTCAGCACAGTGATAGTGGGCCTGCTTTGTAGTTTGTACTGATCATTCAAGTCCTAATTAACTACTTTTACAATAAAGTTATATACATTATAAATATGTGCTACAAATAGATTTCACATATCAATATCACGGAAGCTGCTTTACTGGCTGAGTAAACTAATTACAAGTGGACAAAGTCACTAATATAGTGCGAAGCTGCTTTTTTGTTTTCAATCAGAAATAATACAAATATTGATCTTAATCTGATAGTTTTCAGCCTATTAATTACATGAATTACTAGTCTATCATACAGCATGCCAATATATATAAGATTTTTCTAATAAAAGGCGAGCTTTCCGGTTTTTTTTGTCAAGAAGGGGTTTCGTAATTAGCACGTTCTTAAACTTCTTCTAGAGTTAGTCATCATTAGTGATCGTCTTAATCAATCATGCATGGTTTTAAATTGATTTCAGTAATATCTTGAATATTTTAAACCAGAAAGCTTTAATCATATTACAAATAAAATAAACATTATTTATAGAATAAGACCATTCGATACAAGACAAGGCTCTTTAACTGACAAAATCTTTAGGAGTTGCATACTTTCCATGACCAATAGTATTTTATATCAAGGTTAAGAGTTAACATGCTACAGCCTTGTTGGTTTAATACAGTACCACATTTTTCGGACAAACCTCAAAATTTTAACTATTATTTATGGCTATGTTTTTTTTTTTTCTGAACACATTATGGCTATGTATATTCTTCTTATCATTACGAATAAAATAACATTTTAATTTTCTATTAAAAGACGAAATCTCAAAGCTAAAAGTAGGTCCCAATTTTTTTTTTTATGGTTTCATAACATATTTTAGACAATAACCCTAATAACTACATTTCTGTTGTTGTTATATTTTGCATTTAAATTCCATATTCATCATAGGCTCCATTTAAAAACCTCGTATAAGTTTTTTATAGTTTCACAAAAAGAAGTTTATTAATCCATTCATTCCACAAAGATTGAGGTTTTGAGATTTTTATTTATTCCACAGAAATAGTAGTTTTGTGTTTTAAATGTATCTTTATAGTTTCTTTTCTTATTTTTCCCATATTAATTAAGACAATTAATAGTGTTTTATATAAATTATCTACTTTTTCCCTTTCATTTTAATTATCTTGTTGGAGAAAAAAAATTTAATTTCAGAAAAAGTGTAATTTTAGAACTTTAATGCAAAATTTACTAATTTATACGTTATTCTATTTTTCTATTATTTTTCTATTGATTGAAATATGATTAGTTGTATAGGTAATAATGTTTTTATTTAGAAAATATACAAAAATAAATGTTTTTTTAATCTGTGTGCAAAAGTCTAAAACGATAATTTAAATTAAATGGAATGAATAATAAAGTAGATTTATTGTTGGTATTATAACTTTATAATCAAAGAAGTATGTGAAAACTCTAAAATTACAATTTTAGTGGAAAGGAAGGAGTATAAGTTAGAAACTTCATCTGAAGTTGTGTTTGTGTAGTAAGATCTCCTATCAAGAGAATTTCTACCACGTTTAACATGTAAATAACGTAAAAACTAGTATGCATGGTCAATCCGCGTTTTGCTGTAGAATACACTGACACAATATAAATACTCCCATGGATCAAAGCTAAATTCTCTCAAGAAACAAAGTAAAAGAAAAAAAGAACAAAGAGAAAAACATATTCTCCTTATATTAGATTCTCAATTTCTTTACATGAATCTAAACTGAGAACACAACTGATCTTCTTTCTTCTCATAGAGTTCTGAAGCAGCAAAAAGCTTTAAATCTTGTGTTTCTTCTGTTTTAGTTTTTTTTTTCTTTTTGTTTTTTGCTTGTTCGTTTCTTCTCCTCACCAATGGATACTTTTACTACTCAGAAAACAAAATCAAGAAAGATAAAGAGGCTTGCGAAAAAGTCTCGCTCTCAGATAATCTTGGATCTGTTTTACCGGGCGATCGAGATAGTTCTTGTTCTGGTTACGGTAGCTAAGCTCTGCTATCAGCTCGTTATCACGTTGCATGATTCTGGTGCGGCCGCGGTTATTCTGGCCAACCGCAATCTTGCGTTTGTTGTAGCAAACGCCATAGTCATCGCTCTAATCGCGAAATCAGGCCTTCTCTCGAATCGAGAAGCTGTCCCGAAGTCCAAAAACAACGATCTTTACGAGGAGCTTGTTCATGAGAGCGCCGAGGTGAGAAACAGAGGAAAACAGAGCGAAGCAGAGAACAGTACTGAACAGAGTATAACCGAAGCCAGAGCAAAACAGAGTGAAACAGAGGAAGAGACACAGAGCATAACTGAGACCATATCAAAACAGAGCATTTCTGAGAAGAGAGAGACACGGAGCAAACCTGAGAAGTCTACAAAACAGAGAACTTCAGCGAAGAGAGAGAAGCAAAGCATAGTTGAGCATCAAGAGACAACTGCGAAGAAGATGGAGAAACAGAAGAGGCAGAGTCAGAGTTACCAACGAAGCCGGTCGGAGAATCTGGAGGGCTTGGAGAAGAGTTCGTGTGGAAGATTAAGGAGATCAGAGACGGATGCGTCATTTGAGAGATTTGATTCTGAAGATGAACTCCGGTTTAAGATCGAGTCTTTCATTGCAAGGCAGAGGAGGAATCAAAATGATGATTAGTAACCTAGATAAAACAAATATATTAAAATAACAAAAAATAGTTTTTGCAAATACCATTATGTGAGTGTTTGTTATAAAAGGGTGAAAGTATTTAAAATCCTTGGCAGAAATTTTTGTTTGTTTCTTTGTATAATTTTTGGTAATCCAGTATAATATAACAAAATTTGAATATTTTTGTTTTATCAACTTGGTTTTTGAAGCATTGTATAATGAGAACAAAGATGAGATTAGAGATCCAAAATAAAATATTGCAACTAGCTATAAAATATAGTTTCTTCAATAAAATTTATATTATTATGTGCTTCAGTATAATTTAGTTTTTAACTAAACGTCTTCCCAATGCTCGTTTGCATTTAGTTGACTCTACTCCACACTCAAGGAGATAATTTTCAGATCTACTAACTATTCATACATTTTCCCTAGCTATACATTTTTCAAGTCTTGTATACTTCATTGTTGAAGGAAGTAACAACTATGGTTAAACCGATGATTGCAGACTTGGATCGATTATATGAACTCATGGATTCTACTCACCAAGATTCATCTCGACTTAGGGCTTTAAGAGAGGAGCTCAAGAATCCGAACAGAGAAAGGGAAGAAGCTGAAAAGACTGAGATAGACAAGGAGGAATCAGAGAAAGAGGTTGATCGGTCGAATACTGGAAGAATAAGGCGTCACGCTTGGAGAAATCGCTGGAGGAGAGTAGAAAGAGCAAGCTGAGATTGGTTGATAGTTTGAAGACTATGGAGACTCTCAAGACAGGCGAAGGTTTCTCGAGTTTCATACTTGAGAACTCACCTTTTATCATGGGACATCAGGTAGATGATTGGTGATAACTGGATTGACCTATCTCTAAGATCTCTTCTAATTTCCGATGTAGTAGACTTTGTCTCCAATATTATTATTATTATTATTGTTTATCTTATGTATGTCTGGTTTCAGGATCAAGATTTACGGTACATGTTCATGTTCAACCAGTTTCCTAGTTTGAAGGAAGAGGTAGAGACAAAATATTTATTTTTCCTTGGATTAATGATCATCTACTAGCTTAAAACAAAGTTATCTGAGCATGTTATTCTTTGTATTATGACAGGACGTTCTGGGGAAAACAGACTCTGAGATTTTCAATGGCAATGGGGTTAAAGAGTTTGAAGATTTCAAGAGAGAGGTTCTTGAGAATGGAAAAGCTTCAAAGAGAGAGATCAGATTCGAGACTGATTTATTCGGATCAAAGACGTTTCTGATCTTTGTTGAGACTGTTTACAGTAAAACTGGCAAGAAAATGGGCATAAATTACATTGGAATGGAAGTAACTGATCAAGTGAGTTTAAAAAAAGACAATGTTGATGTTGATAAGTTATCTAAAGTTCACATATTCTGACAGGTAAGGAAGAGGGAAAAGATGGCAAAACTTAGAGAAGATAATGCAGTGAAAAAGGCAATGGTATCAGAACTTAAGAAGACCATTCACATTACAGGTTCTGAGAAGTGTGGTTAGTGAAGGCATCAAGATTCATCAGACTGAATGGTTTCTTTTTAATTATTTGCAGAGGAGATGATGAATGCGAAGAAGATTCTAGCTAAAATGTCTGGTGAGATAAGATCACCACTGTTGGGGATTGTCAGCATGGCTGAGAGATTTTCTTCCATCACAAAACTTGATGAAGAGCAAACACGGTTGTTGAATGATATGGTATCGTCTGCCGGTTTAGCACTTGAGAGAATAAACGAGTTTCTTGATCTCTCTGAGGTTGAATCAGGTAGAAAGAAACATTCATTCCAAATTTTTTTATTTATTTTTGTTTTATTTTCGAAGTTCTCTTGTTTCATTGTTTGATCAAAGTGTTTGCTTGTATCTCAAGAAATCTTTTGATAATTTTTTTTTTGTTTTTTACAGGTTGAGATTATGGGTGGTCAATTCATAGTGACAAGCCAAGTCAACGCTCGTTCAGTCCTACACTACTACGGTAGTCGGTAGTAGTACTACCTCTATTAAGTTGACCACACCACACGATGATTCACTAGGCTCATTAAATTCCAGGATTAATATTGTTGTTACGTTTTAAAAACAAGTATATTCCTTTACTTTAAAACTACATCTGAAAAGCCTTGGCAATAATAACTATTTTTTTTTGTCACAATTTTTGGTAGTGATATAATACCATTTATTGTGTTGTGATCTTAATATACTAGTTTTGGAAGAATATCGATCTGTTTATAATGAAAAAGATTCATACGAATTAATATTCACGTGATTACAAAAACATTATGAAAAAACTAATTTGAGAAAGATATTTTTTTGACATCAATTGAGAAAGATATTTATTGGTTAATAATACAAAAAGATGCATGATGATGTCTTATAAGGTTAAGATAGGATATGTTTCTATAAAACCTTAGAAATTACAAATCAATTTCCTAATTACTGTTAGATGTTTAGAAAACCCCATTTATGGCCCCGTTTTTTCTTCTTCATCTTCCCAAAACAAATAACTCTAATTAAGAAACAAATAATTTTAAACGACTGGCATATAAAACCGATTTAGAAGAAATTTTAATTAGTATATTTATTTTTGGATAAAACTATTACTTACACAAAATGGTTTCTCTAATATAAGATTAAATCTACAAAAATATCTGTTTACAAAAAAATAATCTAATTTTTATGAAAGTGATTCAAGAACAGGTAAAAACCTTGCCAATTCTCTTTCTCTAGATTTGTAACATTTGTTCTCTGATAATTAATTTTGGAGCCGTTCTTAATTTGGTGTGAGAAGAATATAGTTATATATATATATATATATATATCCCTCTTATTCTCTTCTTAGTTTTGTTTGTAATCTACAGGTAAAAACTATGTAGAAGAAGTTACATGTGTTCTTCTTTCTCTCATCTTTTTTTTTTTTTTTTGAACACAATCTTCTTTCTCTCATCTAAACCCTTTGATCTCAAGCTTCTTGAATCAAATTTTGAAACATATAATACATATTTTTCTTTCGATTTTCAGTCTCTAATCACACAAAACGTGAGGTTTTATGATAGTTTTCGGTTTATGTTAATCCTCATAAGCTAAGGAAGATTGTTTCTCGTATTGATTGGGCATGAATGTAACATGTTTATTTTTATTTTTTTGAACGTAACATGTTAAATGAGTTTCTTCTTCATTGCACCGTTTATTTTGTTAACCAATGAAACGCAACAGAGTTATATATATATATATATATATTATTCGTAGATTTATTATTAAACTGCTATTTGATTAAACAGGAATTTTAATCATGGCTGAAACAATGGTTGAGATCTCAGAAGATGACAAGAGATTAACAAAGCTTTGCTCTCTAAAGAAGAAGGCTATAAATGCGACGAACAAGTTTAAGCACTCCATGACCAAGAGAGGTCGAAGGCATAGCCGTGTGAGGTGCGTCTCAATCGTCGATGAAATCGATACAGAGGAGTTGCGACAGGTTGATGCTTTCCGTCAAGCTCTTATATTAGAGGAGCTACTTCCTTCGAAACACGATGATCATCATATGATGCTTAGGTTCTTGAGGGCAAGAAAGTTTGATATCGAAAAGGCCAAGCAAATGTGGGCTGATATGCTTAACTGGAGGAAAGACTATGGTGCAGACACCATCATGGAGGTAAACGTCTCTCTCTTCTCTACTCTCTCGTGTTGTGTCTTTCTTCTCTAAAGTGTGTCTCTCTTTCTTTCTTGTTCAAGGACTTTGAGTTTGAAGAGATCGATGAAGTGGTTAAGTACTATCCACAAGGGTATCATGGTGTTGACAAGGAAGGAAGACCTGTCTATATCGAGAGGCTAGGCCAAGTTGATGCCACGAAGCTGATGAAAGTGACCACGATAGATAGGTACGTCAAGTACCACGTGAAAGAGTTTGAGAAGACTTTCAACCTCAAGTTCCCAGCTTGTTCCATTGCTGCTAAGAGACACATTGATCAGAGCACAACGATCTTGGATGTTCAAGGCGTGGTATGTGCTTTAAAATAAGCTAATATATATATATATATATATATATATATAAAATCTCTGTAAGGTGTGGTTTCTTGAATAATTGTTTTTTTTTTTTCATTTGAGGGGATAAATAATTTCAACAAAGCTGCTAAAGATCTTCTCCAGAGTATTCAGAAAGTCGACAACGAAAACTACCCTGAGGTTCAGTTTTGTGTCTTTTTTTCTTCTTCTTCTATAAGTTACTAATGGTTTTGATACAGAACCATGACTCCTTTGTGTTTGTATTTTTCATTGTAGACACTGAACCGTATGTTCATAATCAATGCTGGTTATGGGTTTAGGATGGTATGGAGCGGAGTGAAATCTTTCCTTGACCCAAAACTACAGCCAAGATTCACGTAAAGCTTTCCTTTTCACTTGAATGATTCTTAAAGACTATACTTTGTGTTTACTTCATCAATAAATTAGCAAAAATAAAAATACGTTATTTATGTTCATTAATGGCAGGTTCTTGGTAGCAAATACCAAAGCAAACTGCTGGAGATTATTGACGCCAAGTGAGAACTTGATAACTCTTTACATGTGACCTTTAAACTGATGCTTTATCTTTAAACATGATACTAAAAACAACTTTGTTCTACTAATTTTATGTTTCAGTGAACTGCCTGAGTTCTTGGGTGGTAAGTGCACATGCGCAGACAAAGGTGGATGCATGCGATCAGACAAAGGTCCATGGAACGACCCCGACATCTTCAAGGTAGTTTTAGAAACCCTTTCATATAAAAAAAACAGATGAACGATTCGTTTAAATATTACAATATTTCTTCAAAAAAAAAAATATTACAATACAACTTCTGATTCATCATATATATAAATAAAACAACAGTTGGTTCAGAACGGTGAAGGTAGATGCCCGAGGAAGAGCTTGTCAGGGATCGAGGAAAAGACCATCTCAGTGTCCAAGACCGTAACAGAGGTATCTCGAAAATTTACTGCTATATGGTTTAATATTTTTCAGTAATAACCTAACTTTTTTTTAATATAAAAATGGTCTGAAACAACTCACAGAAACGCGAAGCTTTCGAACCAGAAGAGACTAACAAAGCTGCTGATGAGAAGGAGAAGTTCATCGACAAAACCGTGGACACTGGTGTTTGTCTTACAGAGCTTCACAAGGCCAAGAACATTGTTCCACTTCCCGAGCCTAAAGGTTTTAAGTAA
The DNA here is from genome assembly GCA_016771965.1 of Brassica carinata. Classification (NCBI taxonomy): domain Eukaryota; kingdom Viridiplantae; phylum Streptophyta; class Magnoliopsida; order Brassicales; family Brassicaceae; genus Brassica; species Brassica carinata. Next base: position 4,219,315 of record CM028689.1, on the reverse strand, counting down.
TTTGGTCTAGCTTCTAAACCGGGGGTTTCGGTTATAAATTTTACTAAACCGGTGAAACTTTTTTCAAATTCAGATTTGTTGAACCCGGCTGTGGAGAGGAAAGGGTACTTATACGGGGGCGTGATGGCTTTGCTGATGGGGATAGTGATGAGGCTAACCAAGAACACGCCTAGAAAGCTCACACAGGCGAATGTGTACCCAGACGGAGTGACGGTTATGCCGATGCAGGAGTATAGGGCGATGGTTAAGAAGATGACAGATCTCGAGGAGAAATGCAAATCCATGGAGGCTGCTCAGGTTGCTATTTCTATGGAGAGGGAGAAGGTTCTTGACGCTGCACTTCGCCGTGTTGACCAGCTCGAGCTCCAGTTGTCTGAAACCAAGAAGGTGAAGAAAGTGTCTCTTACTCTCTATTACTACTTTCTTGTTCTGTTTTGTAATAATTGATCTGTATTATTATTGTTAGGCGCTGGACGAGACGATGACGAGGCAACACGAGATAATGGCTTACATTGAGAAGAAAAAGAAGAAGAAGAGAAAGGTAAGAAGAACACACATTAATCACCTTAAGAATATTTACATACTTTTTAAATTGCTTTATAAATAATCATCTACTTTATTGAATTTTCAGTTCTTATTTTTCTGAAGACTGCTTCAGCCTCTAAATTAAATTTCCATTTCCTACGAATGCATACTGGAGAAGATATATAACGAAGAAGTCTTGATTTGCATTGTTGTTGTTCAAAGACTCCACTTCTCCCTTTTTTGTGTAATTGCTTCTCCATTTTTTTTTTCTAATAATAATAATTGTTTTGTTAATATAAAACTTATAAAGACCAACTTGGCATCTTCATCATTATAAAAGAGAGAGAACTCTCCTCTCTTTGAATTGATTTGAACATAAAATGAGATGAAAACATCTGTTTTAATTTTAAATGAACACTTGTTCTGTTCCTCTTCTTTATAAACGAAAATCTACGAAGGAAGAGAAAGAGAAGGCAGATAGATAGACGCTTCTTCTTTCTTCTTAAAAACAGAACATGTGCTTCCTCTTCTTCTTCTTCTGCAAACAAAAACAATATTGATCATGAGATTAGGGGTTCCAATAACAGAATTTGTATAACATTCAAAAGAGAGAGAAAAAAAAACAACCTGGGACTGAGCAAACTCCTGACGATCAATGTAAGCGAGTAATTCTTCTTGCCTCATCAGAGCTTCATATAGAGCCTGGCTCCAAAATAAGAAAACGTTTTTTAGAGAACGTCTTGAGTTTCTAGTTTTGTTTGAACATGGTAGGCATTCAATTTTTTACCTTCTTCGTGGCTATGAGCTCGGCTTCAAGTGCGTCTACACGGCAAACAGCTGCGTTAAGCAGTTCTTCTTTCTCGTAAGGCATCTCATTCGGCTTTGACTGCAGCGCTCCAATTTTCTCCTCGAGTTCCGTCAATTTCTTCAGCACTGAATTGAGGAGTTCAGCTTCCTCCTCTCTAGCGGCAGTGTTTCCTTCAATTTGCGGAGGAGGAAGCTGCTTGGTCACAACACGGTCTGATACTGTGCGGAAGAATGTGAGAATCGCCATCACAATCGCCATGAAAATTACTAGTACACGAGCACCGAAGCTTTCATGCTCCTTTGGGACATTTTGAGTAACAAGAACTCCTGCCAAAAGAGATTAGACCGACTCAATTTTTTGATGCCAAAATAGGAACTTTTCTTTCACTTAAACCATAGGAATTTACCTTTGGATTGAACCCTGTTGATGGTGGTGGGTTTGACCTTCCAGGTGGCGTCAACAGCTTTGTCAACCATTGGAACATACTCATCATAACCTGCCAAACCACCGGCAAAACTCGTTTCACCAGAGCCAATCTTTGCCTGCAAAACAACCACTAGCAAGATTCAGAACCACAGAACTAGCAGGTAATCAGAAAACTACATAAGAAGATAGAGAAAGTTCCATTTTAAAATCATACCTCTTCACGAACAGGGGTCAAGCGGAGATGTGAATAACTCTTTACCGCCTTTGGAGACGCAACGACATCTTCAGCTTCAGAACCTGATTCCGCGGTCGAAGTATCACTTCCCTTTATCCATGGATAAGATGGCTTTGCATACGCAATGACTTTCCCCTCGCTGTTCAGAACTTTCACCACCTGCTTCGCCGGTGAGCTCCCCGTGTAGAACCATCTGTAGTCATAATAACCCTTTTGTTGCATTTTCTTTAAATCAAACAAAACATAGATAATATGAAAAGCTTGGGAGTGTAAAGTAACCTTCAAAATATCAGGATTTTTCCAAGGCCCTTTGTCAGAAAGCATACAACCTCCCTGATCAGCGCAAGTACATGTACCGCCCAAAAACTCAGGAAGCTCGCTGTAACCAAATGAAAAGATACATTTACAATGTAAGCAAAACACAAAAGAATCAAATCCATTCTTTAGGAGCTACATACCTGGAATCGATAACCTCAAGCAATTTGCTCTGATACTTGTATCCAAGCACCTACATCACACATACAGAACAGTTCAAGATAAATACCAGAAGCCTTTAAATGCAGTTTAAAACTTACATGAATCTTAGAAGTTGTTTTGGGGTCAAGGAACGTCTTCAGAGTGCTCCACAGCATGCGGAACCCTGCCCCTGCATTGATGATAAACATCTGGTTGAGAGTCTCGGGATAGTTATCTCCATCAATCTTCTGCAACCGTGTAACAAGCTCTCGAGCAGACTTGCTGAAGTTCTTAAACCCCACTCCCTGCACGTCCAAGATGGTCGTGCTGGAGTCGATATGCTTCTTCGCAGCGATGGTGCAGGAAGGGAACTTGATCATGAAACTCCTCTCGAACTCCTTGACATGATACCTGAGGTACCGATCGATGGTCGTGACCTGCATCAGCTTGTTGGGATCGACTTTCCCGAGCCTCTCGATATACACGGGCCTCCCTTCTTTATCCACACTGTGGTAACCGTGCGGGTAGTATTTGAGGACGTCGTCGATCTCTTCGAAGTCGAAGTCTTGGATGATGGTGTCGGTGCCGAACTCCTTCCTCCACTGGATCATATCCGCCCACATTGCTTTGGCTTTCTCGATGTCGAATTTTCTAGCTTTCAAGAAGCGGAGCATCATGTGGTAGTCGTCGTGTCTTGAAGGGAGGAGCTCTTCCATGACGAGGGATTGGCGGAACTCGTCGACGGCTTGAAGCTCCTCGACGTCGCGGACGTCTTCGATGGAGACGGAGCTGACACGGCTGCCTTCGTTTTTGCGTCGCTTCTTCTTCTTGAGAGAGTGTTTGAATTTTGTGGAGGCGTTGATGGCTTTCTTCTTTAAGGAGCCGATTCTTGTCCTCCTCTCGTCTTCTGAGATCTCGAAGTCGGACTTTCGTTCTTTCTTCTCGTCACTGCTCAGTAGTCCCTCGAAACCTGATGAAGTATTTAATTTTTTTTTTAATTTAATAATTTCTTCAAGCTGAAAATTAACCTAATTTCTGAAAAATTGAGCAAAACCCCTAAATACCCAGAAACGAAATTGCAGAGATTTTCGATTCCAAAACCTACTCAGTGAAACCCTAGAAAGCAAAATCGAGGGATCAAAAAAGATGTAATGAAAACAGATCTGATGCACACACTTACATGGTATTGCGAATCGATCAACAGGACCTGACATCTGAAAGAACCCTTCCACTATCTCTAAACGATTTGAATCGATAGAAGAAGCAAAAAAAAAAACTCTATAGCTTGAATGGCTGATCCACGAATCAATCTAACCAACACGAATCGCTATCTTGCATGCGAATCTAACTCTTCCTCTCATTAACCAGAGAAACCCCTCAAATTTCGCCAAAAAAAAAAAGAAAAAGAGAGAGAAGGAAACAAAACTTCAGGGGTGAAAGTGGAGTAGAATTCGGAGCAACCTCTGGACTATTTCTTTTTTGCTTTTTAATTCTTTCTAGAAAGAAAAGGAAAATAATATCTAAACTTTATTAACCTGACACCTCTATTATTATTTACACTCGCTTCTTATTGTGAACCCCATACTTTTCTTTGCCCCTTTCATGTTCTATCAATTTTGGATTATTAATCTTCAAATCCTATATTTTAATTTAGATATTTAGTTTATTATCTTGGGGTTTGAAATTAAATATTTTAAAATTAAAATATGTACACTATTTTTTTAATTTTACCCCACAGTAATTTTTGTTTTCTTCTATTAACTTTTGTCATATTATACCAAAAGAAGTTATGGCTAGATAATTACGCATGCCTTGAAAATTATGAATGACCAACAACAAGTCAACAACACAATTGGTTGAAGGAACCGTGGGTTGGGGGCATTAAATGTAGAAATCGCGGTTAATTCTGTCAGAAAATTTAATGTGTGGCTTGAAAAGAAAAATTGGCATGAGAACTGGGGCGTGCTTATAAATTAATAAAAAAATATAGGCGTGAAAAAGCAGTAGAACAAGAGGTTCGGTTTTTGTCGCCAGCCGACGAAGATCTGACGGTCATTAATGACTTTACGTGAAATTCTAACGGGTCTACCTTCCTTGAGTAGGCTGTAACGTCGTAATCACTAATCAGAGATGCACACTGTATAAAAAGTTAAAAAAAAAATATCAATGAGAATTTCGCCGACAAAACGGAGCAGTACACGATGAGTCAACAGTCATTGGCCATTTGTTGTCGGATTTCTTATTACTACTTTTTTTAATTGTTTCCCCCAAAAATATTCCTTAACTAATCACTTGTTTGTACGAAACAAAATTTAGTCGAAACATATGAACGTGACTAATAGACTAATGAAAACTTTTACATCACGAGTGAAAACATAAGTTTTTGCATAAATTTTTATTAATCTCAATCGAAAAGAATACTAAAATATTACTATGTTCTACGACAGCAAGACTGGTTTGTTTATAAAAATCATTACATTTCACTTTTATAAGAATTCCAAAAATCATCATCGACGTCCTCATTATCGTCACATGCATCTCCACCATCCGATCTTACGCCATTCTCAACATCCCCACCGTCTGATTCCTTAACGCCAGCTACTCCATCACCAGCTCGATCAGTCTCCTCGGTCTTCGTCGGCTCCTCCTACACACATACAAAAACGACATCGTATGACTTTTAGTTACTAACAGATTTTTGGCGCCAACTTCAAGAAGAATATAACGGGGTACCCCCAACGCTTACATTCTCTGGAACATCAGTAGTCGTCTCAGCCTCTTCCCCAGCCTCTACTTCCTCTTCTTCTTCTCCTTCCCTAGCAGCCGCAGCTTCTTCCTGAAGCTTCTTAATCACAGTATGATAATGAGTAAGATCTGCATGAAGAAACACACAAAATTTGCTAAGTTCTTTCATGGCACAACCAAGAAACTAAACAGAGAAAGACAGAGACAGAAAGGATCTCTCACGTTTCGGGCGAGTTGATAATGCATCGTTAAGCTTCAATGGATTCTTGCGTTCTTCCAACTTGTACTTGAGTTTAATCTGCTGACGCGTTTTATCAGGAAACAGTTGTTGTACCATCGACAGATTGCTCCCAAACTCTTGAATTCCCTTTAACCAAAGCAAAAAGAAAGATCTATAGTGATAATGAACTAATAACAATAGCTTGCCATTTAAACAATCAGAGCGATCAAGTTTTATTTACCTCGTAGAAGCGTTGTGTATCTTGTTTTGACCATCGAGTCCTGGGAGTCTTGTTCATGTAGGTTTGATAGTTAACCGGTGAGTCCGGTTTAACAACGTAGGTTTCTTGATTCTCTCCCTCCTCCATACCAAACTCGTCTTCTGCGTCAAAACCTTGAGAATAATAATGGTTATCCTCCGATGCTTTTGTGTTACTGCACCATAACACACAGACCGTTAGATAAAGAAAACATTCTGATATAATCATCTACTATTTTCAAACTTCTCTGAGATGAATATAGTGTAGTACCTTTCTTGGGTCGGCGGCACAACAGGAGCTCCCTTTGCTTCCTTTTTCTGTTGTATTAACAAGAAATAGACATCAAGGAAAGTTTAGGATCACATATACACCATAGAGCTCAAACGAAAGTGTAAAGAAAATAAATGAACAAAGAGTGGTTCTTACCTCCAACCATTCTCTATATTGAACGAGGCGAAGCATATCTCTAATAGGCAGATGTTTGATATCCTCATCCGGAGTTTCAAGCAATTCTTTCTCCACTAAACCACCCAAAAAATGAAAACAGTTGGTCACAAGCTAAGATGATAAGTTTCAGTTGAATGAAGAGAATCATTATGTTAACAGCTAAGTTACATGTTCTCTTTTTCTGCCGACGACTTGAATGCTTGAACTTCTTCTTCTTCTCAGGAGACTTATTTGGTTCTTCCTCACTGGTAGTGGTTTTCTTCTTTCGAGCTCTCTTCTTTTTCCCCTTTTTGTCAGTACGTGGTTCCGCTTCATTAGCCTGTGGTTCTCCCATAACTGAATCGTTATTACTAGGTGAGACAACATGATGTTCTTGTTCCATTACGCCAGGAGCCTGATCAAAATATTAAAAAGCAGAACCAATCAAAAATATATATATATATATCCAAACTAACAAAGTAAGAAGCAAATAGTCTTACCGGTTCTCTGGGGACTTCAGGAATATTGTGTTCTTCTTCTTGATGATCTCCATGAAATGTAGTATTGGTGTTGAATTCATCGTTTCTTGATTCCACATTGACCGTAAACTCAGACTGGTTAGCACCAGTTGTATCATCAACAGAGTAATGAGACTCAGGTTCTTCAATCACAGTGTCGAGCAATCTAGGCTTTGGTTGGAACTTTCCAGCATGTTGCTCTACACAATACAACATACAATTCAGTTACTAGATATATTTAACAGAATCAAAGCATGTAAATGCCAAAATTCAGTGTTTAAAGATTTACCATATGTACTGGTGATGCCTTCCTCCTGTACAATATCAAGAGTTTCCATGTTCCAATGGCATTCTTCTCCTTCTTCCTGTGCCGACATTAAAACTTGCAAAATCAGTTTTGTATTTAAAGTAAAAATAAGTAAAACCTCGGCTTTATAGAGAGTATATTCACACATACCCCTGTTTGCATCCTTTGAGTTTCAGCATTAATAACTTCATCCGTTTCACTACTACCAAAATCGCCAAATGCTGCAGAATCTTGTCTTCTGGGGTCATCAGGATATGCAGGTTCCGCCTCTGTGCCATCATCACATCTTTTTCCCTCCGGATTTAAGTTAGTACAAGCACGAAGAACAGAAAGCCCTCCTGAGACACTCTAAAGAAATAAAAAAAGAAGGGTTACATTAAAACACCATGTAGCATACACTAAAAACATTTCAAAAAACGGTAGAACGAAAACCACTTTACCTCTTTAGATATAGTTCCCATGGTGGATTGACTAATGGTTCCACCATCAGGGATAATTGTCTCAGATGTTGAAACATCTGCAAAACAGAATCACACATCTTAAAATACTTATCAACTTGGGGACAACATTTAAATACAAGTTAGTTGAGGGAAGAGACAAAACTGCTGGGATAAGTCGATGATGCTACTAGAGAAACAGGATCTTCGCTCTGTGTTGAGAGTTTCTCCTTGGCAACATCTTTAGAGAGTGTTGTCTGTGAGGTTGAGACAGAGACTTGCTTCTTCTTGGGTTGTGGTCTCCCTTTCGGTTTGAACTTTGCACCAGCCCTAGCTAAATTAATCCAAATTTCATATGTTTTCAGCCAAATAAATCAAAGTAATGAAACTAATCAAAAGTGAACAGAGAAAATTAAAAAAAAAAATCCCAACTTACCTGCAGGTGCAGCAGGTTCATCATCGAAGTCAAAATCCATTGAAGTTTGATTTGTCTTTCACAAGTACTCACCCTCTCACCTTGATTAGCACCTCCCTCTTCAATACAACACAAAAAAAAAAACAAGATCAATCAGACATTCAGAACATCAACAAAGAAACAATGTGACTTAGTTAACAAAGCTTTGAGATTAGAACAAGCTGAGCATAATTCCATTGAAAATTCATGTACCATTGAATAAATGAAGATTCCACTTTCAAGTCTCTGTAAACGGTCGCAGCATAATAATAAATCAAAGCAACTCTTTAACCGATGAATAGAAACGGAAACTTTTCAGCGGAGAATCAGAAGCTAGCGATACCTGATAAACCACGAGACGATCCGGTCGAATCTACACCGTCGATGCAATCGCTAGGGTTTACGCTACTCGGAACACTGGCTCCAACGATGGAGGAGAGAGAGAGGATTGGCCGTGAATGGTCTGCGTTTAATATCGACTAGCTTAGATAAAAATAAGGACTGCTATTAATGATCGTGCGGGCTAGTGGTCATTGATTGCCCTCTATAGAGTTCGGTTTTGACCTAGTGCTCGGGTTCGATTCTCCATCTCCTCACAAACCCCTTAAATGCTTGGTTATTATTGCGCGCTTAATGGGCTTAAATGAGTGGGTTTATTTGTTCATGATTTTGCAAATAAGGCCCAATCCGTTTGTGAAGTGATGGTTTCGTTCTTTATATTCTCCTTCTACATTGAATCTTTTTACTTCCGTGTTCGCTTCACAAAACCCCATGTCGCGTATCCTGTAAGATACTGGGACATGCTTCTTTTCCGTTTTATTTTTTTTTTATAAATAAGCCCCTCGAATATTATAAAAGTTGCCAATTTGGAATATTGTAGTTTTGGTTTATGATGTTATAAAAAAAAAATATAGTTTTTGGTTTATAAAACGGCCCCATATAACGACGTCACTACGAAAAGTTGCCGGTTCATCATTATTCGTTTCTCCCTCCGTATTTTTGTCCTCTAATGTGACGTGGCACTACGCACCGTAAGTCACTTCAATTCCGCTAACTCTGACGGCGTCACAAGGCATTTAACCAAACCTGTTTTAATGATCATTGATAATGTACGGTTTTGGAATATATACCAATACAGAAACAACCGGATTCGAACGGCGTGAGATTAAGCCGTCAGAAAAGACTTGTATTCATCTCTTTCCCTCTCTCGAAGGAACAAAGCAAAGCAAAGCAAAGCAAAGCAAATCACTCTCGCACCAGAGTGTATTTTGTCTTCCTCCCTTTCTCGCTCTATAATCCTTCGTCTTCTCCGGTGACGTGTAAGGACTTCCGGGAGCAGGTTCGATTTTCTTGTGACTCAACCCATCTGTTTGATTCAGTATTGGTTTGATTGTTGTTTTTATCCTTTTGTCTCTTTCGGAATTTTATATTTTTCGGGTATTGATTTTTGTAGGGTTTTTTTTTTGGTTTATATTTTTGGTCATGGCTTGCAGATTTTCGGGCCGTAATCTCGGATCTGTTTGATGATTAGTTTAATTATTAAACTCTTTGGTTTTTTTTTCTGAATTGATTTCGGATTTTGTTAGTGAATAAAGTCATGGCAGTTCAGTCAGTGATTTAGAAACTTGTGGGCAGTAGATAGAGAGATCCATATGATTTCCTTTTCGCTATTGTTATTTGATCGATGGCTAATAAGGCTCCCACAGATCTTATCCATGGGGGTTGTCTTGCTTGTAAGTGATGTTTCCTGAAACTTTCTTTTCTAAATTAATCTGTTGTTATTTATTTTTGTGGTTAAGGTAGTAGCAAGAAGCGGGATTGTTGTGCTGACGTTTCATTCACCAAAGAATTGAAGCACTGTCAGTGCATAGTGCTTCTTACTAGTTGGTGAGTTTTTCAGATAATGGGGAACGCGTGTTGTGTTGCTCCTCGTGACAAAATGGTCCTCCTGCCTAACTCATCAGCTGCTGCTGAGACTGAGAGGAGGCATTCTCCTACTTGGAGTTTCCGCTGGGATAATAATAGAGGACGTGTAGCTGGTGAAGATACCTCTCTCTGTTGGTTGTCTGATGGGTTTAGTCGTAACGATGTGTCTGACATAAAATCTGATTTTGTTTCATCTCAAGGCTCCCCTTTGCACAGTTTGGCGTTGCAGAAATCTCCGTCCTCAGGTAAAAACTTCAGCTTGTATAGTATTTTTTTTTTTTTTTTTGGAATTTGTAAGCTTGAGGGAACACGTGTATGGTGTTATTCACTTGTGGACTTTTAGATAGTCTTCTTCAGAACCTGTTAAAATCATGCGTCTCTTGAGTCATGATGAGCAGAAGAAAGACGGGGCTGTGTTTATTGATAGGACTTTGTCTGCTTGCTTCTTGGCTTGCCTATCCATCTGTCTTGATCATAATAATCTTACATGCATATTTTGGCAGATCTATCTTTTCCGAGAAATTCTTCCATGGATACAGTCTTTGAGCAGGTAAAGCTTGTTTCACCACTAGCTGAGTTTTCTCATATCTTTGAAATCTTACATTTGTTGATGCGTAACCTCTCTTTGGCATGTCTATCTCTCTCACACAGAAAGAAAATGCTTCAACAGAATCTGCAGCTCCTTCATATCCATCTCCTGCACAATCATCTCATTCACTTGCTTCACAACCATCTTCTTTCCCAACGTCACCACTTCCTTCCCAGAGCTACTATCACCCTGCAAGCTCATCTACACTTTATCCGACACAACGCCCTCGTCTATCAAAGCAAGTCTCAGATGGTCAGATCTTTGGTATGAACTCACTAAGCAGAAGCTCGATAACTGAAGAGGTGCAGGGAACTCCTTTGAGATGTAATTCTTCTCAGAGTGGACCATCTGAAGGTTGGTCACTGCAAGCCTTTTCTGAAATGATGTCATCTTCTCGCAGCACCGAGCCTTTGTCTTATGATAAGGACTGCTTTGGGCTTGAACGGGACAAGATAGGCCATCATAGCAACCGAATGTCCAATCATCATCAGCAAAGCTGTGGTGCCTGCTATAGACCCTTGTCAGAGAAATCCTTGTGGAGCAGCCAAAAGATCTTTATGACCAACGAGCTCTCTGTGTCTGCAATTCTAGCCTGTGGGCATGTCTATCATGGTGAGTGTTTAGAGCAGATGACCCCAGAAATCGATAAATTCGACCCCTCATGCCCAATCTGTACATTGGGTGAGAAGAAGACAGCGAAGCTGTCGGAGAAAGCGTTGAAAGTGGAGATGGATTTGAAAGCTAGGCACAATAAAAGACTCAGAAACCGAGTTTTGGATTGCGATGATTTTGTAATGTTTGATGACAGCCACAGCTCAGCAGCAGCAGCAGCAGGGAAGAGCCCCAAACTGGTGTCAAGTTCAAGCGCCAAGAGCTATTCGGCAAAGCCTTTCTTGGCTCGACATTTCTCCTTTGGGTCCAGTAAATCCACCAAAGAGAATCTTCCTGTCAAAAAGAAAGGCTTCTTCTGGACCAACTCCAGCAAAATATGAACTTGTGAGTTGCTTTCTCTCTCTCAAATCAGTGAATTACAAATAAGTGTCTGATCATGTTTGTGTTGTTTCAGATTCTGCGATACTCTACTGTCCGAAGCATAGAACTCAACAGACACACGGACACAGTACCGTACCATTCAGTTAAAGACACAGGCTATTCGTTGTTACACACTTTCCTCATTGGCTTTTCTTTTTAATTGGTTCCTAAACTGTCACACATGTAAAGTTACAAATTTAGAATACAAGGTTGGAGATTAAAAAAAAACGACATTGGATCATTTAGCCTAATATAAATTAATCTGGCTGTGCATAGATCAGGATTTAAACTCGGAGAGCAAGCTAATTGTATATGGTTTGTATTATTACATCTACAAGCTTCACGTCGATCAAATTTCTTTCTGTAAATATTGATTTGTTTCATTGCTGTATATGAACATATTAACATAAGTTTATCATTTCTCTAACAAAAAAAAACAGTAAACAAACAAAGAAGCTATATGGTCAGAAATAGAAAATTATTTGCCGGGAGTTCATACAAGTCCATTGGTTCTCAATAAAATTCTCAAAAAAAAATACTGATAGAAAAAGAAAAAAAAATCAGATATTCGTGCAAAAGTATCACCACTAGCACATATATTATACACCATTCATCATACCCATTAAGCTAAGTTTGTATTATTATTTTGTTCTGATCAAACATTTGTTGCATCTGTATAGGTGGGGAATTTTATTCCAATAGGAGTGGGAAAATTAGGTACATGTCCGGTTCGGTTGGTTGGAAATCGAACCGAACCAAACCAAACCGAAACCAAACGAATCTCTCAGTTTTTAATTCCATATCGTCGTTTGCTTCCGTCATTTCCCACTCCTCGCCAATGTTAGCTCAGTCGCACTTCTTCTGCAAGTCCCTCTCTCTGATTCCGCCGCCGTCTCCGGTGTTGCGGTCTGCGACTCGCTCTCTTCGTCTCTCCACTTCCAAAAGCGTTGGTCGACTATCCTTCGTATCGTCTTCCCCAAGCGCTGTTTCGGTCTCCCGCGGCGCAATGGCTTCGAACTCGAAACGGACTGAGGTACGCAAAGATTCCTCTTCGGAACTGAGCGCCACCGATCTGGATCGATTCGTCGACGTGGCAAATGATCTGGCTGACGCTTCTGGGGAGGTCATCAGAAAATATTTCCGGAAGAAATTCGATATTGTTGATAAAGATGATATGAGTAAGTCAAGTCATTGAGTAGTTTTGTGAAATAATAGACTTATGGTTTGGGTACTATAGAGTAAGAGATATGGAGTCATTGGTGATTTAACTAATAAGTGTTAGGTGAACTTAATTGCAATTTCTCAGTCCGCGAAGATACCTTAGAACTGATACTGAAGTCAAATTTTTTTTTTTAATTTCTGAGAGTCCAATGTATGTTTTTCATTTTGTTTTTCTTGGATCATATGTAGGTCCAGTTACAATCGCTGATCAAATGGCTGAAGAGGCCATGGTGTCTATTATCTTCCACAACTTCCCTTCTCATGCTATGTCAGTGTTTCCCTCTAATGTTTCTTCTTTTTTTTTTTGATAAGTTGACTTTGTTCCGCTTTTGTATGATATAAAAGGGTTGAATTCTGCTAATCACAAGGGGATTTACTTTTTTTTTTTAATCCTAGATAAAGACAGCTCTCTTAGTCTCTTTCTTTGAGCTTAGGTTGATGAATGCATAAGACAAAATGCGCATCTTTATTCACATTTAAATTCTGAAACTGTAGATATGGTGAGGAGAAGGGTTGGAGATGCAATGAGGAATCTGCTGACTATGTTTGGGTTCTGGACCCAATCGACGGAACAAAGAGCTTTATCACAGGTGCTGCTCTCCTTGTTCTATTTTTTGTCACTTTTACTGTCATATCAAGAGTTTGAGGATCTGATTGTGCTATCAATCAATTGCTTTTTTTTTTCAGGGAAGCCTGTGTTTGGTACGTTGATAGCTCTGCTGTACAAAGGTAAACCGGTAAGACACCAGACTCTCTATTGTTGTTTGCAAGCTTCCCATCTTTTAGTGGTATGCATTGTAAGCACATTCGAAAGACCAGACTGGGAATTCATCTTCGATTGCCTAGGATATTATCTGTTTTGTTTTTGTTAATAATACAGGAGTTTTAAGCATGCTAAAATTCTGACAACAATTAAGAACTATGATTCTTAGCAATTGCATTTGGGCTTACACTGACCTTGTTTTCTCTTTTAGATTCTAGGTCTAATTGATCAGCCTATTCTGAAAGAGAGATGGATAGGAATGAGTGGAAGAAGAACTATATTAAACGGGGAGGATATCTCAACTCGATCTTGCCCGACACTGTCACAAGCATATTTGTAAGTTTCTGTTCCTTGAGCCCATACTAGTGTTACTTCTGTGGTTAGCTTTTTTTAAGAAGTAGCCTAAAAATATATGTGATGTCTTTTTGGCTTTGTGTATCAAGAAGGCAACTAGAATTCTCATGACTTTTTTATCTTCTCATATTTTTTGACTGTCCAGATACACCACTAGCCCACATCTTTTCAGTGGAGAGGCAGAAAAGGCATTTGCGCGTGTTAGAGACAAGGTCCTTATCTATTTCTCTTCCTCGGTTTAACATAGTACTGGCACATGAAACCTATTTCAAACGGGCTAACGAGAATTTGAAATGCTGCAGAATAACACATCTCACAATAATCAGTATCTCGAACTGAGTTTCTTATCCAGTTAATTTATATATGGATTCCCCTAAGTCCCTTTTATTTTTCTGTTTGAAGTGAATGGCTTTCTATTCTGGCTTGACAAGTTTTGTTATAACAGGTAAAGATGCCATTATACGGCTGTGATTGTTATGCTTATGCTCTCCTGGCTTCTGGATTTGTCGATCTTGTTATTGAATCCGGCCTAAAGGTAAAACTTCTCCTTCAGAATGACTTGTCAAAAGTAAATGCCTCGTGTATCAATCTTCAACTGCTACTATTCGTTCACATCATACTAATTGAAGTCATACTAATTGAAGTCAATGTTATTCTTCACCAGCCATATGATTTCCTAGCTCTTGTGCCTGTAATAGAAGGCGCTGGAGGTACCATAACCGATTGGAACGGTAACCCACCTCTTTGGGAAGCTTCATCCAGTGCCGTTGCTACAAGTACGTTCAATACACTGTATCTTTCTCTCAGTCACAAACTTATCGAAACAAAAGATCATGCAACCCCTGAATACCGAACTAAGCATTTCCATCTACTTTTCCATTTGTCATAGGCTTTAATGTAGTTGCAGCTGGAGATTCAAACATTCATCAGCAAGCATTGGAGTCACTTGAGTGGCACTGAAAAGCTTTCACTGGTACGTCGTTTACTCTACCTTATGTTTCTTCATCACTTTCTTGCTTCTGGATGATCATTAGGGACTCTACTTCGTTCATATTTGCTTGTTTGTTTCATAATCTGGTTTGAGTGTTAATTCTAGTTTTTTTTTGCTTGAAATAGGAAACCAGAATTAATTTAGTTCTGGTATTGTGTCTGAATTGTCTGGATAACAGAATTAGCAATTTGCTAAAAATAAACCATTGAATATCATTGATCCTCCATCAAATTACGGCATACTCTAAAAACTGGCCACACATATAACAACTAACCTTTTGTCTCTTTCATGACCTTTTTCTCCCTCTTTTCTTCTACCACAAGCTATCTAACGAACTCCCTCATTCCTTCTTATCTTTGTTCTTCCTCATTCTCTCTCTTCTCTCTCTCCTTCCCACCCAGGAGGGATGAAGATAAGAAAGAAACCAAACACATGCACGATTACCATCTTTGATTTTTCAACAAAGCTTTCCATGCCTCTCCTCCTGGCTATTCTCCTCTTCCTCTCAGGCCATGCTACGTCTGCGGTAGCCGCCGTAGGACCTGCTACCGGTTTTAAACCGGCAGATGATATTCTCATTGATTGTGGAAGCAAATCGTCATCCAAAACCCTGATGGAAGAGTCTTTAAGAGTGACCAAGAGACGGTCCAATACATAGAAGCCAAGGATGATATTCAGGTCTCGCCCCACCTTCAGACAAGGTCGCTTCTCCTATCTACCTAACTGCGAGGATCTTCCGTGAGGAAGCCACCTACAAGTTCCATCTGACCCGACCTGGTTGGCATTGGGTTCGCCTCCATTTCCTGGCCTTCCCTAATGACAAGTTTGATCTCCAACAAGCAACTTTTTCCGCTATGACGGAGAAATATGTGTTGCTTCATAACTTCAAGATTAGCAACAACAACAATGATAGTCAAGCTGTTCTCCAGAAAGAGTATCTCGTCAACATAACGGATGCACAGTTCTCCCTCAGGTTCAGACCTATGAAAAGCTCTGCAGCGTTCATCAACGCTATCGAAGTTGTCTCAGCTCCGGACGAACTAATCTCTGATTCCGGCACAGCCCTTTTCCCTGTTAACGGTTTCTCTGGTCTCTCTGACTACGCTTACCAGCCCGTTTACAGAGTCAATGTTGGTGGTCCTTTGATCGTGCCTCAGAATGACACATTAGGAAGAACCTGGATACCAGATAAGGAGTTTTTGAAAGAAGAGAACTTGGCTAAGGACGTCAAGACGACGCCTTCTGCAATCAAGTATCCTCCTGGAGTTACACCTTTGATTGCTCCACAGACGGTTTATGCAACAGCTGCGGAGATGGCTGATTCTCATACCATATCTCCTAATTTCAACGTTAGCTGGAACTTTCCCTCGAACCCTTCATTTAACTACCTCATCCGGCTTCATTTCTGTGACATTGTCAGCAAGTCTCTCAATGACCTCTACTTCAATGTGTACATTAACGGGAAAACAGCCATTTCTGGTCTGGATTTGTCCACTGTCGCAGGCGATCTTGCAACTCCTTACTACAAAGACATTGTTGTCAACGCGACGCTTATGACTCCTGAGCTCCAAGTTCAGATTGGTCCCATGGGCGAAGATACAGGTACCCAGAACGCGATCTTGAATGGAGTCGAGGTCTTAAAGATGAGCAACTCCGTGAACAGCCTTGACGGAGAGTTTGGAGTTGATGGTAGAACCACTGGCATGGGGAAACATGGTATGGTTGCGACCGCGGGGTTTGTGATGATGTTTGGAGCTTTCATTGGCCTTGGAGCCATGGTTTACAGGTGGAAGAAGAGGCCACAAGATTGGCAGAAGAGAAACAGTTTCTCCTCTTGGTTGCTACCGATACACGCTGGTGACAGTACTTTCATGACAAGCAAAGGTGGTTCTCAAAAATCCAACTTCTACAACTCAACGATGGGCCTCGGCCGCTATTTCTCCCTCTCAGAGCTTCAGGAGGCCACAAAGAATTTCGATGCATCTCAGATCATCGGTGTTGGAGGATTCGGTAATGTCTATATTGCAACCCTCGACGATGGAACCAAAGTTGCTGTCAAGCGAGGTAACCCACAGTCTGAACAGGGAATCACTGAGTTTGAGACGGAGATCCAGATGCTTTCTAAGCTCAGACACAGACACTTGGTCTCCTTGATTGGTTACTGTGATGAAAACTCAGAGATGATCCTAGTCTATGAGTTCATGTCCAATGGTCCATTCAGGGATCATTTATACGGAAAGAACCTTGCTCCACTAACCTGGAAACAGCGACTTGAGATCTGTATCGGTTCTGCACGTGGGCTTCACTATTTACACACAGGAACAGCACAAGGAATCATCCACCGTGACGTGAAATCAACCAACATTCTTCTCGATGATGCTTTAGTTGCCAAGGTCGCTGACTTTGGTCTTTCTAAAGATGTAGCCTTTGGACAAAACCATGTCAGCACGGCCGTGAAAGGAAGTTTCGGCTACCTAGATCCTGAATACTTTAGAAGACAGCAACTTACCGATAAATCCGATGTTTACTCCTTTGGTGTCGTTCTTCTAGAAGCTCTATGCTAAGACCAGCCATCAATCCCCAGCTACCAAGAGAACAGGTTAACTTAGCTGAATGGGCAATGCAGTGGAAACGAAAAGGACTTCTCGAGAAGATCATTGATCCTCATTTGGCTGGAACGATAAACCCTGAATCGATGAAGAAGTTCGCGGAAGCTGCGGAGAAGTGTTTGGAAGATTACGGTGTTGATAGACCGACGATGGGAGATGTTCTGTGGAACTTGGAATACGCTCTTCAGCTTCAAGAGGCATTCACTCAGGGCAAAGCCGAAGAGACTGAGATCGATAAGCCAGTAGTGACCCCTGGCTCCGTTCTGCCAACTCCAGTTACCCCCTCAGCTACCACCAACGAGGAGGCTAGTGTTCCGGTTGCTTCTAAAGTGGAAGAGAAGGATGGCGCAGCCGAGGCTCAGACCGTGGACGAACACTCTGGAACAGCTATGTTTACTCAGTTTGCTAATCTTAACGGAAGATAAAACTAACTGACAAATAATTCATCTAAAAGAAGAAAAAAACGAATTTGTTTGCATTAACAGTAATTGAATAGAAAATGACTTTCTAAGGCAATATGTTTGTTTGTTTTTTTTTTATGTTTTTGTGGGTGGTCCGGAAGACGTGTGATATATATATTTTTGGTGTGTATTATGTCAAATTTATCCTTTTTATTGTATGAATTGTAATTTGTGGGTGGATATGTATTTTACTAAATGCGCTGATGCATTTATCTACTTATCCTCCTTAATTGTAGTTGTTAATCTTAGATTGCAAATACAACTTCACATTGAAAGTTAAGTGTGTGTGATTAATTTCCTAGAACATTTAGACCATTGTACACATAGAAAGCAAACGGTGCTCTTTTCGTTATTGGTTTTACGGTCTGTACATCTTTCTCGGGATTAGGGTCAATTTTAGATTATTTTTGCAAATGAACTCCTCTCTGAGATGATGTTTAAGTTGACGAATAATCTGTTTTTCCTCCTAAAGTTCTAAAATAAATAGATTGGTGTCTGATTCTCTTATTTTGTTTTCACATTTATATCTTGATTAGATAAATTAAGAAGACCTCAAATTTCTGCATGTAGTTGACTATAGGATGCAAGCTT
Source organism: Brassica carinata (assembly GCA_016771965.1). Classification (NCBI taxonomy): domain Eukaryota; kingdom Viridiplantae; phylum Streptophyta; class Magnoliopsida; order Brassicales; family Brassicaceae; genus Brassica; species Brassica carinata. The sequence goes on along the minus strand of CM028689.1, from coordinate 4,200,962 downwards.
TTGATCCAATGGAATTAGTGTTTGGTCTGCAACCGCTGTTAGATAATGGTAACATGAACTATTTCTTTCTTTAGAAGGGCTACTTTTGTGCTATTAATCTCTACTCATTGTAGAAACCCTGCAATATTTCGTGTAAATAATTGTGAAACGTTTGGATACCAAACTCTCACAAGTGTTTGTAGGAGAGGAAGTATAGGTGAGAAAAGATTAGGGTCAGTCACAGATTGTGGAAAAAAAATTAGAGAACCATGAAAGGATAATAAAATTTCAAAACCAGAAATAGAAACCATTTCCTTCAATTAAGCAAATGTTTTCTCCTTTCCCTCTTTCCTCTTCCTTCGGTTCAGCTATATAAATGAATAGCATCAACTTTTGTTTTGTATATTGTTTTTGTTATCTCTCTCTCTATTACATCTGTAAACTATGGAAAACATAAGTGGGTTGATGGCTTTTGACATGGGAGAGCTAAGAAACAACCTTCCCAAAAAGTACATCCTGAAAAAAATGATCTCATTGATTATGTTTCTTGTTTAAACTTTAAACTATAGATTCCTGGATTATTGCTTAATTTTTGGATCTGTGAATGGTTTTGAAAAAAAAAACAGGAGAGGATTGTCAAGGTACTACTCAGAGAAGGCAAGATCATTTGTTTGTATCTTTGATGTCAAATGCCTTGAAGATCTCAAGAAACCAACCCAACTTCTTGATATTGATGATGATGATGATGATGATGCATACACGAAGAGGAAGAATAAGAATAAGCAGTCATCTTCATCTTCATTTTCTGCAGCTGTTAACAGCAATGTTAACTATCAAAACTACCCTTGTCGTAGAGTTTCTAGTAGCACACATTGTTCCTCACCTTGTGTTAGTGCTTAGATTATTAAAAAAAAAAACAGGTTCTCAAATTTATCATAAACCTTCATCAATACGTTATATTAACATCCCATTCACATCCAATTTTGAGTTTTGTTTCCTTTAAAATGTTTTGGTGCTTCTTTGCACCATATTGTAGTTTTGTTCCATTTTGTACATATTATTTTAGGACAGAGTATTGGTAACCGTTTTAAATGTAAAAAGAAATGTAAGTATTCGCATAGAAAATGTATGTCAATAAAAAGCGAAATGTATATAGAAAATTAAATAATAAGGAAGAATTATATGAAAAAGACTACAAAGCATTCTTAATGCGTTTCATATATTTTTTTAATCAAATGTATTTGTATTTGAGAGATAAATTCAAGACAAGTCGTAATCGTAACTCTGCTTACGTGGCTTGCTATACATGAATCACGAGACTGGTAGTTGGTAAAGGCGCGCACAAAACATGCGCTTCAATTAAAAAAAGCTGACGTGGTCAATGGACAATCCGACACACTCTCTCTACCCTCTCACTCCCTTGCTTTTCCTCATATTCACGATATTGCCACTCTTCTCTCAAACCGTATGGTCGCGAGGTCGACAAGACTTGTTCTTACCGTACTCCGTGTCCCACCTGATAATTGTCTCAATACTATCGTGACTTTCTCCACAAAATTTTTCACTCACTTTCTCGAGAAAACTTTTCTGGTTCTTTCTATATCCCATTGATCTTCTCCACAGATGCCCAAGCAAAAAGCTCAAAAGAAGCAACTCAAATCATACAAACTCAAACACATCAACAGAACGATTCAAGGTAACATCCTTCCTCCTCCTTCGTCTTACTGTGATCTCAACCTCCTTTTGAATTTTTTTGTTATTATTATTTCCTAAATTGTACAACTCAAAAAAGGCAATCGTTCGATATGGTTTTTTCGATTGAAGAGGGAGATGCCGTGCTGATGCGGTCCTCGGAGCCTGGGAAACCGTCGTACGTGGCGAGGGTGGAGGCGATCGAGTCAACGGACGCGCGTGGATCCAACGCGAGGGTTCGTGTGAGGTGGTATTACCGACCCGAGGAATCCATGGGAGGGAGGAGACAGTTCCACGGAGCGAAGGAGGTGTTCCTCTCTGACCACTACGACTTGCAGAGCGCTGATACGATTGAAGGCAAGTGTAGGGTTCACAGCTTCGGTAGCTACACCAAACTCAGCTCCGTGGGAAACGACGACTTCTTCTGTCGTTTTGAGTATAATTCTGCGACCGGGGCTTTTAACCCCGACAGAGTCGCCGTGTATGTTGTCGTCTCTCTTAGACTCTCTGTGTTACCTTATTTATTCTAAAGAGAAGATTTTGAATGTTTGATTTGATTTGTGGGTTGTTGTAGATTCTGCAAGTGTGAGATGCCGTACAACCCTGATGACTTGATGGTGCAGTGCGAGGATTGTTCTGAGTGGTAAGTGTTTACTTGCCTCAAACTCTCACGAGCTAATAATCTGGTCTTGATGCTTGTATAAACTGTGATGAGGATCGTTATGTAATCTTACAAGAAGTAATATGAATGAAGTCATTGGAACAATTTATTGATCTATTGATCATGGAACTGTTAAGCTTACTCTCTTTTTTTTTTGGTCTTTGTTTCAACGAATGTTTGTGTCTGTTTTACTATGTGTTGCCTTTGGATGTTATGTTACAGGAAACTAACATTAGCTCAGGTTTCATCCTTCTTGTATAGGAACGACGATAGAGGCAGCTAAAAAGCTCGAACACTTCTACTGTGAAGAGTGTTCCCCAGAAGAGCAGCATTTGGACAACTCTAATTCAACTTCCAGAAACACGGATGCTGCTAAGGTATATCCATCGATCAACTCTATTTCTACTTATCTGGGACTGGTCAAACTCGTGCTGTACCACAGCCTAGCCGGGATTAAACTAAATTGGGGATTTTAACGTCCATTTACAACTATCTCTGCCAATTGCCAACAACAATAATGTTCTTGGACGGATATACTAAACCAACTTAGTACAGAGAACTCCTGAACACAGTACAACACAGTAGACATGTATATGTATCTCTAAGGTTAAAAGAAAAAGAGAAGCTTTTAATATGTTTGGTTCTACAAACAGGTGAATAAAAAGCGCAGCCTGGAGGTAAGCAAGACGAGGAACAAACACACAAAGCGATCAGGTTAACATGAAAAAACCTTTAAAAGAGCTGTATCTGGACACTGGAGTGAGTTGTGTATGATGGTGTAACTTATGAATTGAGTTTGTTTTCTTTCCCACTCTAGTTCTTCTTCTTTTTAAGAATGAGGGGTTTAGGTCGTTTGGCTTGATTGTGACTTTGTTGTGACTATGTATAGTATCTGACTTAAATCTCCTTTAGCTGGGACAGTATGAAAATTGAGTGAAAGTTATGTTTTTAAGTTATAACATCAAAGCAAAGGGAGGGTTTACTTCGTTTGTTTGATTCATTGTGAACTCTAGCTATATAGAAAGTGGACAAAATCCCTTCCCTTTGTGTTACATTCTTTGTAAATTTAAAACTCATATTCAAAGTAAGAATCATAGTTTAAATGTATCATAATAGTTGAATGCCAAACATCATCATTGTTTGTGGAGGGAGGGATTCGTATTTCATCCGACGACCAAAGTTATAATTAAAATTCAATACACATAGTTTTCATGATATTTGGTAATAATAAAAAAAAAATCAGAGAAGACAATTTTTTTTGATCAAAAGTTACCGCGCCGTGGGTTTAAGTCGCTTCAGGGTGGATTCTAATTACCGCTTCCTATGTGGGTTTAAGTGGATTCTAATTACCGCTTCCTATGAATTCTTATTTCTGAAGCTATTTCGTTTGGCCGCCAACTTTCGTATGAATACTAGTATTTTGCATATCAATAAATTTTATTTTGTGAAAAAAAAGAGGAATGTTTTTTCATCATATTGATTTAGTTACTATTGAAACAAGGAAAAATCTACACTCATTTTTACTCAAAAATTTATTAGAGTACCATCATTTACTCCATTTACTTTTTTGTCTCTCTTTTCCACTCATTTTCTCTTCAACTCTTTTTCACCTATTTTTTTTACTCTATGTTACTTTTAAATTACCCCTCTCTTGAATTCTAAAAATACATATATTTACTAGGTAAGTGCATACAACTTATGCGGACAAAATATATATCCAACAATATTTTAAATAGTTCTTTTTGTACTATAATTTTGCATCACCTGTAATGATTAATTTAAAGAATTTTAATTTAGTATTCTTAAGTTTAAAAATTTAGAAATTTAAGTTATTTTGTACTATCTCATATTATATCCCCATTAGCAAAGGCTTCAATTACTAGAAATCATACACCTTTTTAACTAACCACGTATAAACTAAAAACAATAATTACACACTCCTATTAAAAACTGGAAAGATGTATTATTTTTGACCCATATTATTATACTTTTGCTGATTTTTTTTGTAATTTTTCTGTGTATCACCCATTAAACATATGATGAAAAATATATATACTATCACAAAATGGACATATAGTAAAATGGATACAATATTAAAATGGATATATAGTTGTAATAAAAGGAAACTTCCATTTTAAATAATAAGAAAATAAGATAATATCAAATAATTATATAGATGATATATCATAATTATTATAAAAATTTTATCTTTTGTTAAATATTATTTATTTATAAAAAACTATAAATTAGCTATTTAAAACAAAATAATACATGTTAAAATATTATGAAACATATTATGAAACTATATTCTTTAAACTATGTTCTACCTCGTATTCCTATTTATTTAACTATTGATTCATGTACTAGCAAAACACAATACATGTTATACATATTATACTTAGTTTATGAATTGGTCCTCACTCCTCAAAATCAGAATAATTATAATTCAATTACAAAATTTTGAAATAGTTATATGATTTAAACTGATAAATTAATAATTAAACTAAACTAATAAAAACATGAAAAATCAGTAAAGTTACATAAATAATGGAAAGCGTGACAATTCAGAAAAATCAATCTCAAATACAATACATAAGATACAACCAGAAACAAGAAAAAGAGATAAACTATACTTTTAGGATTATATTATTATGTGTAAAAAAACGTACACGCTGAATGATAGTTTGTAACAAGATTTTTATCATGTGTCTCTGTTACAGATATCATATTAACTAAAAATAAATAAAAGAGGTTTTGTAGTTCTTAGACTATTTACAGTGAGCCTGTTGAAAAGTAAATTCAACAATTTAATTATTTCAGTGGTGTGTTGAATAACAAGTTGAAATCTACGTAGATTAAACTTCGTTGAATAACTTCAATATGTTGAATCCGTGAAAGAGAGAGCACATAAATACATGTGTTTCAGTTATAATATTAAATATTAAAATTGTTTTTATGATAATAAAAATAGAGACAAGTGCTGCAATGTTACTGGCCACTGAGAATTGTGACTTTTTCATCCTAACTATTTGAAGCCAATTTTTCTATAATAAATTAACATATTTTAATTTTATTATATAAATATATTTAAATTTGTCATTTTTCATTATCTATAAATAGAGATTTGTTTAATTTAATTTGGATGTCAAATAAAAATGTATTTAATTATAATTTTTATTGATATAAATATAATAAAAAAATTATTAAAACTATGTCATTTCAGTTATTTAAATTAATTACAATATAATATATATTTATTAAATTATAAAAAAAAATATAAATTAAAATAGTAAGGTAGACTGTTAAATTTTATTAAACAAAACTATTGTAGAGGTTAAAAATGATACTGGTGTTGAATAAAGAGATGGAAGAGAGAGGAGATGATGTGTGAAGTAAAAAAAATGTGGGTTTTGAATAAGTTAACCGTTATACATAGTCTGTTGTTCAAAAAAAAAAAAAACCATTATACATAGTCTTAGATATATGCATTGTTAGACTCAATGATTCCTTTTGATTCTTTTCCTATAGTTTCTTATCATTTTCAATGTGATTACCAGTTAGATCCTAAATGTATAAATAGTTGAAGCCAAACATCAGTATAGTGTGTGCAGGGAGGGATTCGTATTTCATCCGATATCTTAAAAAAGACGCATGGAAAATGTATTTGGTGATAATTAAAAGAAAGAACAAAAAAGAACTAAGGCTGTAACTAGATGTTAATAAAAGAAATAAGTGGAATTAAATGAATGATAATTAGTGGAATTCAATGGAATAGAATTAATATTCTATTTGTTCAAGAACTATTTTTATGTGGAATTTTTCAAAAGAATGATGTTATTTTTTTTGGAATAACAAGGGATAATATGGAATGAGATGAAATACTCATTCTTTTTATTCATTGCAACAGGTAACTATTTTCTGAAATGAAAAGAAATTAAGTATTCAGAAAGTTTATATTTCAAAAATGTGTATTCCAGTTGCACCCTAGATAAATCGGAGAACAAGAAGAATAAGAAGCCAAAATTTGCAACTAACGTTTCAACTTTTGTCACGAGAAAGTGGAAGAGTAGAAAATAAAATACTCCGTAAAAATGGATCAATTTTTTATTTTAAGAGAAAAACAAATGAATTAATTTTCTACAACACGGCACGCCTCTGTGCCAATTCAATTATTACCACGTGTTAGTACACCATTGGCTAAATCCCTTATCCCCCTGGATAAGTAATCTCTTAATTAAAACCCAAAAACATCTTCCGGCATTGTTCTGACTTTTACTTAAAATAAAATATCTTTCTAAAGAAACCGAAAGGTAAAAACAACATCCAAAGGGAAAAAGACACGTAAGACTAGATTCTATACAGACACAACACACATATCTAATCATACAGTTTCTTTTCTCCTATATTAATCCATCTCCTTCCCTCTCCCCTTTCTTCATTCTTTCAATCTCAAATGGATCGTCTCAAGCTCTCTCTCTCCGTCTTCGTTCTGTTTTTCCTCGTCGTCTCCGCTTCCTCTGACGGAAACGACGGCGATGATCTCGTGATCAGGCAGGTGGTTGGTGGAGGAGCCGAGCCTAATGTTCTGTCCTCCGAGGATCACTTCTCTCTGTTCAAGAAAAAGTTCGGCAAGGTCTACGCTTCCGTCGAAGAGCACGATTACAGATTCTCCGTTTTCAGAGCCAATCTCAGGCGAGCGAGGCGTCACCAGAAGCTGGACCCGTCTGCGCGTCACGGCGTTACGCAGTTCTCGGATCTGACTCGGTCCGAGTTCAGGGAGAAGCATCTCGGGGTTAGAGGAGGGTTTAAGCTCCCCAAGGACGCCAACAAGGCTCCGATCCTCCCTACGGAGAATCTCCCCGAGGAGTTTGATTGGAGAGATCGAGGTGCAGTTACCCCCGTCAAAAATCAGGTACTGTAGTGGTGACGTGGCGATGATGAATCTTTTTAATCTTTTTAAGTTGTATAATTAGATCTTATAGAAACAGTTCTGATTGGTCTGATCTTTGTGTGTGGCGACTAGGGATCATGTGGTTCTTGCTGGAGTTTCAGTGCAACCGGAGCTCTGGAAGGTGCTAACTTCCTCGCTACGGGTAAACTCGTCAGCCTTAGCGAGCAACAGCTCGTCGACTGTGATCACGAGGTTTGACTCTTTGTTAACAAAATCTCATGCGTGTTGGTGTATGTATTGATGTATGTTTGATCCTCAATCAAATCTTCAAGTGGGAGATTGTAAGGCAAATAACACGCTTTTCATAATGGACGGTGATGGACGGTGAAGTTGGACGGTGAAGGAGGTGATTTTGTCAATAATTATGGCTTTCACATGTCCAAACTTCTTCTATAAAAGGAGAGCTAAGCTGAAGAGGAAATTCATCCCAAAATCAAAATCACAGAGAAGTGAAGAAGAAGAACGGGAGAGAGAGAAAGAAAAAAAAAAAATTCTTTTTCTTACGGTATTTGGGATTGGGTGAGAGAAAATTATTTAGAGAGTTTGGGTATTTTCTCCTATTATAACGAGAAAATTATTAATCGATTTCTCCGTTATAATTGAGAGGTAGAATCTCTATTATTTTTCTCGTAATAAATTCTTCTACCTTGTCCTGCGTTTTACCCTGGGTTTTCCACGCAATCCAGGTGTTCCATTTATTACACTATTTCTCAAATTATTACCATGACTTCTATCCGTCCGGTTTTACAACATAAACTGGGATGAATGTGTTTCTCCTTTGGTATGAACTCTAGTTGAAGCTGCTGTCACATGTCAGACTTAACTAGCTAAATTAAGAAAATGACCTCAATGTTTTGTTTTGAACAAAAAGACCTCAATGTTTTGTGTGTATCATTGACTATTTGGATTTAAGCTTTGATTATTACTGATTAGAATCAGTGTTTAGTCTACAACCTCTGTTAAATAATGGTCACATAAACCATTTCTTTCTTTATATGGGTTACACTGGTGCTAATCATCTCTACTCATTATTTTGTATGTATATAAAATGTATGGGTGGCAAACTCTTACCAAGTGTTTGTAGGAGAGGAAGTATAGGTGAGAAAAGATTAGGGTCAGTCACAGATAATGCAAAAAAATTTGAGAACCATGAAATTATGATAAAATAAAATAAACCAGAAATAGAAACCATTCCCTTCAATTAAGCAAATGCCTTCTCTTTTTCTTTTTTTCCTTCAGTAAGCTATATAAATAGATAACCAAAAGAGCCAAAGTTTTTGCTTTTGTTCTCTCCTCTATCTATGAACTATGGAAAACATAAGTGAGCTGGTCGCTTTTGACATGGGAGGGCTAAGAAACAACCTTCCCAGAAAGTAAAACCTGGAAAATCATCTCATTGATTGATTTGAGTTTTGTTTAAGATTATAGATTTGTGGATTACTATTTGATATTGGATTTGTGAATGGTATTAAACAACAGGAGAGGATTGTCAAGGTACTACTCGGGGAAAGCAAGATCATATGTTTGCATCTCAGATGTAAAATGCCTTGAAGATCTAAAGAAACCAACCCATCCTCTTGATGATGATGATGATGAAGATGATGCCTACAAAAGAGAGAAGAAGAAGAATAGGCAATCATCTTCATCTTCATTTTCTGCAGCTGTTAACAGCAATGTTAATTATCAAAACTACCCGTGTCGTAGAGTCTCTAGTAGCACACACTGTTCCACACCTTGTGTTGGTGCGCTTTTTTTCTTTCTTAAACCAGTGTCTTAATTTACCACACCTTCATCAGTCGCCCTTGGTTTTTTCCCCAACCTAACACTCAAACACATGCTATTGTTATATTAATTATTTCTTAATGTTTTTATGGTCAGTCATCTTATAATTTGCACTATTTTGTAGATTTGTTCTATTTCTTGCGCGTGTGTTGTCTTAAGCCAGAGTGTTAGAAACCTTTTTAAATGTAAAATAAGTTTCAGATTATTAATAATCAGTAACCTATAAAATGTACAGGTCAGTTTGTATTTAGAACTTCAGAGTTTGGTGAATGACAATGAGCAGGGAGGGAGGGATTCATATTTCATTCAACAACCAATAGATTATTAATAATGATTTTTCAAAAATATTAAATTATTTTGATGATATAAGAACATAAAGAAATAATTCAGAGAAGACAGAGACAAATATTGCAACGAAAGTTTCCACTGTTGACGCAAGGAAGTGGAAGATTAAAAAAGTCAAAATATAATAGCTTTGTACATCCCAACACGGCACTTTTACAAGTTGGGCCTATCCAATTCAACACCCAATCAGCTGTGAAAACGTGTCAATTAATAATAGGCTCTTTCCCCTTGAATAAGTTATGATTAAATGTCATAAATATCTTCCGATTTCTCCGACCAAACTAATAATACTCCGTCTGTTCCTAAAGATTTATATTCTAATTTTCACACATTTTAATAAAACACATTAAATTTCAGATAATTTTGTGTTTATCTTCTTTCTATAATTTTAAGCCAATAAAAAATCAATTAGTGAATTAAGTTTTTGAAGTTTGAATTAGCATAAACACGACAAATGTAAAAATGAATCTTTAAACAAAAATTTTTCTATAATATGTATCTTTAAAAAATGGAGGGAGTAATATCTAAAAAGCTTTATATACATACACCTATACATACAATCACTGTTGCGTGTGAAAGAGAGAGATTCTTCCCCAGCCCTTGAAGCTTTGCCTTTAGGGTTCATCTTCTTCTATATTAATCCCTTCCTCTCTCACTTCATTCAAAATGAATCTTCTTAAGCTTTCCTTCTCCCTTCTCCTTCTTTCTTTCTTCCTCGTCTCCGTCTCTTCATCCTCTGACGGCGATGATGTGGTCATCCGGCAGGTAGTTGATGGAGGAGCCGAGCCCAATGTTTTATCATCGGAGGATCACTTTTCTCTGTTCAAGAGCAAGTTCGGGAAGGTCTACGCTTCCGGGGAGGAGCATGATTACAGGTTGTCCGTTTTCAAAGCCAATCTGAGGAGAGCGAGGCGTCACCAGAAGATGGATCCCTCTGCTCGTCACGGTGTTACACAGTTCTCGGATCTGACTCGTTCTGAGTTCAGGAAGAAGCATCTCGGGGTCAAAGGAGGGTTTAAGCTTCCCAAGGACGCCAACAAGGCTCCGATTCTCCCAACCGAGAATCTCCTGAGGATTTTGATTGAGAGATCACGGAGCCGTCACCCCGTCAAAAATCAGGTACTGTAGTGGTGACGTGGCGATGATGAATCTTTTAATCTTTTAAGTTGTATAATTAGATCTTATAGAAACAGTTCTGATTGGTCTGATCTTTGTGTGTGGCGACTAGGATCATGTGGTTCTTGCTGGAGTTTCAGCGCCACCGGAGCTCTTGAAGGTGCTAACTTCCTCGCCACCGGCAAACTCGTCAGCCTTAGCGAACAACAGCTCGTTGACTGTGATCACGAGGTTTGACTTTGATGCCATTGAACATATAAAAGGGTTAAAGATAATCAGATTGTGTGTTCTGTTAAAACTCATTATAGTTAGTCTAATTCTCAGTTAGTTAACTAATAATAAATGTGAAACTAGTCTGATTATCATCTCTGTGTATGTAGTGTGATCCAGAAGAAGCAGGTTCATGCGACTCTGGTTGCAACGGTGGCCTCATGAACAGCGCTTTCGAATACACACTCAAAACCGGAGGGCTCATGAGAGAAGAAGACTATCCTTACACCGGAAAGGACGGCCCCGTCTGCAAGCTAGACAAGTCCAAGATCGTTGCATCCGTCTCCAACTTCAGCGTCATCTCTGTTGATGAAGACCAGATCGCTGCGAACCTTGTCAAGAACGGACCTCTTGCGGTAGCCATCAACGCCGCGTATATGCAGACTTACATTGGTGGAGTCTCGTGCCCTTACGTATGCATGAGGAGGCTCAACCACGGCGTCTTATTGGTGGGTTATGGCTCGGCTGGTTATGCTCCGGCTAGGTTCAAGGAGAAGCCTTACTGGATTATCAAGAACTCGTGGGGAGAGACTTGGGGTGAGGATGGTTTTTACAAAATCTGTAGAGGCCGTAACGTTTGTGGCGTTGACAGCCTTGTCTCCACCGTTACAGCCACTGTCTCACCCGCCGCCCATTAGTTAAAGCCAGCTCTTGTGATAATGAATTCAACTTACGCTGGTGAGCGAGGACTCTTTGCTTGACTCCCTATTTTTCTCTCTGCTTTTTTTAAAGGAAGATGAAGTTTGTATTGTAAATAAAAATGTATTTTCTCGATCAAATTCAGTACAGTGACCATCTCTGTTGATTTGAGTTACTGAACGCAAGAAGCACAACGTTCTTATATGGGACTGGTAATAAATTTGAACAACTATGGGCTGTAATTTGTGGAACATATGTTATCTTTCTATGGGCTGGTAACGCTGGACGACGATAACACCATTTGGAGATCATTAATAACGGCAATACATGTGCTCAGATTGAACCAAGTCATCAGTTTAGATTGGAATACTAATGTTTTTAATATCAAGTCATCAGCCTAAACGATTTCTTAATATTTAATTTATTCGATTCAAATTAGTTTAAACTTTTTAAATTTAATTAAAACTATTCTAGTTTGATCTGAATCTGTAAATTTAAACAATACTATCAGACTAAATCTACAAATTTGTTTACTTTATTGTTGTATAATTTATCAAAATAATTTTATAATTAAATTTAAAATTAAAATATCTAATGTAAATGTAAAATATCAAAAATTTGTTAACTTATATACCTCAAATAATCTGCCTACTCAGCAATTTTTAAACATTATTAAATACCTTACTATTTTCTTAGAAGCCAAGAAAGTAAGGACATAGCGTAAAAGGCTAAATAAACATGTACAGGCGAGAAATACTAAATAATAATCATGCATAAAACAACCAAAATCGAGAAGTTGATTCTTTATTGACAAAACAATTTTCAGTATATGAACTGTATAGTAAGGGGAAACAAATCCTCACACTTATTTAATTCCAAACAAACACAACAACAAATGGGTTTTGCCTCATACAAATCCATTTATCCCTTCCCACTTTTGCGTAAAAATCTCATCTCCACACAGGCAAATAAATAAAATTATTTAGTTCCACCGTCAATGTGGAGAGAAGAGGAAAAATATATTCGCAAAAAATAAATAAAACTTAGTACGTCTTGTACCTTTGTTTATATATGCAAATTTTGCAGAGAATGGGAGGGGAATGAAACAATCATCATCCAACCATTATCACTCGTCTTCGCTTGCGGTGAGAATGAAAGAGAAAGGAGCGAACTTGTAACCATCTCCTTCGTAGAATTTGTTCTGGAACTCAACCCAGTGGAGACGCAGTGCGTGAAGGAACGCACTCAGTGTCTCCATCACCAGCAGCACTCCCACCGTGGCAAATACGAAGACGATCAACCCAACGATCAGGATCAACCAATTGTTGTATCTGTATTTTTTTCAAATGCCAAAACAAAGATCGATTATTTTATTAGCTAATATTTAATTAGACTAAAAGAAAGAGAGAGTGAGAAGAGGATGAGCATACCCCAAGCGAGAAGGAGGACCTTCTCATAGAAGACTGACGATAGCTCTGAGTGTGCAAGACTGAAACAGAAACAAAATATAATAGCTTTGTACATCCCAACACGGCACTTTTACAAGTTGGGCCTATCCAATTCAACACCCAATCAGCTGTGAAAACGTGTCAATTAATAATAGGCTCTTTCCCCTTGGATAAGTTATCATTAAATGCCATAAATATCTTCCGATTTCTCCGACCAAACTAATAATACTTCCGTCTGTTCCAAAGATTTATATTCTAATTTTTTCACATTTTAATAAAACACATTAAATTTCGATAATTTTTGTGTTTATCTTCTTTCTATAATTTTAAGCCAATAAAAATCAATTAGTGCAATTAAGTTTTTGAAGTTTAATTAGATAAAACACGACAAAATGTAAAAATGAATCTTTTAAACAAAAATTTTTCTATAATATGTATCTTTAAAAATGGAGGGAGTATATCAAAAGCTTTATATACATACACCTATACATACAATCACTGTTGCGTGTGAAAGAGAGAGATTCTTCCCCAGCCCTTGAAGCTTTGCCTTTAGGGTTCATCTTCTTCTATATTAATCCCTTCCTCTCTCACTTCATTCAAATCCAAAATGAATCTTCTTAAGCTTCTCCGTTCTCCTTCTTTCCTTCCTCCTCGTCTCCGTCTCGTCATCGTTCGACGGCGATGATGTCGTGATCCGGCAGGTGGTTGATGGAGCCGCCGAGCCAAATGTTTTATCCTCCGAAGATCACTTTACTCTGTTCAAGAGCAAGTTCGGAAAGGTCTACGCTTCCGGGGAGGAGCACGATTACAGATTCTCCGTTTTCAAAGCCAATCTGAGGCGAGCGAGGCGCCACCAGAAGATGGATCCCTCTGCGCGTCACGGCGTCACGCAGTTCTCGGATCTGACTCGGTCTGAGTTCAGGGAGAAGCATCTCGGAGTCAAAGGAGGGTTTAAGCTTCCCAAGGACGCCAACAAGGCTCCGATTCTCCCAACCGAGAATCTCCTGAGGATTTTGATTGAGAGATCACGGAGCCGTCACCCCGTCAAAAATCAGGTATTATTGCATTAATATCTGATGACTTCAAGTTTGTAACGTCTGATCAAATTATGATTAGGGATCATGCGGCTCTTGCTGGAGTTTCAGCGCCACCGGAGCTCTTGAAGGTGCTAACTTCCTCGCCACCGGCAAACTCGTCAGCCTTAGCGAACAACAGCTCGTTGACTGTGATCACGAGGTTTGACTTTGATGCCATTGAACATATAAAAGGGTTAAAGATAATCAGATTGTGTGTTCTGTTAAAACTCATTATAGTTAGTCTAATTCTCAGTTAGTTAACTAATAATAAATGTGAAACTAGTCTGATTATCATCTCTGTGTATGCAGTGTGACCCAGAGGAGGCAGGTTCATGCGACTCTGGTTGCAATGGTGGCCTCATGAACAGTGCTTTTGAATACACCCTCAAAACCGGAGGCCTCATGAGAGAAGATGACTATCCTTACACCGGCAAGGACGGCCCCGTCTGCAAGTTAGACAAGTCCAAGATCGTCGCCTCTGTCTCCAACTTCAGTGTCATCTCCATCGACGAAGACCAGATTGCTGCCAACCTTGTTAAAAACGGACCTCTTGCAGTTGCCATCAACGCTGCTTATATGCAGACTTACATTGGCGGAGTCTCCTGCCCTTACATTTGCACCAGGAGGCTCAACCACGGTGTCTTATTGGTGGGCTATGGATCCGCTGGTTACGCTCCTGCTAGGTTCAAGGAGAAGCCTTATTGGATCATCAAGAACTCGTGGGGAGAGACTTGGGGTGAGAATGGTTTCTACAAGATCTGCAAAGGCCGTAACATTTGTGGCGTTGATAGTCTTGTCTCCACCGTCACAGCCGCTGTCTCTACCACCGCTCATTAATTAAATAAATTAATTCACTCTGGTGATTTGTGTGAGCGAGCACTCTCTGCATTGACTCTTTATTTCTCTCTGCTTTTTATAAAGAAAGATGAAGTTTGTAAATAGAATGCATCCTCTTTCTAAGCAAATCCATATCATGACAATCGGCGGTTGAGTTGAAATATTGAACATAAGACGACGCACAACGTTCTTATATGAGCTTGGTAAGAATTTGAACCAATTATGAGCTGGTCACTTATGTTGTCTTCAGCTATATACTGTAGCAAGAAAGTACAATGATATTGCGTAAAAGCCCAATTTAACTTGTGAAAGAAACACAATGGATAGATAGACAGCTTTGGTTAAAAATAATTTAATTCTTTACCCAGTCCATTAGAAAAACAATGTAGTTCAATAGGCCTACACTTAATTTCAACTTTTGGGACCCCAGCTATTAGTTCCAAGTTCCACAACACTTGATAATCTGCTAAGCTACTAAAACCACATCCGATCCTTGATATGTAATAATCATAGATTCATAGCAACATATAATCATCAGAACCACCAAATATCGAAGATAGATGAAAGCTTTACATTCTGGATGAATGCATATGAAGCAAACAAGCAAAATCGAGTAGAAAAATATTATTTATTAATAAAACAAAGGTCCCAAATCCTCACATTATTCGTCGTATCCACAGCTCATTATTATTTATATAACTCCAAACAAACAACAACAAATGGGTTTTGGGCTCAAACAAATCCCATCATCCCTCTCTTTTTTTTTTTGTCTGTAAAAAATCTGATCTCCACACAGGCAAATAAATAAAATTATTTAGTTCCACCGTCAATGTGGAGAGAAGAGGAAAAATATATTCGCAAAAAATAAATAAAACTTAGTACGTCTTGTACCTTTGTTTATATATGCAAATTTTGCAGAGAATGGGAGGGGAATGAAACAATCATCATCCAACCATTATCACTCGTCTTCGCTTGCGGTGAGAATGAAAGAGAAAGGAGCGAACTTGTAACCATCTCCTTCGTAGAATTTGTTCTGGAACTCAACCCAGTGGAGACGCAGTGCGTGAAGGAACGCACTCAGTGTCTCCATCACCAGCAGCACTCCCACCGTGGCAAATACGAAGACGATCAACCCAACGATCAGGATCAACCAATTGTTGTATCTGTATTTTTTTCAAATGCCAAAACAAAGATCGATTATTTTATTAGCTAATATTTAATTAGACTAAAAGAAAGAGAGAGTGAGAAGAGGATGAGCATACCCCCAAGCGAGAAGGAGGACCTTCTCATAGAAGACTGACGATAGCTCTGAGTGTGCAAGACTGAAACAGAAACAAAAAAATGATGATTATTATTTATTGAAGCCATGAGTGGTATATATATATATATATATCTAGCTTCCTACTACTCAGATGGGATACCTGAGAGCCCATAGACGCAGGTAAGAAGCGGTGTTGGATACAGCTCCGAGCACAAACTCTATGGTGTGAATCAGCTGATGCACAAATATCTCGCTGAATTCAAACTCCTCGTGCCCATGTGATCCTCCTCCGCTTGTCTCTACATGAAGACTCTCATCAGTCTCCTCAAGAGGCGCGTATGACTGACCTTGATGCCTCTGGATAAGGACAACCATTTAGCACAACCAGCGATGGGAAAAAGAAAAACAACAAGACCGTTATGTAGAAACTAAAAGGGAAAAAGGAAAGAATCTCACAGCTTCGTGTTGTTTCTTCAAGATGAACGGCTTCGGAAGCAACATACACGGAACAGAGACAAGAGCCAGAAAGAGAAGCACAAGCTGAACATAAAAAGGGAAAGAAGAACGATGAGTGAAACAAAACGTATGGGCATGCTTTTTCTTAATAGATCTTGTAACAGTAATTCCAAGGCAGGTATCCTTTTACCTGCACTGTTTTCTGGTGAGGGAAAAGTTGATTCTCTCCTAACTCATCGGTTGGGCTCAGGAACATGTATATCATTACGTGATACAAATCTGCTTGAGAACCAGTGCACCACTTAATGATGATTAGGACTGATAGATACCCAAACAAGCTGTTCAAAAATATCATCTGGGGAATGAACTGGAACCTGCAAGCCCCTCCCCAAAATTAGACGGCGTGATAACTGATAGTATTGGTAAGAAAGCATGCTAAATATCAACTTAACATACCATATATTCACACTCGATTTGAAGAATCTTGCATTGAAATAGCTCATTATGATCCCGAGGTTCATCTGAGAAACTCCGAGAAGGATTGACATTTTCATCTTCAGCGAGTTCAGGAACGGCAGCTCGCTGCGGGTACCATGCCAAACAGGATCTAGACCAAATGGATAGGTGTCCCGGACCTTTATCAAACCAATTGTTGTGGCCTCGCTGAACGTAGAGCATAAGAGAAAGGAACAAAAATCAGAACCCCAAAGTATTTTCCAGCTATCAATATTCCTTTGTATTTATATATAAATAGAACTTAGGGTCTAGCTGGCCCTTTTGTATATGCAAATGGCAGAGAGGATGAGATGGGAATGAATCATCATTCATCCATTCATATCACTCGTCTTCATTTGCGGTAAGAATGAAAGAGAAAGGAGCGAACTTGTAACCATCTCCTTCGTAGAATTTGTTCTGAAACTCTACCCAGTGTAGACGCAGTGCGTGAAGGAACGCACTCAGTGTCTCCATCACCAGCAGCACTCCCACCGTGGCGAATATGAACACGATTATCCCAACGATCAGGATCAACCAATTGTTGTACCTGTTTTTTTTTTAATGCCAAATAGAGGACCACAAAGATCGATTTAAGTGGTTTGCTAATAATGATTAATTAATTAGATCAAAGAAGCGAGAGGATGCGCATACCCCCAAGCAAGAAGGAGGACCTTCTCATAGAAGACTGACGATAGCTCTGAATGCGCAAGACTGAAAAAAAAAAAAAAAGATGGATATAATTAAGCCATGAGTAATACTATATATATATAGCTACGTACTACTTGATGATGAGATATATACAGAGCCCATAGACGCAGGTAAGAAGCGGTGTTGGAAACAGCTCCGAGCACAAACTCTATAGTGTGAATCAGCTGATGTACAAATATCTCGCTGAACTCAAACTCCTCATGCCCATGGGATCCTCCATTTGCCTCCACATGAAGACTCTCATCTGTCTCCTCAAGAGGTGCGTATGACTGACCTTGATGCCTCTGGTGAAGGAAACCGTTTAATGAGACCAGCAAAGGAATATAAAAAAAAAATGAGAAACTAAAGGGGAAAAGGAAAGAATCTCACAGCTTCATGTTGTTTCTTCAAGATGAAGGGCTTTGGAAGCAACATACATGGAACAGAAACAAGAGCCAGAAAGAGAAGCACCAGCTGAAAAAAAAAATGAGAGGGAAAAAGGATTATGAGTGAAACTATACGTATGACATGGTTTTCTTGGAAGATCTCTTAACAGCAAAAATTAGGCAGAGATGCTAACCTGCACTGTTTTCTGGTGAGGGAAAAGTTGGTTCTCTCCTAACTCATCGGTTGGGCTCAGGAACATGTAGATCATCACATGATACAAATCTGCTTGAGAACCAGTGCACCACTTAATGATGATTAGGACTGATAGATACCCAAACAAGCTGTTCAAAAATATCATCTGGGGAATGAACTGGAACCTGCAAGCCCCTCCCCAAAATTAGACGGCGTGATAACTGATAGTATTGGTAAGAAAGCATGCTAAATATCAACTTAACATACCATATATTCACACTCGATTTGAAGAATCTTGCATTGAAATAGCTCATTATGATCCCGAGGTTCATCTGAGAAACTCCGAGAAGGATTGACATTTTCATCTTCAGCGAGTTCAGGAACGGGCTCTCGCTATGGTACCATGCCAAACAGGATCTAGACCAAATGGATAGGTGTCCGGACCTTTATCAAACCAATTGTTGTGGCCTCGCTGAACGTAGAGCATAAGAGAAAGGAACAAAAATCAGAACCCCAAAGTATTTTCCAGCTATCAATATTCCTTTGTATTTATATATAAATAGAACTTTTAGAACAAATATGAATACCTGCATGAGGCATCACGGCAATCATAGGCTGAGGGAGCAAACAATGGGTATGGAATAGAGAAGAACTCGTTGTAGATCAAACCAGTGTATATTGAGAAGAGTGACATCATCATAATGACATAACGGCCACCAAAAGCCATTTCCATAATATCCCCAAGTTTCTGAATAAGCGACGATTGAAGAGTTAGTTAGCATCTAAAACTTCAAAAGCAAACAATCAAAATGCATATTAAAATAGACTATAATATGTAAACATCAATTGAGGTATCACCTGGCTGGCAAGTTTCTTTTCTCTCACTATCAAGTACATGGTTGCAAGCAGCAAGCATATTCCATGCCCCCAATCACCAAACATAACAGCAAAAAGGAAGGGGAAGGTGACGATTGTGAATACACCCGGATTAGCTTCCTGATACTTGGCAACACTGCAGAGTAGTGATCATAGAAGAATAATCAGAGGAAACTATAACTAGACTGAAAGACTAAATGCAGTCTATAGTACATTTTCTTATAATAACCAAAAAGCCATTTCCTATGAGTCAGAGGATCCAGAAAGAGTGAAAGACACTTACCCATATGCATCAACAATTTCCTGGATTGCAGAAGTAAATTTGTTTGTGCGGAAATAAGTCGGTGGCAACTCTTTGGTCCTCAGAACCTGGAATATTGATCCAACTTGCGAATTGGAGTCAACTGCAGCACGCTCTAATGCTTCTTGAATCTGCATAAACAAACCTTATTCTACTAAGTATTCTGAAATGATCAAAACCAGTTAACTCACTTTCACGTAATATAATATTCTAAAATGCAATTCAGAGTGCAGAGTGCAAGAAAACGAATAACTCACTTCCTTTGATGCAAAGACAGGACTCCATCCCTCGGCCACAAGGCACTTCTTAGTCACATCAAGACTAAGCATGTTCAAAGTATGATAGATAGCTTTCTCTTTGCGAACCTGCAATTGGTAAATACAAAGTTGACGTCAACTTGCATGGATTAGAACATATTTCTCAACACTCAGCAGAGACAGCTCAGCATTGATCTACATAGGATAATACCTTGAGGCTCCACAGCTCAAATTTATCTCCAATGGTCTGCAACAAAATGTTACGGTGACCTAACCCAGCATCTATGGTGGTTTTAAGCTCAGTTAGTCGACCTGAAACCTGAAACGTTGTGAAAGAACTAAACATGGTTAGACAGTTTCTGGGTTTACGGTATCGTCATTATATAATGTCATGATGAAATTACTAGCCTACCCTATTTTAAAACTAGCAGGCACACAATTTCAGTACATCAAAATATCAAGTTCTCATGCATTAGCTTCTATGGGACATCTGAGTGTCAACATATACCCGAACTTTTGCTATCTATAACTCATGTCCAAGAAACCATGCACAAAGAAAGAACATACAGGGAAGAAAATGGTTTTCACCAAATGTATATATATATAGAGAGAATATTTACCACACGGTCCACACCTATCAGCAGGAACATTCACAAGAAAGATAATACATACCTCAGTTATCATTTGAGCTTGTTTTCCAAGGTCCTCGCTGAAAGGATAGCGATTGGCCCCAAAAGCTTCACATATCTTAAGGATTTTGCTTTTTGCTCTTTCCCCGGAGTAGAAGACAACAAAAACATTTTTCTCAGCCTGCCATTTTTGAAGTTAAAAAGTCAACTTCGAATTGACAGAGAGAAAATTAAATTTGTTTATAACGCGATCAGCATTTCAAATGTTGAATGAACTCTCGGCTCCGTAGATCAAAAAGATAAACCACATAGGCAGTTCTATAATTCAAGTATCTAGCATGTGCATATGAGAGCAGAAATTGCAAAAGGAAAGAAAGCAACTAAACTCCTGTCTCAGTATAGGAGCTTGTTTCCTATGTCCAAGAGAATTTAGAGAAAACAGAAGCATCTAACCTTCTCCCCAGAGTTGGGGTCAATGACCGGCTCCTCAACCACAGTCTGTCGAATATAGACGTTTCCCCTAGTTGCACGGAATAGAATCCTCTCAAACACCATCGACTTTTCACGAGGCACTAATCCGGTGAGAAATCCAAGCTTTACTTGCTTTGACGAATCAATGGACTTTTCCTGTTTAAAAGGAATTATCGTTACTTTTGGTAACTAAACAAGAAAGAATGGAGACTTAAATTAGGAGAATAGCTGCATCCGTACTTCCTGCAACAAAGGAGACTCCAGCAGATCTTCAGCCGCTTGTTGTGATTCTGTTTCTCTCTGTTGAGCCGTGGCACTTTGATGGGCAGTAGAAAAGAACTCACCAGCCTGAAAATATCACATTCGGATTAACATCCAGGGATTCAACAATGATAACATTAAGTTCTCTTTATGGTAAATAAAGACTTACTGACAGGTAATTACAAAATAAACAATCAAAACAATTCTACTCCAACCAAACATAACATCATCAGAGGCTCAGAGCCGTCAATTAAACAACTTGGAAACATATACCTTCTGAAGAACCAACTTGTACTCCATAAGTTCATTATAGGATCGCTGCAACTTGTCATTGTTAGCATTGATTTCAACTAGTTCAGCTTCTAGCTCTCCAAGCTTTTCCTGACAAGCCATAAAGAACAAAAAAAAAGAGTATATCCGTGAGTTAACCGAAAACATGATAATGGAAATAGAAATGAAAAGGGAGGTATCTTCATTCTACCTCTACATCATCCAAGTCAATGTCATTTTCTTTCCCTAGCATCTCCTTGGGTAAAACTCCAGCTTTTGACATTTGATCCTTGAAGAAACGAATCTTCCTCGCCATCTCTCCACATCTTTTGATCTTAAATCCGTCAAAATCAAGGGAAAAATTATCACAAACTGTAAGATGTACATTCTAAGATCGTATTACATTCATTCACATACGCATGAATGAATTTACCTGAGCTGCATAAGTACGTTGAAACGGGCTCTTCTCCGAGTTAAGCTGAGATCAACATTATTTAAAAAAAAATGGTTTAATAAGAAGAGAGTTATTCAGCATTGACCAAAGATCTAAATCTCATCATCTCTTAAGATCTAAAAACGCCAAAGTCAAAATGATGAACAACGAATAAAAAATCGTTCGTCAGAGAGACGGATTGCCATGGAATTAAGAAAATGCACAAACACACACATCAAACTACATATCTCGTCAACGCTCATCGAGAGAGAGAGAGAGAGAGAAGGATTACGCACGTCTTTGAATTGGACGAGGCCGAGATCTCCAAGGTAAGAGACGGTGAGATGAGCAGATTCCATGGGAACAATGAGCTGGACAAGCTGCATCGGCTCAGAACGCATCAGATCCATCGGCGGACAACAACCACCACCACCGCCGCCGCTTTCCGCCATCGATGATACTTGTCCGTCGTCGTCGATGAACTCTTCTTCTTATCTATTGATCCAAACGAGAAATCTGAAATGTATGACCGATAAACGTCGGAGATGAGGAGAGAAGAGCTGTAATTATTTGATCCTCTGCCTTAGGCCACGTTGATATTTTAAAATCCCGTAATTACCCCTCTGACTGAAATCAAGCGGGCTTCTTGGTATGGGCTCAGTTACGTATGGGCTGAATCAAATCATAGTAGTGATACTTTTAAAAAGGATTGGCCCATGAGTGATGATATTCGTTTAAGAACCGCCATTTCGTGTCCATAGGACCCATAAGACCATAGGTAATATAAAAGCCCAAGGAAGCAATTAAAAAGTATACGTATTAATATACACGGAAATCTACGGGGTTTGGACGGACAGGATTGAAAGAAGCAATAAACATGTCAGAAGTGGTCCACGAACCCATTGTTCGAATTAAGACAACGATGAATTAATACTGTCAATTCATAAAAGTTGACGCCCATATAAATGCCTGAGAAGAAAAATAAACGCTAATGTGGAGGAGATTGAACCTGGTTAAGTTTTTTTTTTTTTTTTGCTTAAAACTTGCCATATGTCAACTTGGTTAAGTTGAACATAGATAAAAGAATACTACTACTTCATCTGTTTCAATTAAACAGATGTATAAAATCTTTATATTAAAAATGGAAATTTTTATTATTAATACATCACTTTTTGTATCTAACTATTCCTTATAAATTTTAACCAATAAAATTTTAATATGCAAAATTATGTTCTTGAAAATTTACAATTTACCATTAGTTAATATACTAAACATATAAAAAGATATTTTTGAAACATTTTTTTTAAAATAAAGATCTTTTAGAAGGGAGGGAGTATTTACTATTAACAGAGAGTTAAAGTAAGCTTTTAATATACTACAATTTTTACAGTGAAACTTGACTATATACTTAGTACCACCAAAAGAAATTTGATTGTATTATAATTTCAGAAGGAAAGTAGTTGCAATACTATAATACAAAGACAATAATGTAGATGAATGATTAGATATTTGTTTCATTATATAGATATATAAAAAAAAAATTGAAGTAATCCAAGTCCACTAAAGAATGATCGATTGGTATCAATTAATTCGTAAAGGTATCGAGACTTGTATTTTTTAAAAGGAATGTTTGAAAAGTGCACAAGGAACCTTTTCAAAAAGTCCAGTAGTAATCCATGTGATTTGAGATCTATAGATATTATTAAAAATATCTATAATTATTTAAGAGGATAACAGAAAGCATGAAAATATAAATATTCAAAATTGCGAACTTTCCTTGGGAAGCATCTCGCCGAACTATTGGACTAAAGTCTCAGTGTGTGGTGTGCAATAATCGCCCATTTGACGAATAAGATGTTGAGAAATATTTTGTATTAAACTTTTTTGTAAATTGGATCGTTTTATTTTATTTTACATTTTATAATTAGTCGTAGACCAAAATTTTTTATATAAAATGATTTGCAAGTTCAAAAAAAAAAAAAAGATTTGTAGCTTATGTAGTGATAATAAAATGGTTTGACTTGACACCTACCAATGTTATCTCCTCTAGTTCCTTCCTGAGAGTGCCTAGTTCACATTACGAAGCAACTTCGTTGACACCCAACAACAAAAAGTAAAGAGGGGAGAGATTCGAGAGAGATCATACCATATCTTCTTCTCTAAAAGTGTTTTTTGTCGTCTTCTACCTTCTAAATTATTTATTACCTAACTCTTTCCAAAGATCAGATCCACTATACCTATTTAATTCTTAAATACATTGCCGACACGACCGCAAATCCTTATATGATTATTGTTTTTTAATACTAATGAACAAAGTTCATCCGTTAAGGGATGCATTAGGACTTAGGAATCATGTCCCAGTAGTTAATAATCTCAGCTACTATTAGCACCACTTCACAATGATAAAGTGTTAATTATGACAAAAGCATTGAATAATATTTGATGATATTCGAACTACTATGCCACAATCACTGTTTGAGTCGAAGAAACTGAAGTTCATGAAATTATCTTTCGGTAGGTTGAAGTGTGTGTGTGTGTTGTGTGAAGATTAGAAATCGATTTTCGTTTCAATACGTAATTTTGGGTTTCAACTAATACACATGAATAAATCATAAAATAAAAGAGCGGGCGATAAGAGTTAAAAAATAAAGGAAGTAGATATACACATGGATGATGGGAGACAAAAGCTGGCATGAAGAGCTGGCCATTTGTCAAATTCCTCCACCTTCCTCATTTATTTTAGGCTTTATTTTAATACTGTATACTTTTTGTTTTTTTTTTGTATATTTTCTCCACTATTTTGAAAACATTTCAGTTTATTAGATTAATTAGCAGCTGAACAAAAAATGAATATATTAGCTATATTTAAATGAATATATTTTTCTATATTTTCTCCACCTTCCCTTTTGCAACTTTTCTTTCATCAACAAGACCTACAAGGTTCCCACATCGAATCCTTTAACTCTTTCGGGAAAAATAAAATTAAAAAGAAAACTAGGTGAGCTTCTCTTTTCGCACAATAGATCTATTTATTTTTTATTTTTTGAAACTACACAATAGATTTATGAAAGCAGCACTTAGAAAGCTGGTTTACAAAATTTTATCAATTACTATAAAAAAAAACCTTATAGTGCAGTAATCCTTTTACTGAGCATCTCATCTAAAAACAGTTAAATACAAAGTATGTGTTGCATTAAGGTAAACTCAAGCATGTATATAGGCATGACATGTCCACTTTAAGACACATTTAAAACGAGAGCTTGGCAACCAACCAATATTAATTCGTATTAGATAAAATAAAACTTAAGTGGCTTTAAGTCTCGCAACGTAACTAATCCCCTTCTTTATGAATTGGAAAAAATTCGATGTAAAAGTGACTGAAACATATGAAATTTCTAGTTTTCAAATTTCAATGTTTATGATATTGATTTGCAAAAGGGCGAGAGTAAACACAATGGTAAAACCAGAGAAGACATAAAGAGACATGTTAACATATCTAATCCCTGATTGGAGATCATTACATCAATATAAAGAGGTGTATTTTTATTTATTAAAGAGGTGTATGTTCCTTGGAACTTAAGTACTTTGACATCCAGAAAGAAGTGATAATAACATACAATTGAAGCAATATTAGAAGGGAAAATAAGAAAATAAAAAATATAAACCGGAAGGAACCGGGTGTGAAAGCAAATCAATGTGAGTAATTCAAAGCTAGGGAGAGAGTAGCTATCAAGAAAACGAGAGGAAGAGTAAAAGACAAAGACAAAGGAAACCTAAGCTGCTTATCTATAAAGCGAACACATTATTCTTACCCTTTTTGCCCACACTCATACCCCATCATCATCATCTCTACATACACCACATTACATACGCTCACCCCAACATGAATGTCTTTATAAATAGTACTATTGTATAGTACTGGTCCAAGGATCCAAGTTGAGAGAGAGATAGTGAGTGCAGAACCAATCTTGTGAAATCTAGAAAAAATAAAATCTTTTCCAGAGAGGAAAGAAAAACTCTTTAAAAAGGAAAAAAGAGAGTGAAGGATGAAGATTTGGTGTGATGTGTGTGATAAAGAAGAAGCTTCAGTGTTCTGTTGTGCAGATGAAGCAGCTCTCTGTGATGGTTGCGATCGCCATGTTCATTTCGCCAATAAGCTTGCCGGAAAACATCTGCGATTCTCTCTCACTTCTCCTACTTTCAAAGATGCTCCTCTCTGTGATATATGCGGGGTAAGAACAAATTCAAAAACCTATCTCTCTTTTGTTTTTCAAGAACATTCTCAAACTTTTCCATGAATTTTTGTGGTCTTTTGAATGTGTTACTATTGATGAAACTGGATTTCATATAATATTAGTTCCACCTTTTTCTTCTTCTTCTTCTGAGATTTACTTGTTGGTTGGTGAGAATATGATTGATTTTCCTTTTTCTTTCCTGATTTTTTTTCCAACTTTACTTACCTTCACGAAAACTGAAACATGATAAAAATTGAGATTAGTAAATTCTCGATAAGTTTTTCGGACACTAATCAAAAGTAGGTAATTAACCAATTGAATCGAGTTATTTACAGTATCTATACTAATAAAGAGCTTTTATCTCCTCGTGAAAACGCCACGCCAGATTTTCTTTTTAATAATTAAAATATTTTCTCAATTTAAATTTAATGAATTTTGGTATTAATTGTGAAATAAATTGGGGTTTTAATTTTTCTTCATACAAGTCCAAACGCTTATAAGAGTGTTTTGAATCAATTCTGATCCAGAATAACCGATAAATCGGTGACCCAATATAATCGAATTTGGTTTTGTGAAAACCCATAAAACACACAAAACTCACTAAAACTCGATACATGTTGCATTGGTTGAGCCAATAGATAATTTTTTTTACTATTTTTAGTTCAAGTTATGTTTTAAAATTATTTTTATATTCTAAATTTCTAATTAAAAATTTAAAATATCACTTTGGTCAGGTGGCCTTATTGCATTATATCACATTTAGCCGTGTGCTTGTTTGCTTATTAGAAATGTATCTGACTTGATATCATGTCTTGTTTATGGTCAGATTTAAAATATTTTATGAGATCTAAAATTGATTGATATATGATTTCGAGATGTCGAAAATCAACTTGGATTTTGCTGCCATAAATCTCGAGATAATTATTTGAAATGGGCACCTGATATCGAAGTTTATCCTAAAGTCAAATGTCTTGGTGAATGAATCACAAGCTTATAATACCAAATGAGAAAGATTGATACATGGCAATATTAATTATTAGCCATCATCTTATTAAGAGTCTCAAAGATCAAGATTCCGACTATGAGAATCCTCTCTGACCTTGCATGCAGTTAAAAATCGAGATATGATCACCAAAGAACGGTGTTATTAACAAAGACCCTATTTGATTGGAGGAATCCCGAATCCGTGACTATAAGTCCGTGGATGAGTCTATTGCTACTGGGCAAAATAATGGATTACCGATGAGAAACAGCGAATCGAGACCTCCGATTAACCCCATTACCCGATACCAATAAGGCCGCCAGAAGAAAAAAGGTAAACACGCCCGTAATGATAATACATGGTCATGGCCGGAGGGTGGAAATGACGGCCATGGCCACTATAACACATTTGGCCGTGGGAATCACTATAGAGAAGGCGAGGTATCAACCCAATTTGAGCCATGGTCAAGGCAGTGGCCGTGGTATATCCTTTAAACCACAAAGCTCGACCAAATCAAGTGCCATGATGTGGAATGGGAACCATCGCTAAGATATGAAGGTCTCCCAAACATTTTGTGACATCTATCAAAGAGAGTCCGAAAGGGAAGAATCATGAAACTCACTGGTCTATAAAGATGGTGAAAATAATTTCAACATGATCAAGATGATCTTATGGAATATGAGACTTATGATTGCCTAAAAGAATCAAGTTGATAATCTGATTTCGACCAAACTTGTGTGATTGCTTTGCTTGTATGCTTTCCGATTTTATCTCCTTAAATTTATTTTATTACATTGTCCGCTAGATTAAATGAATGAATGATTTTTCTATATGAGAGTACACTGAAAACGCCAATATAAATACTAAAGTGTATCGCCACCGAAAGAATACTATGGCTAAATTAATATATTATTCCCTAAGGGTATGCATCTGAAATCGCTGATGCCTTATATTCACCCAACTTTAAGAGCAAGAGCAGCCTATTGAGTTTTAAAGAAATAAGAATGAATGGTTTCCATATTGAAACAATGGGCTAAGAAAATAAATAGTTCCTTCCGATATATGTATAAAATCGCCAAGGCCATATATAAGTCCTAAAGACTATACATGCATTCTCTACTGACCTGACTATGCATAGATCATATGATAGAGGCTAAAAGCCCCTGAAAATATACACTTTATGGCACGACCGGATTAGCCATCCTGGTCCAAACATGATAAAAATTGATATTCAAAAGGCACACATTAAAAGATAAGAAGAGTTATCCCAAAGAATCTCATGCAGTAGCATGTACACAAGGGAAACTCATTGGCATCACCAAGAAACGGCTACGAGCCCCTTTTTCATAAATAAAGACTATATGTCTAGATAATACCGGTGAATACATGTCCCAAGCCGCTTAAATGATTATGGTATGTCCATGAGGGTAAGTGTGGACATCTGCGGATATATGTCCATACCAAGAACGGCTTGGCCGAAATATTTTAAAACGAAATACTGATTGATAATCATAACTTATGAGGTCAAACTCTCATTCACAAATGGGCCACATTTAAATTTACATGCACCAAGCACACGATCGCCATTTAGTGAGCATAGATATCCCTATCGCAATTATTAACGGTCAAGAGCCGACATACCCCATCATAAGATTTTGGATGTGTTTTATGTACTAATTACCCCACCACAGAACTAAGATGAGACCTCAAAAGGAGGATGGGGATATATGTTGGATATGATTCTCCCACAATAATAAAGTACTTTCGCCAACTATGATTATATTCGGAGGCAGTAACGGATTATTTTAAGACCGAGGAGAAAAAATAATAAAGTTGGTAAAAGAATGGTAAAAGAAATAATGGAATCAACCATCAATGTTCAAGATCCTAGACTAAAGAATGTGAAATGACGTCCAAAGATTATACATTTACAAAGCTAGCTAATCAAATGCCGCACACATTTTATGGACCTAAAAAGAATGACTAAGTCATCGGCCAAGTTGCTACAGAGTCAGACAATGTATGAAACGTGGTAGACCAAATAGATTCCAAAAGATAAGAATCCTCGAAACAAAAGAAATGTGCAAAGAATGATAATCAAAATCCAAACCGAGGTTACTAAGGAAACCATCCCATACATGGAGATAAGGCCGGGCCTTCCAAGTCACGAGAACCAAACAATGTAACTGGGACGCCAAACTACAAAGTATTAAAGGTCCCGGTAATAATGAATCTCAATCGATTATATCATGTCCGAACATAATGGAACCAATAAGGAATGTCGACGTAAGATGATTTATTTGCATACAAGGTAACACTTGAATTTATGAATATAAGCGAAGATCATGAACCCACATCAATATAAGAGCGCATCAGTAACGTATCGATTGAATGAAACGGGTTAAATAGTTTAAAGAAGAAATGCGATTTGGCCATATGATTAAGACGCCATATGATGTTAAAACCAAGGATATAAATGGGTCTTGTGAAGAATAGAAATCGAGATATAAAGTCGATGTCGCACAAGGATTCTCACGAAGACCAAGAATAGACATGGGAGACATACTCCCATGTGGTATGCAACTACTTTTAGATTTCTATGTCCGCTATATAAGAGAAAATTAGACTTGCAAAGAAGTCGATGTGTAAGGATCGATATTTATATGGTCCATGGATAATGAAAGTACTAGAGGGTATTGAAATGAAAGTACATCAAGTTCTCGAACAATATTAATAATCATCAAAGTATATGATCCAATATCATAGAACCTCTGGATACAATTTCAACAAATGAATATCTCAAGAAAGAGTTTGAGATGAAAGATTTTGAAAAAACAAATTTTGTTCGACATACTGAGTACATTAACAATGAAATTCTTGGCATCAATAAGATATACAAAAAGGGTACTCAAAAGATTTAATATGGACCGGCCTCACCCATTATCTAAGACATGCATGAGATCACTTGTTTTAGACATCGATCCATTCAGTCCAAAGGTGGACGATAAAGAAGTCCATTTAGTCCGGTGATCGATGCGTAAGTCTTGTTTTAGATATCGACTGCTTTGGTCCATAATAAGGATCGATGAAGAAGCCTTGATTTTGGTTTATACTAACCGCCCAAAGAAGTTATTTGGTTTTGTTGATTTGTTTTCGACAAGTTATGTTTACACATGGTGGTACACGATATCAACAACATCATCCAAGATTTTTCAGGTGTGTGTTTCGAGGTCGATGACTCAATATGTTTGATCGATTGGCATACCGCATGGAAAGAAGAACCAACTATCATGTTCGAGGACGGCGTATTATGTCCAAGATCTTCATCACCCACTGACATGAAAAATTGAGAGGTTAATCGGGGAGTAATGTGTGTTGTACTTTTTCCTTCACCATGGTTTTGTCCTAATTTGTTTTCCAGTAAGTTTTAATGGCAACATTAAAGACATTACAAGCTCTTATGGTTATGGCATCAAAGGGGAATGTTATAAATCATATTGTGGATGTCCATAACCGCTTGGTCTATAACCGCCCAATACCTAGAAAGAAAGGCCGTGACGAGAGAGAGAGAGACGCTTGAAGGAAAACCCTAGTTTCATTTTCCTCAGATTTGTACATTTTCCATATTTATGTTTTTCTTTTTATCTGTAACTCTCGCAGCACCTTATGATTGATTAATAATAATAAGTTACAGATTTTAAATACTTAAGTTTACATCATGAGCATTTTTGGCACAATAGTTAGTTATGTTTAATGCAACGCTTATAGGAAAGCTAGTTTAGGAAAATTTATCATTTACTATCAAAAATTATGGTGCAGTAGTCCTTTTACAAACCATCTTATCTAAAAACAGTTAAACACAAGTACGTGTTACATTAATGTAAACTTGGTCATGAATAGATAGATAGCTAGGCATGACATGTCCACTTTAAGGCACGTTTCAAACGAGAGCTTGGCAACTAACCAATATTAATTCGTATTAGATAAAATGAAACTTAAGTGGCTTAAGTCTGGCAAATTACTATTAATCCCTGCTTCCTTCTATATGAAATCAAAATTCAATGCAAAACGTGACTGAAGCTTATGAGTTACGAAATATATAGTTCTTCAATCCGTGTTTAGAGATCGTTACATGTAACAATAAAGAGGTGTATGTTCCTTAGAACTTAAGCACTTCGACATCCAGAAAAAGTAATAATAACATACAGTTGATGCAATATTAGAATTTAGAAGGAAAATAAGAAAATAAAACCGGAAGGAACCGGGTGCGAAAGCAAATCAATGTGGGCAATTCAAAGCTAGAGAGAGTAGCTATCAAGAAAATGAGAGGAAGAGTAAAAGAAAAAGACAAAGGAAAGCTAAGCTGCTTATCTATAAAGCCATCACATTATTCTTACCCTTTTGCCCACACTCATACCCCATCATCATCATCTCTACATACACCATATTACATACACTCACCCCACATGAATGTCTTTATAAATAGTACTATTGTATAGTACTGGTCCAAGGATCCAAGTTGAGAGAAAGATAGTGAGTTCAGAGCCAATCTTGTGAAATCTAGAAAACAAAATTTTCAGAGAGGAAATAAATAAAAAATCTTTGTTTATTATTGAAAGATGAAGATTTGGTGTGATGTGTGTGATAAAGAAGAAGCTTCAGTGTTCTGTTGTGCAGATGAAGCAGCTCTTTGTAATGGTTGTGATCGCCATGTTCATTTCGCTAATAAGCTTGCCGGAAAACATCAACGATTCTCTCTCACTTCTCCTACTTTCAAAGATGCTCCTCTCTGTGATATATGCGGGGTAAGAACAAATTCAAAACATATCTATCTTTGGGTTTTGAAAATTACGAACAGGCGTTTTGAACTACGTCGTGGCTTAACCGTGCGACGGAGATTATTTCACTTATTTTTTACGAAGAGTTGAAAAATATTTTTATTTAACTTAGTTTATAAAAATCATTACATTTTTAATTTACGATCAAAAAGAATAAAATCTATGAGCGATTAACCAAGCAATTTGGATTGGCAGAGGTGATACGATAGAAAATATCGCCAAAATTATCAAAACAAACCAGATATTCAATTGAAAACACATGGGATTTCATTAAGCAAAAAGTGAACCTTGAATCACGAGAATTACTTTAAACCG
Source organism: Brassica carinata (assembly GCA_016771965.1). NCBI lineage: Eukaryota > Viridiplantae > Streptophyta > Magnoliopsida > Brassicales > Brassicaceae > Brassica > Brassica carinata. The sequence goes on along the minus strand of CM028689.1, from coordinate 4,168,820 downwards.
CCAGATTTGTTCGACAATATTGTCAGTTTTTAAATAGGTTGTATTTGGATGGAAGTTTAATTTTATGTCTTGATTTTTTAGATGTCATAACTCTTATGTTACAATTTTTTAAATAGTCTAAACTATTTCTTAATATTTTGTATGTACACTTAAAATACTTAACTTTAGCTTTTATATATATTTGTTTTCATAGCTAATATATTATTATATAATAAATTAATTCATTTATTTATCCACGTTCATCCGGCGATTGATCCGTCCAGGTGAACATCAGATGATCCGTCGAAATCGTTGTCGTTTAAGGTTGGGTCATAACGGTTTCTTTGGATTTCTTTGTATTTGATGTTGACGATGGAGAATATAGCTGCAATTCTCTTCCAATCGTCACGGCGGCAATGTTATCCTAAACCAATCATCCCCTCCATTGCATTATTCTTCTTGGCTTCCAGTTAACTACCGGTTTCGTTTGGTGTGAGGCGATTGGGAGTTCCTTTCCACCGATCATTTATTGCCCGGTGCGCAATTTCGGCTTCCAGAGTGAAAAGATAATCGATTGAAATTTACAGGCTAAAACCGGCTGGCAAAAATATTAAAGAGATGGGATTGATTTGTTGTTGATTAATGGGAAGGTACACGGTTTCTTATTTCGTTTACCGCTTAATGATTGCTTACTTTTAAAGTAGTAGTTTTCTCATGCATCATTTTCTTTCGAGGTGGTGCTTTTACATGCATTAATCAACTTCCGGGTTTAACACCTTCAAACATTTCTTGAAAAGCTCGGTCATAACATGAGTATTTAAGATTCCAACTAAATTAACTTTTTACGACTATCGATTTTTATTCTATTTTTATTAATCGATTAGTAACAACTACTTATGCTATTCTACTTTGAACTAAACAACTTCAAACAAAATAATATACTACGGTCTCAAACCACTATAAAAAATAAGAAAATATCATTTTTTACATATTTTCATTTTACATATTTTTAACATATTTTCTTTACTAAGACCATATAATAAATTATAAATTTAAGTAGAATACATATAATAACAGCCGTGCACGAATATCACTAGTTTTAAAAATATTTTCTTCTTTGGGAAGGTGAAGCCGTGAAGAGAAAGATATCTAAAAGATATTCTTTTTTTTTTCCTTTATCTAAACAAAATAATAAAAGGCAATATCCTTTTCGGAAAAGGTCGTGGAAAAAGGAGGTCAAATCTAAAACATAAATAAAATAATACAAACATACTTGATTACAAAACAATAGTCTTCTTTGATTATACATTATTATTAAATGGAATCAAATCTTTATCCATATGACAGGAGAGGCGTGCATTATTATTTTGCCAAGAAGACAGAGCTATACTATGCAGAGAGTGTGACATTTCAATACATCAAGCTAATGAACACACTAAGAAACACAATAGATTCCTCCTTACCGGCGTCAAGATCTCCGCCTCTCCATCCGCATACCCGAAGGCCTCCAATACCAACTCCGCTGGGGCACTGAGCCGGGCCAAAACCAGACATAAATCGGTATCAGGTGAAGTCCCGAGCTCGGCCTCCAGTGAGGTCTTTGCGAGCTCTCCTTCCACAACTACAAGCAACTACTACTACGGGATAGAGGAAAACTATCATCAAGTAAGCGACTCTGGTTCTGGATCGGGTGGTACGGGCAGTATATCAGAGTACTTGATGGAAACGTTACCGGGTTGGAGAGTGGAGGACTTGCTTGAACATCCTTCTTGTGTCTCCTATGGGGATAACATTATGAGTACTAATAACAATGAGTCCAATATGGTTTACGATGGTTCTTCACAATACCATCATCAAGGGTTTTGGGAACAAAAGCCCTTTTCCTCTACACTACAATTTACGCTTGAAAGGTGAATAAATATTTTTATTTAACTTAGTTTATAAAAATCATTACATTTTAATTTACGATCAAAAAGAATAAAATCATATGATGTGAATTACAAAACGAGTTTTGGATTGTCAAGAAGAAAACCTCACGAGCTTGATTATAATAAATTGAGAATACTCTACGTAGAATATCCCAAAGATGATGAAGTGACAAATTTAGAAAATTTTGTCTCGTAAGTTTTAAAATTTAGAAAACCAAAATTAGTTGATGTGATCCTGTTAGTTTATTTTGTTATTGACAATTTATTACAATGATGTTTTAATTTTGGTTTATTTTGGATTGGAAGTTTAATTTTATGTCTTGATTTTTTAGATGTCATAACTCTTATGTTACAATTTTTTAAATAGTCTAAACTATTTCTTAATATTTTGTATGTACACTTAAAATACTTAACTTTAGCTTTTATATATATTTGTTTTCATAGCTAATATATTATTATATAATAAATTAATTCATTTATTTATCCACGATTCATCCGCGGTTGATCCAATGATCCAGGTGATCCCAGAAATCATCCGATTCAAGATCCGGTCGGTTTCAAAACACCGTTTATAGGATTTCTTTGTATTTGATGTTGACGATGGAGAATATAATTCTACAATTTAATATCACTAGTTTTAAAAATATTTTCTTCTTTGGGAAGGTGAAGCCGTGAAGAGAAAGATATCTAAAAGATATTCTTTTTTTTCCTTTATCTAAACAAAATAATATACTACTGCCTCAAACCACTATAAAAATAAGAAAATATCATTTTTACATATTTTCATTTTACATATTTTCATTTTACATATTTTCATTTTACATATTTTCATTTTACATATTTTCATTTTACATATTTTCATTTTACATATTTTTAACATATTTTCTTTACTAAGCACCATATAATAAATTATAAATTTAAGTAGCATACAAGATACTTAATCTGCCACAAGATACGAATATCACTAGTTTTAAAAATATTTTCTTCTTTGGGAAGGTGAAGCCGTGAAGAGAAAGATATCTAAAAGATATTCTTTTTTTTCCTTTATCTAAACAAAATAATAAAAGGCAATATCCTTTTCGGAAAAGGTCGTGGAAAAAGGAGGTCAAATCTAAAACATAAATAAAATAATACAAACATACTTGATTACAAAACAATAGTCTTCTTTGATTATACATTATTATTAAATGGAATCAAATCTTTATCCATATGACAGGAGAGGCGTGCATTATTATTTTGCCAAGAAGACAGAGCTATACTATGCAGAGAGTGTGACATTTCAATACATCAAGCTAATGAACACACTAAGAAACACAATAGATTCCTCCCTCAAGGCCAAGATCTCCGCCTTCCATCCAAGATACCAAGGCCTCCAATACCAACTCCGCTGGGGCACTGAGCCGGGCCAAAACCAGACATAAATCGGTATCAGGTGAAGTCCCGAGCTCGGCCTCCAGTGAGGTCTTTGCGAGCTCTCCTTCCACAACTACAAGCAACTACTACTACGGGATAGAGGAAAACTATCATCAAGTAAGCGACTCTGGTTCTGGATCGGGTGGTACGGGCAGTATATCAGAGTACTTGATGGAAACGTTACCGGGTTGGAGAGTGGAGGACTTGCTTGAACATCCTTCTTGTGTCTCCTATGGGGATAACATTATGAGTACTAATAACAATGAGTCCAATATGGTTTACGATGGTTCTTCACAATACCATCATCAAGGGTTTTGGGAACAAAAGCCCTTTTCCTGAACATTTTCTTTAGTTGTTGCGGTTTGAGATTACGAATCAAACCAACTTTTGTTGTTTCTGTCTTTCTCAAAACTCAAAAGTATAATTTTATTTTATGCAAGGAAGAACTCGTTTGTCTTTGTCAACAAAAATTTGGATTTGGATTGACAACTTTTGACTACCGTCCAACTATACTGGATGGTCCATAATATAACAAGTAAACTCGATCTGTGGATCAACCAATTAACCAAATACGAAATTATGAATTCTCAAGGGAATGGTCAATTAAACCAACAACATGAAATGATTTTTTCTTTTTGCTGCACAATTGGTAACCCCATCAACCTTTTGACAAATGGGAATGCAGTTATGCAAAAGAATCCTTTTCCCATTTTAGTGATAAATATAATCATATTATATTACATCCAAAATGAGTCCCACGTTAAAACAATTCAAACCTGTTCTTCCCTTAAAAATACATAGCAACAGGCTTCACCCACAGTTTTTGAACCTGCAATATCATCCAACCTGATCAATATGTTTACATCTTTTTGTAGTTTATTTAAGAAAATCATCTAACCTACACCGTGTCAAAATATATTAATGTAAGTGAAGATCATGACCTAAAATCCATCAGTAATGAATACATAACAACATTTTGCTTTCACTTGTAAAAAGGTACCTTTGTTGCCTTTGTCAAGACGGAAACGCAAAGAGCCTATCAGAGATCTTTGTGCGGCAGATTGGGCATTCAGAGCAAGCGAGGGAACATGATTTACATACTGTAAAATGAAACATCTTTTTATTTAGAACTGTACAATAGATTAAAATAAAGAGTAAGCAGGCTTCAGGGAGATGAAGTTGTGACTTACAGCAGAAATGGCGGCAAGGGAGCAGAATTGCTGCCGTGGGAGACTCGAAACACACTTTACAAATGTGAGAGTTTGCGTCTCCATTCGCTTGTGTTTTCATCTCTTTCTCCTTCATTTCTTGCATCCGTGCCTGTCTCATTGTTACCAATCTTCTTTAGACATATGTGAAGAAAACACTACTTCAAAGGTAAACAAACAATGTAGAAAGTGTAGAAAGTTCATCACAAGATTTACCTTGAGACGAGCAACAAGAGGTTCCTCTTTTGGTGTCTCTTCGGTCTTAGCTACCACAGCTAGTTCAGGCTGTCTCGGTACATTCGCGACTTGTCTCTCTTTCAGAACCATGTTGCTTTGATTCTTCTCCAATTCCCTTGCAGGGTCAGTGGCAGTGCCCTTGACTTCAGACAATGCACTACTGTCTTTTTTCAACTTGGCAACAAGTACCCACATGTTTGCCAAATCGTTTTCTAAAGCTTCCTCTCTTCTCTTTGCTTCTTCTGCTTTTTTCCTGTATTCGTCTTCTATGAACTCTTTCTCTGCCAGTGCAGACTCAAGAGCCGCCTCTCGCTGTTTCCTTGCTTGCAACTCCATTTTCAGATTTTCCGGGTCGAGATTCCATGACTCAAACTCATCACCACTTGACCTGCCTGAAGAGATCCTTCCCTTTCTTCCAGACCTTACCCCGTCGCTATACTTGCGATTATTAACTCCGTTCATGGGGTTACGCGTTTGAGCCAAGTCTCTAGCAGCTGCCAATTCTTTGCCTAGCTTTGTGTTTTGGAGCGAGAGTTTTGTTACTTCACTAGCCAGATTTTTCAGCTCAACAGCAGCAGCGGAGGCTAGTTCCTTAGCGTATGAAGCCTCTTCAGCTAGTTTTTGATTTTGTACCCGTAAACCACTGTTCTCTTCCACAATCTGGACATGTTCTAGCTTCAACTGTTCGTTCTCTATCTCCTAAATACAGAACGCAAAAACATCATGCGAGAAGAAAAGGTAATGTAAGTATCAATAGAAGATCAGATTGATGAATTGTCTATGTTTAGCGTGGAGATATTTACTAGGATACTGATGAAAACTGAGAATGTATGTATGTTTGTAGATTTACCTGCGACTGTATTTTCCTTTTTAGCTCATCTGCAAACTCTCCAGATGATGGTGATGATTTTTCACTAGATACTGCATTCAAACGTTGCTCTAGAAGGTTCACCTTTTCATGTAGTTCTTTGTTCTCAGTGCACTACATTGTTGGAGAAAAGTTGGTACGAAGAATTTTTTTACAGAGCAATGTTCAATGTATGGATAAAACAGAAGCAAGAAGAATGGAGCGAAACGATAGGAATTATGCACAATTTCGGAAGGAGGAAAACATGCTACCGACCTTTTTCTGTAGTTGTTCTTGGAGAATGCAATTATCTGCTGATTTGATCTGTGCCAGAGTTAGAACCAAGTTAGACATTTGGCTTTTGATTTGGCTGCTGTAGTAAGCAAGGCGATATTTTTAAAAGAAGAATAAATTTTACCTCCAGCTCAAAGCTCTTCTCATGGCACTGGCTCATCAAACTCATAACTTTCTGAAAACAACAAAAGAACATGATATCTTAGCTAAAAGGCGTTGACCTTTGAACCAGTGACCTTGAAAAAGTCCAAAATCATTTTCTCCCAGTGAATGAGATGTGGAGGTTAAGTACCTGTTGCATCTCAACCAATGATGCATTGGCAATTGAAGCTTCACCACTCTCAATAATGAGCTGTTCTAGGGCCCTCATTTGTCTTTGCTTTTCTTGAATCTCATGTTCCAGATTCTGTATCTGCATGCAACAATTTATTAGGTTCGTTATCTAAGATAAAGGTAAACAGTCGAGTACTGTTTGAAAAATCACAAAGCGTATCTATGAAACGGATCTTCCATGGCAGAGTACAGAAATATCAGGAAGAAGCTTTACCTGAGTTTGTGAATTGTCTGGATCATTTACGGACTGATCCACCAAACGCTTTAGTGTGCTTGTACTGAAAGCTATCTCACCCGCAAGCATCTTAACTTGTTCAACCAAAAGGTCGATTTCATCTGGCGTCATGACACCCTACAAAAGGCCATACGCCCACAACTATCAGATGCCAGTTTTGGCAATCAATACATACTTTGGGGGTCATTTACTCACTTGAGTAGATTCTGCCCCCGGTGAAGTTTCGCCATTCAATTTACTGGAAGATCTCTGGTGGCTAAAACCTAAGGAAGCATCTGATACAAGAGCTAAGGTAGAAGATGGAGATCCCGGATTATCATTATCCAAGAGCAGAGAAGCAAATTTCTGAAAGGCAAAAAAAAAAAACAAAACGAAATGACTAATTGTGTTGAAAAATAGCTTCTGAGATGACGAGGCAACATGAAGCAGTAAAGGAACTGAAAGAATGATAAACTACTTGGTCGTGACCAAACAAAAGCAAAACTTATTCAGGTTAATTCAACAAACCCACATATTTTCAGAACTTCTTTTGTTGGTTCACCTCATAATGGATAACTAACTAGCTGAACCACTAAAATGATTTACCACTGTAGAATGACGAGATTTTTTATCCATCTAGGTTATATCAGAAAACTTACATCATCTTTGCCCGCAGAGAGACTGCGCTGGAGAGTGGGTACATCACCCAAATATCCAGGAATAGAATTCCTGGTAGAGACCAGTATGAGCTTGGTAAGCTTTTGGATTCTACTCATTAGAGCTGCTTTGGCTTCTTCTTCTTCCTCCAATCTTGATTGCATTTTCACTTGACCTTCTTCTAACTGTTATGATAAATAAATAGATGGGTCAGTCACTGCCTTTAGAACACAGCACAATATATTCAGGATATCGGTGATTTAAGGGAAGTCAGAACCTGTTGCTTTAAGCTAATTAACTCTTCATGGCTGACACCAACAAGCACACCCTTTCTTAAGTGATCAAGTTCTAGTTTGAGGATTGAAATCTCTCTTTGATATTTCTTAATTAGTGACTTCTCATCTATAATCTGCTTTAGCACATTAAAAAAAAGCATTAAGCATAGGTTCAGTATAGCAAATTACATGATTGTTAGGCATGCTAAAAAATTACCTGATTGCGTGAGGCATATATTTCTATGCTCTTTGCTCTGCTGGCAAATTTCAATGTATTATGAGTTTCCTCATTACTGCTTGAGGCGGGAGTGATTGTACATATGAGCTAAAAAAAATAAGGAAAACAAAATACTGAATTATTCCTGTCGTTATGGTAGATTATCGCTTATTACAGATAGTCAATATAAACAAGAATAGTATAGCGATTAAAAATTTCTGCAAGCTTCAACCATGGAAACCAATATAGGAAACCCATATAGTTAAATGGGAAATATTTCACCAGATGAAGAAGACTCTTACCGAAACATACCCATGACCACTTAGTGATGATTGCAGAAGACGAGTTAACTTAGAGTCACGATATGGAATGTGAGTTGCCTTACCCTCACTAAGTTTTCCAATCACCTTCATAAATGAAACAACAAGAAATAATTTAAGTTTTAAACGCCCTACCATCTCAAAGGTTTAAGTGACTAAAGATGCTACCAGAAGAAAATATAAAAACGATAACATACTATTTATCAGAAATTCAAGCATCAAGAAATACTAGCACACTAGATCAATGGAAAAAGAAACGTACTGAGAATCCTATGTATATTCCCAGAGGAACTAATTCTTTCATGATTTTTTAGTGCCACCAATGGGATGTGGGAGCTAATTGAACTATTCTAGCAAGTCCATCATTATGCAGTAACATGCTTTTGGTTGACATGGCATCATTACATATTAAATGGAAGGATAGCCCAAACTAAGAAAAGACACCTACAGTTCCAAGAGTTAGAAGACTCTTGTTGATGTATGCACCTTCCTTCCTCCTCAATCCAGTTGTTTCAGTTTTGGAACTCTCAGATCCAGCCAAATCGATCAAATTCTAAGCAAAAAAATATATAGTTAAAGCCCCTCTTGACTAAGAATAATCTTATACAATAACTAAACAACGAGCACTCACGAGTTGAGAAAAAATAACTCCATCATAATCATCTCCAGTAGCACTACTTTCAATCATCTGCAACAGATACAAATTAGACTTAAAACATGTAGTAGGAGGCAATAAATTACGCTTTGACAAATTTATGGAGCCTGAAGACATACCAGTGTAAACAAAGTGTGACTTCTGCTGCTCATCAAATTGAAATTATTTGAACCAACATGGCGATGTTCTGCCATTGAAACAAAAGCAATATTAAGGAGAGGCGGAATAAACAGAGTTCAGAAAATCAAGACATTTGATAGAGGTAAAGTTTTCTAATTACCTTCACCAGCTGCAATGAAGGATAGTGCATGGCCAGGAGACAAAACAACTTCTTCCTTGATACCCTCGACATAAGTGCCCTAGAAACAAATATTACACACTGTACTTAGCCAAACTATTTCGTACAACAGGAATAACAAATATTTATAGACTTCACATCCATATCGTGATTCGAAGCTAATATGCTCTTAGTTATTCTATTCCGACCACAATGATATACAATCACACGTGTGTGTGAGAGAGATGAAACTTGTTAAGATTCTAAAGTGGTTAAGCAAACCTGAGAATCCTCTCTAACTCGTAAATTTTGGCCTGTTGGATCCAGTAAATCGTTTATCACCTGATACAAGGACAGTGATCAGATTAACTGTAGACAGATGAAACAGACAAACACTCAAGTAAAAGCAAAAAGGTGATGAGTAATCACCCTAATTCATATATACATATATATGATACGTATCAGAGGGTTTATTTCAGAAAGAAGAACAAGGATGGGAGAGGTACAGTGGGTAGTAACGAAACAGAGGAAGCCACGGTAAATGAAGGAAGAGCAAAGGAGGGGAAGACTCTGGGACGTTCAGAAGGTTTGAGTCAACAGAAGGAATGCAAAGTCTCGAGTTGAGAGAGAGACTTTGCAGTTACGGATTGCGTGACGAATTTGAATAAAGGATTGTTGCTTTCACTTTTTCATTTTTCTTATGCTGAGTTTTATGTGAGAAGAGTCGACATGAGACCTTCGCTATGATCGCTATGAGATCATAGTTTCTCAGCTATTGTTCTTACTTCTGTATTTGCATTTGGAGATTCCATTAATCAAGAGTATTCGTTTATTCATATTTGTGAGCTTGTACGTTTGATTACATCGAGAGGAGATAAGTCCGAACTTATCAATATACTAAGCAGTTTAGCTCCCAGTGATTAGGTAAAGAGCAGGAAAACAAATCCCAACTTAAAATTTTACTTTTCAGGACTTAGCGAATTATATATCAAGGGATAGACAACTAACCTCGTTGTATATTTCAAGATATGAAACACGGAGCAGGAACTCCCGTCCTGGAGTCTGAAAAAAGAATGAAGCAGTCAATTAGGAAACATGAATTCATACGAGAAAATAGAGGTGATGGAATGAGAAAAGACATGAAGACCACTTACATCCTGGATGATACTGAACACGTCTTTTATTGCTAGCGGTATGATCCCAGGAGATTCTTGATCACCCTAAGCATATTGCAAACGAACCAATGGCAAAGCGAAAAAAATATATATATCAGAGATATATTCCACTTCACTAAAGATAAACCACTGCTAATCTAAATGAAGACCTTAAAAATCCATGTACATGAGTATTTACAATCTACATAGCCGTCAGCTACACTATATATGTCAAGTGGTCTTTGTATGGTATTTTAACCAAAAGGAAAACGAACTTACATGCATTGTATGGGTCTTTCCACTGCTTGTAACACCATAAGCAAAAACGGTTCCTGTCAAATTCCCAACACTGAGTCAGAGGACATGCTACAAGCAATACTGACTTGGGTACCAATTGGTCTACATAGAAATTTCTATGACAAACACAAATCTGGTTTAGCTGTATTAGCAATGTTCCTTACCGTTAACACCTTCCATTGCTGCCTTAACTACTGGCCTTGCAGCTACGTCATACACGTCTATAGTATTTGCTTGCGGTCCAAAAACTTTATCTGCGATTGACAAATTTGGAAAAAAAAAATATCCACTCAGCAAGAAAATGATATGATCTCCACAAATAAATCATCATCCAAAATATTGAGTTAAAGCCAATACCGAATGCATAAGCAGTGAGGGGGTTGTACTCGTGCCTAACCATGGTATCGCCATCAGGATACCAAGCAACTTCATCTCCTCTTTGATACTCTCTATCACTGCAATTCCCCCCAAACAAAAACCAATTTCAAAATCCTAATAACTGACGATTCGAATTACAATCTCGGCATTATCAGCAGCAGATCTGGTCTACGTCGATCAGATCTATTGTATACCTCAACGGTCGAAAACGAACGGTGACGGAAATACTATCCCGCTCAGAGCTAACAGTCTCCTCCACAGGCTCGCCGAGAAGCTCCTCCGACGGGTACGGAACAGGCGAACCAGCTCCAAAGCTCCCGGAGCCGATTAGCCCCGAGTCGGAGAAGGTGCGGCTAAGCGTCATGGATCGCGAGCCGGAGTTGGTAAACGAAGAGGCGGAGGTGGAGGAAGAGCGGGGGATGAGACGGCTGCTGAGATGAGAAGAAGAAGTCGAAGAAGCGGGACTTGGTGGTCTACGGTTCGAGAACGATGAAGCCATCCACTGAACCTAGAGAATCAACTCCGGGAGACTAGGTCACGGTGGAGAAGAATGGGACGAATAAAATAATACTTTCCGAAAGAAGGAAGATGCAGAGAATGTGTCAGTGGGAGCTCACATGGCTGGAGACAGGATAAATCATTTTAACCTCCTTCTCTCTTCTCCTTTAGATTCGGTTTTGCTGGTAGAGAGAGAAGGTGAGACCTTAAGAGAGAGAGATTGTTTCGTCTTCTTTAAGCGAATGCGTTGTAGAGAGAGAAAGGAAGAAGATCGAATGAAGGTAGATGTCTCTCTCTCTCCTCCTGGGGGAAGAAACGAGGAGGCTGAGAAATTCAGATTTTGAATTTTGTTTTTTTCTGTTCCTTTCCAAATCTACATATTTTAATTAATTAATTAATTGTGGTAGTTGAAAATAATTTAGGGAGGAAACGACAGAACAATACTTACTACTATTTATCATTTATTTAGAATATATTTTTACTGTATGCTGCCGTCATATTATTGAAAATCACCGTGTGACTAGTAGTAAAAAAGCGCACCAGTTTAAAAGTTTTTCAAGCTACGAGACGAGCGGGAATTACAATGGCTCGGTAATGTCCCCTTTTTACCCTTGCATTTCTGCATATAATTTGAAGAATTTTTGTCTGACATTTGAAACTGTATTTAACATGACGTATTTGAGGTATTGAATTCTTTTAAAATCTGCAGAATATTAATTAATTACTAATTACATTGACTAACGCTAAATTGATTTATTTTCATTTAATGTGCATGTAACGCTAATTGAAATGCCAACAACAAACACATTTCAAAATATCAAGTAAGATAAGCTATTTGATCCAAAAACCAAGTTGTCTCGGTTCATTTGTTTTTGTAATTAAATTAAATCGAGTTTCTTTTAGTCGAGTATTCATTTTAGCTCGAGATAGTGCTTAAGCAGTATCATGTTCTATGGAATCTTGAATAATATAGTTACTATTATTAGCAATTATTATAAGAACAACGACGATCATTGGCAAGTTGTCTGATTTTTAAGGCCTCTTCGAACACTTCGGATGATGTTTCTGACTTGAATAATAATGTTTGAAAAAAAATCTATAAAGCCAGAATGCGACATAGATTTTTAAATTTTTATCGAATCAATTACTCATACACGATAGATACAGAGTGTCTGCTTCTCGAAGCTAAGTAGTTGTCATGGCCCTCTCTCTCGCTTTTTGAGCTTCATTGCGCAGCTGGCTCACGTGCATGCTTTTCTTTTCTCACGTGTCATATGGTGTGATCTATAAGAATTCACTCACCATGTCGAAAAGGAAAAATAACTTTCAATACGTGGTGTTTTTTTTTGGCATCAATACGTGGTGTTAAAAGCAACAGATAAATAAACATGAGTGTTTAAAAAAAAAAACATGATGTTAGTAAATTACCAACTAAAAAAATCAACTCACAGTGTGCTACAATGGCGGAGTAACTGGGGCCACTAGATTTTTAGAAGTGTAGGCAGTCGAAAGAATTCAATAATTTGGGGACTGAATTTTTTTTTTTACAAATTTTGGAGTTTATATCCATGTAAATTTTTCAAAATTTAGAACTGGCGAATGTTTAGTTAGAACCAGCTTAGGACCGACGCAGGAGTAACAATAACATCGTCTTCTTCATCAACTCATCTTATCTACAGTCTCCTTCAACTTCCAGAACCACCGTCTTCCGCGTGTCTCTTCCTCATAGATCTGTGCTTTTTCTGTCAGCAGTTTTGTGCTTTATATGCATATTTCGGTTTTCGACGAAAACGCTCATTTAATAACCGAATGTTTGACACTATGAAATAGTAAAATCAATGTTCGTCAAAATAACCGAATGTTTGACACTATGAAGTAGTGTAACCATATGTCAAAAATCGTAGTTTGAATGAGAAATGAAAATTTAAAGTGAGTTACTTGAAAAGTTTATAAAGCTTCAAAATTTGGCTAAATGTAAAATTAACAAATAACTACTTTATAGATTATGGATTTGGACTATGGTCTTAATTTGTTAATTGGACATTATATCCATTAACTTATTATTATTACACTCAAAGTCTAAGCAGATGATCACATCCATTGTCCGCCCGCCTAACTCTTCAATCACATGGCGGTTCTTACGCTTATGGGGTAAACCGTAAGAACGAAGGAACTGTTATGGGAGGAGATAAGTGCTCGTCACTGACCCCATAATTGCTTCCGAGCCCCGGTGGTGCTAGGGGATTTCAACCAATCTATTGATCCCGCCGATAGCTCCTCGTAGTAGAATCTCTAAAGGTATGATGCAGCCGGATTGTCTCTCTTGCTCGGCCTCTCGGATCTTACCTACCGGGCAGTATGTTCACTTGGTGGAATAACCTGACAGCAAAACTCAAGAAGTTTCGACAGATCCTTGTCAATGACAATCGCCTCTCTTTCCCAATCTCCTATGGTCATTTTGGTGATATGGACTTTTCGGATCACTGCCCAAGTATCGTCATCATTAGCTCAAGGGCCAAAAGCAAGAAACCTTTCAAGATCTCTCACTTCCTTATGAATCACGAGCCGCTCACCCTCGGTTGAGGCCTTCGGGACAACACCAACATTCCAGAACTGTTATGTTCCGTTTTCCAAAACTCAAGATATCAAATCGTGATAAAAGACATCAACAGAGAGCATTATTCGACTTGTAAAACGGGTCCAAGAGTTACATGTTGGTATGCTATCTGCTCAAGTTGATCTCTTATCTTCCATCGGCACTTAAAGAGAAAGAAAAGCCCATCAAAATCGGGTTAGCTGGCAAAGGCTGAAGAAAAGTTTATCTATCCGTGATCAAGGGTGACTTGGTGAAGTCGGGGACTGTATTCTTTCTTTTCCATCGATCTATGCAGACCCAAAGATCGGGAATCGATACATTACCTAATATATGACCGCAACAACGCTGAGAATATCAATGATATCAAAAGCCATTGTGTGGACTACTATACTAACCTCCTTGGTAGCTCCTCCCCATCTCTCTCTAATGATGATATTGGGGAAATCCACCGTCTAACATCTTTTAAATGTGACGAGGCTTGTAAAGGTATGCTCATGGCACTAGTTTCCCAAGCGGAGATAAAGAAGGAGGTGTTTGATCTCCCAATGGCCGGCCCCGATGGCTACACAGAGAGTTCTACCAAGAGCTTGGCCTATCATAGGAACGATTTCACTCAAGCAGCTGGTAAGAGTTCTTCTCTTCAGTCATATCCTCAAATAATGGAATGCCACATTTATTACCTTAGTGCCTAAATCAACAAGTTGAGAGGATGAGTGGGTTTAGACCATCTTGTGTTGTAATGATGTCTATAAGGTGGTCTCAAAGATTCTTGCAAGACGCTTGGAGAAGTTGCTGCCATCTATGATCTCTCCATCACAGATGTGTTTGTCAAAGGTCGCCTCCTTATGGAGAATGTCCTCCTCGCTACGAGCTAGTGCATGGATTTGGATCTAAGAACGCTTCCTGGGGTCTCCTCAAGTTTGACATAAGGAAGGCCTTTGATTTCGTAAGCTGGCCTTTCATTCGAAGTCCTCCGAGCCGATTTCCCGTATCTTCATCAACCGATCGAAACCGCATTACAACCACTTCCTTCTCTATAAATGTCAATGGTGAGCACGTGGGTACTTCAACGAGGGTTGTGGCCTACATGGGGACCCTATTAGCCCAACGCCTTCATCATCGCTATGGAGGTATTCTCATCTCGCCACGTAGAAGTTCGACTCGCCTTATTGGGTATCATCCCCTCAGACCTAACTGAAAATTTCACACCTTTGCTTCGACTCGATCTCATGATCTTCTCCGGCCAAAGCCTCTCACTGGTATAGTAGAGTCTCGGATGAGTTTTTCCTCCAACTGGCTGGCTGAATAAGGAAAAGATCGTTCCTGCTCCATGCATGATGACACATAAACAACTACTCTAAAGTGGCTATCTCGGCACTCTCCCCATAAGATATTTGGGTCTGCCTCTACATCATCTACTTTAAAAGTTCGAGTACTTCGTTGACAACATAAGGAGGCTAATCCAAAGCGAAGGGGCTTAGCTATGCGGAAGATCGCAGCTTATCAAATTGGTAATAAACAACTTGATTAATTTCTCTCTACCTTTGTTCTCCCTAAGGTGCATTAAGGAGATTGAGAAAATCTATCGAGACTACCTATGGTCCTCCAACCCCGACGCCATGGAAATGCTAAGGTCTCGTGGTATGACTTTATTTCCTAAAAGGGGTGGAATTGATTGAGAAACCTATTTCTATGGAACAAGGCTCTCACTCGACTGGTTTGGTTACAATTATTGGTACTAACTCGCTGGGTTACTTGAACAGAGAACACCACCTAAAAGGTGTACTTACCGAATGTTGAACCACAACCGTCAATTTCGACTTGGCGCGAATGTTTTATTGCCTAGACCTGCCCCGAGTAACAATAACATCGTCTTCTTCATCAACTCATCTTATCTACAGTCTCCTTCAACTTCCAGAACCACCGTCTTCCGCGTGTCTCTTCCTCATAGATCTGTGCTTTTTTCTGTCAGCAGTTTTGTGCTTTATATGCATTTTTCATTTTTTTCAAAAATACAACCACAGTGATTTGTAAGCCAAATCATCCATTGCTGAGATTGAGAAGCTGTAACCATTTCGTGAGCATGAAATGAAAGGAATAGTTAAAAGGACCTAATAGTGAATTTAAATCCTGGAGACTTGGGTTTTCTTCAAAGGACGAAGACAATCTTGACAAGAACCTTTTTGTTTTTTTTTTTTGTAAAAGGCTTTCGAATTAAAATACTAAAAACATACAAATGATATATGGTTGTAACAACCATAAAGTTTGAAAAAGTATGATGAGACAAACCTCATATTCAACCAAGCCTCATAATCTTGACAAGAACCTTTTTGTTACTTTTTTAAGAAATGGCACATGATTTACATTAAGGGAAATTCGAACATATAACCAAAAAAAATTATATTTCACTGAGTAACCATTTTCACTGTCTCTCTTCTTTTTCCTTCAAATCTCTCTCTACCATTTTACCACAAAACTAATATTTTCCCTAAAATGGTCATCCAGCCAATTAACTCTTACATTAATATCATATTCCATCTGTATGCACAAGAATTAAGATACTAAAAAAAATAACATTAAAAATATAAATCAAAATTAGTTCATCCAATCCTTAAAAATAAATATAAAATATTATTGGTCACACAGTTTTCAATGAAATTAAAATTAATAAGAAAAATCAAAACATCATCTATTTTGAAACATCATAAACTCTTCGAAACATTATCTAACTTGGAACGGATGGAGTATTAGTTTAGTCGTTATTCTAAATATGTCTTTCACATTATCTTTGAAAATTTAAATCAATACTATTAAATCTGGAACATGTCCGGTTGATAACAGTTTGAGTCCAACTATTTTCTTAAACAATACATACTAAAAATAAATCTTATATTTCCTAATTTTTGTAACCACCGCTTCATGTCCATAAAAATAGGGATCCACTATTACTAACTGCATATAAATATATTTTTTGATCAAACACGTGAAAAAGTTCTTTTATATAATTATATTTAACCTAATAATAAATTAATTTTACCATAGATTCATAAAGATTAGAAAAATTACGGGATAGCATCAAAATCGTCACTTAATAAATAATTCAATAAACATATTTCATAACTGCATCTAGATATCTATTAATAAGCCTCTTTCCTAACTTAGGTTTGATTGGCACAACATTAATATAAAAATTATGCTCGTCATTATCCAATCAACATTTATCACAAAAGCATTTAGAAAACCATTTACAAGATGCTAATACTCTTCAAATGCTCCTCACTCAATGCTCTTATATGGAGCTTTTGATAGAGTATTTGCAGTTAAAATGTATAAAAATTTAAAAATAATTATATACAATTAATTAATTTTTATTTAATAATACAAAAATTATGTTCATAATCAAACTTAAAAAAGTTGCAATAAATATTTTAAATTTTAAAAAGAAAAATTACGGGATAGCATCAAAATCGTCACTTAATAAATAATTCAATAAACATATTTCATAACTGCATCTAGATATCTATTAATAAGCCTCTTTCCTAACTTAGGTTTGATTGGCACAACATTAATATAAAAATTATGCTCGTCATTATCCAATCAACATTTATCACAAAAGCATTTAGAAAACCATTTACAAGATGCTAATACTCTTCAAATGCTCCTCACTCAATGCTCTTATATGGAGCTTTTGATAGAGTATTTGCAGTTAAAATGTATAAAAATTTAAAAATAATTATATACAATTAATTAATTTTTATTTAATAACATCAAAACTATTGTTATATCCAAAATATTCTTTAATTTTTTAAAAATTATATTTCACTGAGTAACCATTTTCACTGTCTCTTCTTTTTCCTTCAAATCTCTCTACCATTTTACCACAAAACTAATATTTTCCCTAAAATGGTCATCCAGCCAATTAACTCTTACATTAATATCATATTCCATCTGTATGCACAAGAATTAAGATACTAAAAAAAATAACATTAAAAATATAAATCAAAATTAGTTCATCCAATCCTTAAAAATAAATATAAAATATTATTGGTCACACAGTTTTCAATGAAATTAAAATTAATAAGAAAAATCAAAACATCATCTATTTTGAAACATCATAAACTCTTCGAAACATTATCTAACTTGGAACGGATGGAGTATTAGTTTAGTCGTTATTCTAAATATGTCTTTCACATTATCTTTGAAAATTTAAATCAATACTATTAAATCTGGAACATGTCCGGTTGATAACAGTTTGAGTCCAACTATTTTCTTAAACAATACATACTAAAAATAAATCTTATATTTCCTAATTTTTGTAACCACCGCTTCATGTCCATAAAAATAGGGATCCACTATTACTAACTGCATATAAATATATTTTTGATCAAACACGTGAAAAGTTCTTTTATATAATTATATTTAACCTAATAATAAATTAATTTTACCATAGATTCATAAAGATTAGAAAAATTACGGGATAGCATCAAAATCGTCACTTAATAAATAATTCAATAAACATATTTCATAACTGCATCTAGATATCTATTAATAAGCCTCTTTCCTAACTTAGGTTTGATTGGCACAACATTAATATAAAAATTATGCTCGTCATTATCCAATCAACATTTATCACAAAAGCATTTAGAAAACCATTTACAAGATGCTAATACTCTTCAAATGCTCCTCACTCAATGCTCTTATATGGAGCTTTTGATAGAGTATTTGCAGTTAAAATGTATAAAAATTTAAAAATAATTATATACAATTAATTAATTTTTATTTAATAATACAAAAATTATGTTCATAATCAAACTTAAAAAAAAGTTGCAATAAATATTTTAAATTTTTAAAAAGAAAAATATTTCACATTTAAAATATAATATAATTTATATAGTTACACATATCATTCATTATTTTTAATTAAAAAAACATAATATATATTTATATATATATATATATATATATATTTAACAGAATATATTAAAAATTAATTTTGAACATTTTTCAAAAAGAAATTGTTTGGTTTTCAGTGCGGATTGGGTTTAGTATTGGTTTTCGGATATAACACTTTAAAAACTGTTTGAGTATATAGACCATATCTAACAGAGTATAAGATTTTGATTTTCAAGATGATTCCGAATTGGGTTTTTGGGTAAAAATATTCTTGACTAATTATGTTAGGTAACTATTAAGAAAATATAATATGTTACTAATTTTATGAATAAAATTTAAAAATTATTTCTGAAGTGCATATAGCACACGTGTATAGTTACGTAATTTGACATATTTAATATAGTTACCAAAAAATAGATTAAATTTAATTAATATTAAACATAAATATGATTAAAAAAAACACAAAGTTAAGAAATAGAATTTTCAAAAAAAAAAATAAAACAAAAATATATCCGCCCTTTTAAAGGGCGGGTCAAAATCTAGTGAATATTTAAAATTAGACCATTCTTAGTTACTTTTACTTGATAAAATGTACACAAATTAATAAAATATCTCCATAGTATTTACAGTATCACATAGAACTTTCTACATATCCGTCTGTAATATGAATCGTGCCCAAAATTCTTGTGGGTAATTGACTATATAGCCTCTCACCTATATACATGCGTAGAAAGCACATAATTTTTTTTCCTGGTAATCATGTTAAAATAAAAGCACAGAATTTTCTAAGACTTCATATAAACCAAACTCTCTGTCCCCCTGTCCTCTTCTCTAAATTTAAAACAATGAGTTAAGGATCCAAAACAATGAACTCAGAATCCAAAACTAGAAGATGCATGCTTCCTCATCGTCTTTTGTGCTGTCATAATTTTCCTCATCTTATACTCATTCGTTTGAGCTGTGGCAACACCAAACCACCCTCACGAAATTAAAATAGCTTCAATGGATTTCATGGCCGAGCTTGATAGTAACAATAATAATAATAAGAGTAGCACACAACAACAAACTCATGATCATCTTCCTCTAGTTAGTGCTAGATGGGACTTATTGATATGTCTCCAAGGAAACCCTCCAAGCACCAAGCTTCTTTCCTTAACAAAAATATCACTCTTGTTACTTCCTCTATCCAAAGGTTACTAAGATTTTATGTTGTCGAAACCGTTCAAATGTTATTTCACTGATCTTGGAATCTTATGTTTGATTGATAACAACGTAGTTACAACAAACTCGAACTAGGCACGCCTCAGCTCCTCAACGTTTCAACGTTGCTACTAGAAGAAGATTTGGGTGGCGCGTTAAGGTTTGGATCGCGGTTGGCTCTTACGGATTGTAGAGAGGAGATGAGGATGAAAGCCACAGCGTTTGGAAAACACCCGACTTGCTTCATCAAAGTGGTAAAAATATGTTTGCTCTTTATTGTAAGTTAATAAGTAGAGAAACATGACCAGCCCCAAAGTATCACCAAAACCCACCAAAACAAAGATATTAGAAAACCTCTATGACCTTAGTGGCAAGCACACGGTCCCTTCTTTCGATATAGTCATAAGGAAACCAACCTGCTTTGCCTTTACATTCTCCTTCTGCCCACCCGCTACTCGTTACCTAGATCCGCAAAAAAAAGCTTTGTAAATGAGTCCTCAAGATCATATATGTCCTAAACCATGAAAGAATGGTATCTTCTAATATGCTTTTGATTAGAAATGCTAACCTCTCTGATAACAACATAGTCTCCAACCGATAAGCTAAGCTCAAACTCTGAATCAGATTGATACGGAAACATGACCTGCGCAGAAAAACAAGAGATTAAGTAAAGCTCATGAATCTTACATGACATTTTAAAGTTCACTAACCTCTCCTAAGAAGTACCCCATGGCATCGGATGTTCCATCATGCATCTGAGAAGCATTGACTCCATTACTAGCTTCTTCATATGAAGGAGGAGGCTCTTCATATGAAGGAGGAGGCGAAGATGTGATATTCTCTACTTGTGGAGTTTGAGGCGCTTCGATTCTTTGTTGCTCAAATCTCATCTATACAATGTAGATTATGTTTTTAAACAATGAGTTAAGGATCCAAAACAATGAACTCAGAATCCAAAACTAGAAGATGCATGCTTCCTCATCGTCTTTTGTGCTGTCATAATTTTCCTCATCTTATACTCATTCGTTTGAGCTGTGGCAACACCAAACCACCCTCACGAAATTAAAATAGCTTCAATGGATTTCATGGCCGAGCTTGATAGTAACAATAATAATAATAAGAGTAGCACACAACAACAAACTCATGATCATCTTCCTCTAGTTAGTGCTAGATGGGACTTATTGATATGTCTCCAAGGAAACCCTCCAAGCACCAAGCTTCTTTCCTTAACAAAAATATCACTCTTGTTACTTCCTCTATCCAAAGGTTACTAAGATTTTATGTTGTCGAAACCGTTCAAATGTTATTTCACTGATCTTGGAATCTTATGTTTGATTGATAACAACGTAGTTACAACAAACTCGAACTAGGCACGCCTCAGCTCCTCAACGTTTCAACGTTGCTACTAGAGAAGATTTGGGTGGCGCGTTAAGGTTTGGATCGCGGTTGGCTCTTACGGATTGTAGAGAGGAGATGAGGATGAAAGCCACAGCGTTTGGAAAACACCCTACTTGCTTCATTAATCTTTAAGTTTGCTTATTAAGTCACACTAGAAGTGTGATATTCATATTTGTTTTCTTGTACTCGTTATTTTACTTGTTGAACATGGTTTAAGCTAAAAAAAAAAAAAAAGAAAAAAACATGGGTTTTTCTCTTGTAAATTAATAAATGGGGAAACATGACCAGCCCCAAAGTATCACCAAAACCCACCAAAACAAAGATATTAGAAAACCTCTATGACCTTAGTGGCAAGCACACGGTCCCTTCTTTCGATATAGTCATAAGGAAACCAACCTGCTTTGCCTTTACATTCTCCTTCTGCCCACCCGCTACTCGTTACCTAGATCCGCAAAAAAAAAAAAGAAAAAAACATGGGTTTTTCTCTTGTAAATTAATAAATGGGGAAACATGACCAGCCCCAAAGTATCACCAAAACCCACCAAAACAAAGATATTAGAAAACCTCTATGACCTTAGTGGCAAGCACACGGTCCCTTCTTTCGATATAGTCATAAGGAAACCAACCTGCTTTGCCTTTACATTCTCCTTCTGCCCACCCGCTACTCGTTACCTAGATCCGCAAAAAAAAAAAAAAAGCTTTGTAAATGAGTCCTCAAGATCATATATGTCCTAAACCATGAAAGAATGGTATCTTCTAATATGCTTTTGATTAGAAATGCTAACCTCTCTGATAACAACATAGTCTCCAACCGATAAGCTAAGCTCAAACTCTGAATCAGATTGATACGGAAACATGACCTGCGCAGAAAAAAACAAGAGATTAAGTAAAGCTCATGAATCTTACATGACATTTTAAAGTTCACTAACCTCTCCTAAGAAGTACCCCATGGCATCGGATGTTCCATCATGCATCTGAGAAGCATTGACTCCATTACTAGCTTCTTCATATGAAGGAGGAGGCTCTTCATATGAAGGAGGAGGCGAAGATGTGATATTCTCTACTTGTGGAGTTTGAGGCGCTTCGATTCTTTGTTGCTCAAATCTCATCTATACAATGTAGATTATGTTTTTTTAAACAATGAAGAAAGATTTGAGTGACCAATGAAGATATATACTACTTATACCTCTCCTTCTAGCCTTCCAATAATCTCAAGGATCTTTTGGTGATAGCTACGCTCTGCTTCAACCTTTTAAAACAGAGTAAATGATTATGAAAACAAAACCAACTCCTAAGTTATATCATGTAATCATATGTCTAAGTTTAGTACCAAAGTTACTAGCCGCTGGAGAGTTTGGTTTTGCTGCTGATCTTCAACAGCAGCCATGGCAGAAGCTGCTTCTTTACCCAATATCGTCATGGTTGATTTAAGATCTTGTAGTTTTGCTTCAGCATATTCCAACTTCATTACTAGTTCAGGATTACCAGGATTCTCTCTAACCTTAGCTTGTCGTTTTGATACTTCAATAGTCTATGTAGGTTCAATAAAAAACATGTTAGTTACAAAAAAAAACACAATAAGTTAAAAGAAGAGGCGCTGCTGCATGAGTATAACCTGAGATTCAGCTTCTTGTCGCATCCGTTCATAGCGTTGTGCTAAATGTCGAGCATCCACCAATGGAGCTCCCGTTACCATTGCCCTTAATGGCTCAGCGACCTAATAACTTCATCATGTAAAACTTAGCTGTTTTGCTTCATCGTGTAAAAAAAAGTGCATCGATTTGTTTCAAGTGAAACCTGTGTGCCGAGAGCCTTCAGGAGATTTCCGCGCTCTTTCTCCATTTGATCCCGAGCATTTGCGAAACTAAGTGAAGCTCTTGTTAACGTGTTACCATTTGTACATGTATTTCCTGAACCATATCTCCTGCTGTCCTCGCACAACTTTGTACCTATATTCGCAACCAAAAACAATCACAAAAAATAAAAGGATTTTATAAACCCTGAAAAATACAAAAAAATGTGAGTGATGCATAAGAGAAAAAAAAAGGTTTACCTATTTCGACTTGTTTGGATCCTGTAACGATGGATCCTTCAACACCACGAACAATGTCCCGTTGAAAATGCTGAGAAGAAGAAGAATTAAACTTCAGTAAAACAGAGTACAAAGCGAAGAGTATACTTGATGAAGCAGGGAGAAAATTTTGAGGTAAAACCTTAGCAGAACGTGTTGAGATGTAAAGCTTCTCGATCTTCTGATGCCGATGTAACTCTTCCTCGTCGGTTATTACAGTACCTGAACCTCCATAACCTCCTCCCCCAAACTGCCTCAGGACAGCCTTGAAACATCATCAAAAACAGAGAACACATCAACACATTCTGTACTTCCCATTTCTTGCTAAATTTGTAAAAACTTTAGTCATATCTTTAAACCCAGGACATATGGGCTTACATAGTAGAACACTTTTCATAAGGCAGCACGTGTAACTTTAATCAAATGGATCATCTTCAAGAAAATAATAACTGAAGAAATCATATAATCCACTTCACAAAACTTAGATCAAGAACAGGATCAATCCTAACAATCGATTTTACCATCTAACTAACAAGGAGATTAGACTCTTAGAAATTGTAATTTGATTTAGGGGTTTTTATTATTCAAAATAGAGGAGTAGAGAAGGAACCTGTTGCTGTCTGGCCACTTGTTCTCTGAGCTTCGAAGCTTGTTTTCTGATTGCTTCCATTTATTATAACAAACACTGTGTTACTCCTCTAATCTCTTGATCTCCTCTGCTTCGGGAAGGAGATAAACTGAAAGGAAAGGAGAGAGAGAGAGAGAGAGAGAGAGAGAGAGAGAGAGAGAGAGGGTATGTGTTTGAAATCACATCTACTGTTTGGTATGTTGTCACATCTTTTTGACTATTATTTTAGTGTTATTTTAGTAATTCTCAGTTTTTTTTTCCTGTGTCTGTGCAGAAACCCCAAATTTAAAATTTAATATTATTAATTTGGAGTTGATCAAAAAAAAAAATATTAATTTTGGAGTTTCTTAATTTTTAGCGAATGTCTGTTTCATATTATTTTAAATTTATTGAATTGTACGATTTGGCGTCAAATGAAATGGGCCGAAGAATAGGCCGAGGCACGAGAATAATTCAAATTTTGATTATTCACCGGTCACAGTTGGCGATGGACGATGTCAGACGCACATCCATTAATCAAACCTGTTGGAAACTACTTATCAAAGGATTTCGGTAAAGAGGAAGACAATTAGAAACTGAGATTAAACTTACAAGCTTATAGGAGAAGAAGATAACTACCTATACATAACCCCAAAACCTATATACTCCAAAGAAGATACCTCTAACTTTGTAACTATTAGCGAAAAATTTCAGACATGGTACTAGTAGTAAAATTTAATTCAACATGTATTTTGGCTCCAACATTTATGTAAATTTTGGCATTTAAGTTCTTAATTAATGGACTGGGTTGTAGGTTAAAATGGTATTTTAGATGACGATTTACGGTGTTTGGAAGGAGCTCGATGGGAGAAGACATCAGAAATTGTGGTCAACTGCAGCTCCGATCACTTGCTTCATTGATAAGACAATGCGCAATAAAATTACCTCTCTCAAGTATGGACCGAATCACAAGCACAAAGAGCTTATGCAAAAATGATTTGAAGTAGCTCCTTAGTTTCTTTCCTCCTTTCTTATTATTTTTCGGTTTTTTTTAGTCAACATATTCTTTAGACAGATTATTCTTTTGTAAATGTTTTTCTACTGATTAATAAATTTGAAATTTCATCAAAAAATATTATTAAAATTTACTTTTAATGTTTATAATATCCTAAAATTCAAAATCAATTTTATTTATAGATGTTAGTTATAGTAAAAATGACGATCAAAAAATCTAACTTCCCAAAATTCACATTTGGTATAAATTTGTTATTTCAAAAGTGTAATCAGCCATACGATGCTACATTAAACTTGTGATTATATACCCTAAAACAACCATATATGTTCGAAGTGATAGATTATATATATTACAACCATATATGATAACGGGAAGCACAAGTAAACGAACATTGATGAAAATGTTTGTCATTAAACTTACAATATAGGATATGCATATACAAACCCAATGACCAACTGATGGTTTGAAAAAATCATCTTTCTGATATTTAGCAATTTTGAGATATTGGTGAGGTAGTAGAGACAAAAAAAAGTTTTTGCTAATTTTTCAATCACCATCTTAATGGAAGAAACTATTGGTCGAGACCAGAAAATCCTTCATTGTCCACATGATCAAACGAACAGAATATGTAACTGTATTTTAGCTAAATCAAAATGAATAATACACAGAAAACTTTATAGTTATTTATCTTTGTCTATGTGTTTACATGTTTTGATCGGTTGTTGTTTTCTAGAAACGAAGATAAAAGTATGAGTTAACCCTTAAAAATAAAACAGAAGCAAAACAATAGATTTTTAAATCAAAACAATAGCAAAACATGATCAAAATAACCAATTAAATAAGTAACTTTTTGTCACCTAAAAAGGTAGAAAGCTTGTATGTGATTTCAGTATCTGGAAAAAGAAAAAATGAATTGAAAAATATAATCAGATTTATTAAAAAAGAAAAAGAAATCAGCATTGTTATGTTTGAATAATATAACGTAAATTTTATCGGTACATAATATTTTTAAATGTTATGGTATTAAATTTTCTGATTTTTATTATTAAAATAAAATTTCAAAATGTTATTTTTTGATTTTTACAATATAATTTATTTTTTGTATTGCATTTCAAAATATTATACAATATTCTATATTTTATTTTTAGTAACATCATCTACCAATGAGTTGCAATATAAATTATAATCCTTGCTTGCATTTCACATAGCCGTCAGTAAGCTTTAGTCTGGATGTTTCCCGCTTGATATGGCTCGTACAAATGTTTTCCGTTCTTCTTCTTCTTCTATTTTCTTAGCTATCAGCTCTCAGGCACAACAAATGTCACAATAGTCTGTGCAGACTCTTCATGAAAACAATAGCCATAGTGATTGGGACAACAAATAATGGAAACCTCTTCACCATAACCAGGATTATGACAGAAGCAGTTCCATTAATGGATCCTGTTGGTTCGAGAAGAAAGACATTTAGTATCTAAATTGCAAACTCAAGCATATATAAGCATATATGATGCAGCAATCCAGTATTTAAATAAAATTAGGATTTAAAAAAACCAGTCTGTTTTTCTAATAATCTAAAAATCATTTGTCATAACTCAAAAATTGTAATGATTCTCAAATAACGTATACGAGACCTTAAAAAAATTTAGAAATTTAAACCAAGAAATCGATATCTCTTATATATTAATTGAGAATCATTTTTAATCACAACATTGATTACAATCTTTAAATGTCAACACCCTAACTCTTTTCGCATTTCATATTAAAAGTAATTTCAATTTATAAAAAAATCTTGTAGGCTTAATATTGTATACAATAAAGTGGATCATTTATTAATTAAATGTTCACAATTTTTTTTTTTCATTTTTCTCTCAAATAAAAGTTACAGAGTTATCGAACATAATTTAAAATAAATATGATAATTAATTGTATTGACTGATAAAATTTTAATAACAATTTGCAATTTCTACGATTTTGTTAAATTTATATAATTAAAATAAATTAAATAATCTATACTATTATTCATGAAGTGATTTTGCTTACTTGTCATTGTTTATCACTTATTACTTATTTATCATATTTTCCATAATTTCAGGTAATCTGTTTATTTGTCATGTTCTTATAATTTTAATTGGTACTAAGTGTTTTCTTGCAACATGTGCAGTAAAATTTTTTAAATTTAAATTAAGTTTTTAACAGATAAATTTAAATTATATTTAAAAACAAAAATTTATTAATAATGAAGATTTTCTTTTTCTTATCAATATTTTAAGATAAAATAGTTTTTTTTTATTTTCAATTATATTTAGAATATGCATGTATATATTAAAAATTATAATCTTATAAGATTTTCTATCTATATATGTTATATATTAAATAAACTTGTATATAATTTCATAATTATCAAAAATTAAAATTAAACAATTTATAAAATTTGTAAATATATAAGAAACTAATGATTTTACGATTAAAATTTATAGTTTTCTAAAAAATGTATAAATATTTGAAAAATTTAGTAATAAAATTATATAATTTAAAATATAAAATTAAATGATAATTCGAAATTTTTAGTGTCATATTTGAATATATATTTATTTTAATGATGATGTATGAGTTATTACCATATTCAAAAAAAAAAATCAAAAATATAAATCAATACTAAATGTAATATATGAATTATTACCATATTTTTAAAAGTTTACCAAAAATACAAATTAACTTTAAATGTAAATGTCCATATTATATTAAGGTATAATAAGTCTTGTCATCAATTTTAGTAGCCATGCCATATTATTTTTGTGAAAATGATTGTAAAGAGGACATGTGGCAAAAACATTTTTTTAATAATGTATAGGGGCTTTTTATTTATTTGACATCTTTTTAAAATAATTTTAGGTGGTAATTTTAGTTTTGCTTACGTGTCATATTCTCCATAATTTTAAGTTATTTTACTATTTTTCATGTTTATTATTTTTAATAGCTTATTTTTCATATTCAATGATTTAGGTTGAGTCATTAGTTTTGATAAATGATTTTTGAATTGTTACTTTAAAAAAAAATAGTGATTATTTAACAAATATTTTCATTATATTCAGGGATAATTATTATTAATGAGTATTATCAAATTTTAGCAATAATTTTTCAGTTTTGTTCATCTTATTTTTACTTTAGTAATATTAAACCATTTATTTTTATTTATTATTTTTAAAACAAAATTCTTCTCTTTTATGTCGCCGAATCATTTTACCTACTAAAAAGAATAAAATTTCTTGTCATTACAAATAAAAAAAAATCCAGCTTTTACTAGACAAAACTTATTACTTTTAGTTTTGAAAATTTAGTTAAATAGTAATATGTTTTAATTATTGAAGATTTTGTTAATATATATCACTATGAATTCCGATGAAAAGAAAATTCATACAAAGTGCAATTAAGATTTTGATGAAGAGGGATTTGATTTCATAAGTTTCAATGATAATTGGTAATTATAGTTTAATTTATAAATTTATATTTTTTGTTATTAAGTATTTATAAAACTTTATTAGGTTATGATGATGATACTTTTTAAATATACTAGGGGTTGGTCCGCCCTACGGGCGGGTGAGTTTACACTAAATTTATTTTATATCAAAATATATTTTAATTTTATAATATTTAGAAATTTATTTTATATTGAAAATAATATATATAATCTGTTTTTATTCTACATCAAATTGTAAATTTTATTAAATTCTTTGAGTTGACTTGAAAAAACCACTAACATAAGTTATAAAAAAGACCACTAACATTGTTTTTTGTTAGAGAACACAAATTTTTAAATTAAAAATTATGGAAAATGTAATGATTTATATTCCTAATTGATTTCTATTTCAATTTGACATTGAATAAAATCTAAAGTAAAAATAACTACTATTTTTTATATAGTTGTTAATTATATTTCCTATTGATTTGGTTTTCATGTGTTTTTCTTTATGTAAAGTTGGTACAATGATTTATTGTATTTTATTTTATAGTATTGTCATTTTTGTTTGATTGTTATGTGTGTAATAATTCTTTCTGTTGATTGTAGATGATCTATTTTAGTTTTTTATAGTGTTTGTTTCACTTGAGTCTGATGCTTTCAAACCAGTTGGCCCGAGGAGGCTTCTTTACCATGGCGTTGGGTGTAGCCTAATAGCAAGCTCTGCTTCACCTTGTTAGGGTGCGTGCAGATGAGTATGTTTTCAAGTGAGGCTGAGAATTTTTTAAGAGTCAAGTATATTTTTTTTTTGTGCGGGTGGCATCTGGGCTGACTTGAGCTAACTTTTGAAAGATATCTTTGTTTGGTCCTGCGAGTGGGAATCTGGGATTAATCTAGGCTGATTTCCTGTAGCATAATAGATGTATACCTGGAGTATCTCAACGTTGCGCAGAATTATCTGTTGAAAGTAAACGCAGGGATAAGCACCACTAACTTGAGATATTTGCATAAGTTTAAAATTTGAAGCAAGCATGATAGATTCTGAGATTTGTATTGTTTTTTAAAGGTGAGGTTTTTTTTTTGTTATTGTATTCGTCCTCCCCCGTGTAAACGTCTTAATTTGAATCCGTAAAGCTCTCTTTGCTTTAGCATTATCTTGTGATGAGTTGAGTGCATGTTTTAAATAAGTGAACGAAATCAGGCGGCGTATAATAGTTGGTGGTAGCTTTTACCTCTCTACTTCATTTTTTTTGCATTTGAACTAATCTGATGCGCTATTTTTTAAAAACTTGCACCTCCAGAACATGTGGTACTTCATTCCCCTTAGTTAGCAAAAGAACAACTTCCGCAGGCTGGACTAACGGTTGTAGGCCTGCAATTTAAGAAGGAGGAAATGATTGTGAAACAGAGTTTTGGAGGGTCTCCGTACAAAAGAAATAGTTGAAGTGACTTGCCTAGGTTCTGATTTGAAACTTTTTGAGGTCACTGAAATGCTTCCTGTCTTGCATTGCAACTTTCCCCAAATTTTAGGCCAAACACGATATGTAAAACCTAAATCTCAAGATCGGTGTTAAGACATGCATTAAGAACAAATGAGCATTGTAAACAGATTATTTTACCTCGAGGTGGTTTTTACCATTGAACAGGTGTGGTGGAAACTGGAAAGATACCTCTACTCATTGCCAAATTTTTATAAAATTATTAAGCACTCAAGTGCGGACAAAACACCTCATTGTTTTCATTGTAACGACCAGGTAAGAGGAGGTTTTATTTGATGGAAGAGGTGAGGAAAAATGTGAATGATAAATATCACACCTATGTGAACTTAGCTTGTAGTCGATTTAGCTGTTGCTGGTGGAACTTTAATGAACATCCATCTACATAGCATCCTTTCAACAATCTCGAAGATTAACCATCCATCTATTGCACTACCTTTGGTGAGAACCGGCTAACAACGTAGGAAGGTTTTGTGGGTGTATTTCTGGAATGAATTAATTGTCGGTGCGTTTGATGTAAAATTGCCCTTCACGCCATGATAGTCTTATATAGTAACTTAGTTAAACTACAGTTTCAAGAAGGCTTAAGATGTTAGTGTTTGAAGGTCGAGCAAGGGAACGTGTAATTTGATGTGATGTGAATCAAGTTCGTAGTTCTTCACCAATTCATTCGTCGCTGGGGTAAGATATGGTATACCTTAATACAGTTAGTGCTATCTGCAGACTGGAGGCTACGATGTAAACTTGAGAAGCATGTAAAGTCATGTTTTAAAAAAAAAAAAATAGCCCAGATAAATGCCGAATCCATCTTTAATAAAGTTAAAGAGACTCAGAGTTTTGAAGATTTTGGAAAATAGAGTTGCTTGATGAATATTACATGTATAAATCATTTTAAAAGGCAGCGTTTAATTAAAATTACGATAAGACCGTAATCATTTTTTAAAAAAATTATTCGATTGTACTCGAAGTATGATAAGATCATAACAGTGGCATCGACTTCAGAATATGAGATGTAGAAATCAATTAAAAAGACTGCATTTAATTAACAATACCATTAGGAGGAAAGCCTAATTTTTAGGAGGCTGGAGCAGTTGAAACAGACAGCCTCCACCTATTGAGCTCTGAGCGAACCTCCCTCTAGTCATTATCTTATTGTCCATTAGACGTTGACCGACCTATTCTTCTTCTAGCTGCCCTAGCAACCCTGTTTTATTTGTTTTAGCATTGGTTCTCAAGTCACTTTTTTTTAACTTGCAACAACTAATCTTGTTACTGTGTGTTTTTTTTTTAAAATCTCTTTTTGGGTGTTTAGGAACCATCTAGCTGCATAAGGTGAATGGGATCCAAGCTAACAACTCGTATCAATTTGTTTACTATTCATTTTATGATCAACTTGTATTCAATTTGTTTGCATTCTTACGAAAAGGTAAAAAACAGTTGAACAGTTCTTGTATCAATTTACTCTTCCTCTTAAGAAAGTGGTTGACCTTTCTGTTGTCAAAATCTTCACCACCAAGATGAGTGTCTCTAGCAGTAGCCTGTAGCTCAAAGATACCTTCTTCAATGGTGAGTACCACCACCAATATCAAAGATCAAGACGTTCTGCTCTCCAACACTGTCGCCTTCTTGTCAAGACCATAAGCAATGGCTGCTGCAGTGGGTTAATGATACGCATAACATTAGGACCAGCGATCACACCAGTGTCCTTTGAGGCTTGACGCTGATAGTCGTTGAACTAAGCTGGAACAATGACGACAGCACTCTTTACAGTGACATGAAACTATGGCTTCAGAGATCTCACGTATCTTGATGAGAACCATGAAAGAGATCTCCTCGGCGTCGAACTGTTTCTCTTTGCCTTTGTAGTTGACAACGATCATGGGATTATCGGCAGGACCAGGTATGATATTGAAAGGCCATAGCTTCATGTTGCTTTGGACAGATGTATCAATAAATCTCCGACCAATCAATCTCTTTGCATCTGTCACAACAAAACGAATTGAAAACAGAGTTTATTCACACATTCAAATATCATTTGCGTTCAATTAGATCATGCTATAAACCCAAAAAATCGCAATCAATCTCTTTGAAATCAGAAGTAACGCATAACTATCATCATCAAAATCGATTAATGTGCAACTAAGATCTTCATATAAACCCTAAAATTTACGAACCAGTATCGCACACCATGTCCACACCCATAAGCTCCCCCACCCTTTCTTCACAGTTCTTGCTTCCAAAAACCATAGAGGCCGTGTCACAACAGTCTCCTTACAACAGCCGGTCTTCAGATCGGAGAGCAGCTAGCATGTTGGTTATCCCATGTCTTTCAAGCGTTTCAGTGAAACCTTTTGAGATATAAGGATTTGCAGAGATTGATGAATTTCTCGGCAGCTTGACGAAGGGACCTATATATATAAAGATGCAGCTTCTGTTTGATAGAGAAGCTAAGTAATCCAGAATTGATGAGACGATAGTGGGAGTCATTTATGTACATAACTCCGATGAGTTGCTGATTTAGTTTCTCCGTCGATTTAACTTCGATGAAAAAGAAAAAAAAACTTCAATGAATTAGTAAGGTCATACGACACCTTTGTTAACCTAATGGATCTAAGACATAATCTTTTTTGGTTAGAGAAATTCACTGAGAAAAAATTTTGTATTGCAAAAGTTAAGTTTTTGTGGGATTTTGTCGGGAGAGATAGGAGGCGCAAGAGGAAGAAGGAAGACAAAAAGATCTAATATCACGTGGGTCTCTAACGGACATTCAAACGATTGGGCTAAAAATTGGGTTCAATTTAAAAACATAAGAGAAACCCAGATAAAAAAAATTGCAGGAAAGAACCAGACTGGCGTGGGAATGAGAATGGCTTGGGAGTCGACACGTGGCGCAAGAAGCCCCTCCCTCCGTGCTGACGTGGACGCCTGTGCGAAGAACACAAGTCAATTTTATATATATAGAAGATGGTTTGATGATAGAATAAATAATTTTTTTATAAAACTATATTAAATGAAACTAATTAAATAATTTGGATTGAAATTAAAAATAATATTAAAATTTGAATTAGTTTGATATATATTAGTTTGCGGTGGTGCGGATCTCTAGTCATACTAATAACATAAAACATAAAAGTTAGATAGATTTTGTATATATTATATTCTGAATTTTTTAAAACGATTAGAAATAATTAATACTGTAAAAGTTTGACATTAAAAAAAATTGTAATCAATGATTTAAGACTTAAACGTCGTCGTTCTCCGACAATTCATCTTCTCTTCGGTCGACTCCGAGATTTCAAAGCGAGGTTTCTCCTTCCTTCGAGACTAGGGTTTTTTTCTGCGACTCTCGAATCGATAAAGGTCAGTCATTTCAGTACTTACTGGATTTCAATCACTGAATTGGATGTGGTCAGTATAATTTCCGTCTTATTACTTGCGTAGTTGACATTCATAGACCATTGATCTTGATCCGATTCGTTATTACCGATGCGTGTGATTTTCGATGTTTTGAGAAATTACGCATTTCGCTTTGGTTAGTGAACTAAACAAAGAACTGTGTATGTGATGCTTTCTTTCTATAATCAATCACCGATTCAGTTCATATCTATGATATGAAACTTTCTCTCTATTTTGTCTTAAGATCAAAGTGATTTTGATGTGCTTTTGTAGCCATGTCTGTACAACAAGACACCGGAGATGTTTCTCTTTCGGTCAAACACGAGGAAGATGTTTCGCCTGAATCTTTAGCTTGGGCTGATTCCTGCATCATCAGCTTCCCTGATGATTCAGACAACAATGACTGGGGAACGTTTAGAGATGCTTTAACAGAAATCATTGATATCCATCCACAGATCTTTGTTCCTTCGTCCACAGAAACAACAACAAGTGTCCGGTCTCAAGACGAGGTTATGACTGAAGCCGAGTCAGTTCATATGCGGAGTTTTGAACCACAAGCTGCTGACAGGAGTGAACAAGTCAGCGAGATTGTCTCTTTGCTAAACTTTGAATCAGACCCATCCAAGAACTCTTTGCAAGATCATTACTTTCCGGCAGAGAGCAGAACAGTCCGTGGACCAGTGGACAACCATACCACAAGTATTGAAAGTACTGAAGAGGATGGTTCTGTGAGCAACGGAGAGGCAGATGAAGAACCAGAGTCAGAAACGCCTCAAGTCTTCAAGGATGATTTCATGAGCAGCAGTTACGTTGAAGACAACAACGCTGACGAGGTTGATGTTTTAGAGGATCCGGATAAGCTTACTCCACAAGAGATTTTCAAGGTGTGGGATCTTCAGATCGCGGGTGATGAGGAAGATGGGTTGGGGATACAAGTGAAGAAAGCGCTCGATGAGTCTTCCACGGTCCAGCCACCCTATGATGATGATCATGTTGTTGTGGAGAAGAGTTATATCGATGATCTGATAGCTGGGATAACGGATCTGTCTCTCACAGAAACATTCGAGTGAAGAAAGATGATGAAATCAAGTGTATTCTTTAATTTGACGCCAGTAACTCTCGTTTGTTTTTACCTCTGTACTTGACCAACAAAACCTTCTAGACGATGCGGAAGGTTCTCTAAATG
The DNA here is from genome assembly GCA_016771965.1 of Brassica carinata. Taxonomy (NCBI): domain Eukaryota; kingdom Viridiplantae; phylum Streptophyta; class Magnoliopsida; order Brassicales; family Brassicaceae; genus Brassica; species Brassica carinata. The sequence goes on along the minus strand of CM028689.1, from coordinate 4,134,324 downwards.
GTCGAATTTGGTTGTTTCCACGACCCACTTGGCCACCTGTTGCGTGCAATGGTGACGATGAGATTGCACTCTCTCTCTCTCGACCGTTGATGTATACTTCACAATCTTTTAAAATCTTAGTAGTTAAACCTCAGCCTTAAGAAAACAAAGGGATTCACGTCCGCACAAAGTCTCTAAGAACGTAAGTTTCGGACGCATCTTTGGCTCCAAACACTAAAAGGGATTTTTAAATGAATTTTCTTGTCTTTCCCTCGTCAATGAAGAACTACTTGCATCTCTAAATCTTTAAAATGATTACTGACCTCACGATTATCGCTTACCTAATCAAATCACCATTTTGTAAACTTATAAGCTGTTGCCACTAGTTTTAGCTGAAAATGATGCGTTTGTTTTTTTGACCTCATCATCATGACAACATGTAGTACAAGAGACATATAATTCAAGAGAAAAAAGAGTAATAAGTAAAATATTATGGTCCACATCACATTAATTTCAGAGGCTTTTATACATTTTTGTACATGCTAATATGCTATTACACATTTTTTCCTATATGACAAACAAAAAAAAACATAGCAAATGAAGGGAATAAAAAGAGTATATATTGATTCCTTTGCATGGACAAAAAAAAAAGAAAAAGAAAAAACGAGTGTATATTCTTGAACTGTGAGTAGTACTCACAAGATCACAGTCCACGTGGCGAAGTGTAATTGGCAAGGTCACAAGAACCTCAAATAGCTGATCTGATGAGTAGTATAAATCCAAAAGAGAGAGAGTGAGGCTGTGCTCCTCCTCAGAGATAAGGTAGTGTGTGTCATCATAAGCTCATTTACTACTGTGCGTCTCTCAAACAAACCAAAGGCAGAGAGAAGAGAGAAAGAGATAACATCAACAAAAAGATGGCATCAACCTCACTCCTCAAGGCATCTCCAGTGTTGGACAAATCCGAGTGGGTCAAGGGCCAAAGCGTTCTCTTCCGTCAGCCTTCTTCCGCCTCCGTCGTCCTACCCAACCGCGCTACCTCCCTCGCCGTCCGTGCCGCTTCTTCCTACGCCGATGAGCTTGTTAAGACAGCGGTTAGTATACTCCCACACATATCTTATTTGCCACGTGTCTTATCTGCATGATGCTTATTAGTTTGGTGTTGTTGTGAGCAGAAAACAATTGCGTCTCCGGGACGTGGAATCTTGGCCATGGACGAGTCGAACGCGACTTGCGGGAAGCGTTTGGACTCGATAGGGCTAGAGAACACTGAGGCAAACCGTCAAGCGTACAGGACGTTGCTTGTCTCTGCACCGGGTCTCGGTCAGTACATCTCCGGAGCAATCTTGTTCGAGGAGACTCTCTATCAGTCTACCACCGAAGGCAAGAAAATGGTCGATGTCCTCGTCGAGCAGAACATCGTCCCCGGTATCAAAGTCGACAAGGTATAACCAAATACTTAGATACTAGATACTCCCTTGGTTCTAGATTTTTTTCTTGTTTTTTGATTTTCTTGTTTTTTGATTTTCTATATTTTAAGGTAATTTTGTATACTTAAATATTAATTAGAAATATTTAAAATTGATTAGATATGATTGACTGATAGTTATTAAAACATATAGAAAAAATAAATAATAAATTTCATTGTAAACATTTATTATATGTTTAATATGCTTGAACACTTTAAAAATCATTCTTTACATGAAAGGAGAATGTTATAATACCAACGTGGTGCTTGGTTAGAGGAATCTAAACGAGCTGTATCTATGGAAATAGGGTTTGGTGCCACTTGTTGGATCTAACAATGAGTCATGGTGCCAAGGACTCGATGGTCTATCCTCTCGCACTGCTGCATACTACCAACAGGGTGCTCGTTTCGCTAAATGGTAAAGAGTACTACTACTCTCTGTTTCCTCTCGGGCCAGATTTTATAGTGATTTTTTTTTTGGTTCATGATTGTTGATTTAGGCGTACTGTTGTGAGCATTCCCAACGGTCCATCTGCTCTCGCTGTGAAAGAAGCTGCTTGGGGGCTTGCTCGATACGCTGCCATTTCACAGGTAAAACACACATTGCTTCTGCTTCAAGAAACAGGTGAAATCGTATTCTTTTAAGCTATTTCACACGCGGATTGTGTTTTTGTTTTTCAGGACAGTGGATTGGTTCCAATTGTGGAGCCAGAGATCTTGTTGGACGGAGAACACGACATTGACAGGACTTACGAAGTAGCCGAGAAGGTTTGGGCTGAGGTTTTCTTTTACCTTGCTCAGAACAATGTCATGTTTGAAGGTATCCTCCTGAAGCCGAGCATGGTGACTCCCGGAGCCGAGTCCAAAGACAGAGCTACTCCTGAACAAGTTGCCGCCTACACCCTTAAGCTCCTCCGCAACAGAATCCCTCCGGCCGTCCCCGGAATCATGGCAAGCTCTATTCGATAGAAATTGAGTTTATTTTTTTAAGAGGAAAACCTAGATCTTGGTTGCTTGTGTCAAAAGTAAAAAGTTATTTTTGTGTTTATTTTTTTGCAGTTCTTGTCCGGAGGACAGTCTGAGTTGGAGGCAACTTTGAACCTAAACGCGATGAACCAGGCACCAAACCCATGGCACGTGTCCTTCTCCTACGCACGTGCTCTGCAGAACACTTGTCTGAAAACATGGGGAGGCAGAGCTGAGAACGTGAACGCAGCTCAGACCACTCTCTTGGCTCGTGCCAAGGCCAATTCGTTGGCTCAGCTCGGAAAGTACACCGGAGAAGGCGAGTCTGAAGAGGCTAAGGAGGGTATGTTCGTCAAAGGCTACACCTATTGAAGAGATCATGATGCTGTGAATGGAGACGAAACAAATGTTTTGACTGCATTTGTTTGAGTTTGGTTGTTATTATCATGTCAAATCATTTACTTTCTCTACTAAATTTGCATTAGCTACTTCTTTTAAAATAAGCTTTAATATATTGAAGTTATCTATCTATAAATCTTGAGAAAAAGCATGCCTACACTTTCAATGTAGAATAAAACACAGTCATTGACAAGGTAAAATTGGTCCACAACATCACAACCCTTACCCTCAAGCATTGTGTCTGAGAAACACATCCCAAGGGAGGTTTTAAACCAAACATTCATACAAAACTAATAAGCACCAACATCACACGACTCAACTTCATACGATACTATCTATCTCCTTTGTATTCATAAGTAGATCAGAGCAGAACCGGTATGGGTACACAATCCCTAATGCGAAAGTTACCACCACGCACAACCTCACACCACTCAACTTCACCCCAAATATCTCCTTGTCGTCTATCCACCACAATCTTGGCACACCAAATCTCTTCAGTCTGCATGAACAGAACCATTCTCCCACCACTTTAACTCGCTGTTTTCGACCATGAACAACCCTCATGCTGTGAAAGGAGACGAATCAAATGTTTTGATTACACTTGTTTTGCGTTTGGTTGCTATTATCATGTCAAATCATGTATTTTCTCTGCTTAATGTGCATTAGCTACTCTTTTTAAATTAGCTATCTTATTCTTATCTTGATCTATTTTATTCTTGAAAAATACTCTGTAGAAATAGTCGCCGTTACCTATCACCTCTTCATATGCATACAGACACTACACATTGCAATATTTTCATTATACTAGTCAGAGATTTCTAAAATGTTACCATGGTTTTTTTACTTTTTTACACAATCTGTTTGGTTTATATATATTTCAAAATATTTTTAATAGTAAGAGAACAGAACTCCGGAAATAAATAATTTATGAAGAATTTCAGAGTATGTTAGCTTATACATTCATGTGAGCCCTTTCCTTTAAACTAAGATAATACACAAACAAGACAAAGCCTTTCTTCTTTCTTCAACAGCAAAGCTTCTCATGAACCAAGCCCTGCAACAATCATGGAATCAAAGAAAGGAAATGGAAAAGAAAACATACAATATTCTTAAACTGATTCACACTCTTACCTTATCACTTCTCAGGCTCTCGTTTAAAGGGTCCAACAGGTACAACACCTACATGCTCCTGATTGTTCGTGTTATTTACATCGATACCCTGCTCACTCGTTTAAGAAACAAAACATATTGAGAACACAAAAAAAGAGAGAGATTTATATGTAGATAGATAAATAGATAGAGAAAATGATTCAAGTACTTGGTTATTTGATGATGGCTCATGTATTCTCTGCGGGTTAGCATTTAGATCAATCATTTCATCATCAGTCTTGCCATTAGCTTCACCATTTGCATTTGCAGAGACTCTTTGGTTTTGCAAGTTGTCTCTCGTATTGTTTGGTTTAGGCTTATCTCCCGGAAACTACAAAGAAGAAGGACAAACACAAGATGACAACTAAATCAAGAAACTGGACTCAAAATGAATGTGAGAAAAAAAAAAAGAGTTAATTAAATACAAACCTCGATCCTCTGTCTGAGCAAAAGAAACCGGCCGTGCGTTCGCTTGCCACCAACATGTACTACCATGTCACATTGCAGACAAAGCGAACTACCGTCTATCTCACAGTAAAAGAAGGCTGCCGAGGAGAACAGAAAGAAGAGAATGAGATGTATGCGAATACACTTGAAACATGAGTGTGAAAAAAGTTCAATGTAGAAAAGATAGATCATATACCAGGTGCGTTCTCGCATATATCGCAGCAGGGGGCGTTGCTTGGTTCGGCTAAACCTACACGTACATGCCGACTAGCTAGCTTATTGCACATATGAACCTGAAGAAAAAAAAAAAACATAACAACGTTTTGAATTCCGGTAACTTCTTTTCGAATCAAAATCTAAAACTAGTCAGAGTGACTGAAATAGAAATTAGCTAATGACTCAAGAAGGACTGTAAAATGTTACCCTTAAAGAGTAGTCATCTAATTGAAGTAAAGGATTAATAACAAAGAGCTGGAAAACTGATTATTTTTCTTTCTCCACAAGTTATGCTAAGTATGCAAACTTTTGAGTCAAAAGTTTTGACTCAAAACCCATCCCTGCAAATGTAGTACACTGAGACCACAGCACAGAAAATAGTCAAATGCTTTTTTTTCAGGTTTTCACTATCCATTCTACTTCAAATAAAAAAAAAACAATCTGGTTAATAGTCTTAAGGACCAAATCTCGCAAAACAAAGTTGCCTACTTTCTTCCCTGGTTGAATAAAGTCTTCAAATATGTACAAGGAAAGGATAAACACAAGAGATCTCGAGATCAGTTGAGAAACAAAGGATGATCCCCATGCATATAGATGACAAAGACTCGATCTTTCACGAACCCATCAAAGAGCACTCACTATCAATACACACACAAAAAAAGCTTTAAAAAAAAAGAGATGTACTTTTTCATCGCAAGAGCGGCAAAGGGCAGCTTCATCGGCGGCGCAAAAGACGATAGCAGCGGCGTTCTCGCACGCATCGCACAAAATCCGCATCTTTAGTTGTTTTCTCGCTACAATGAATCACAGATTCAATACAGAGCACAGGTTGCGAACTCGCGATTGATAGAGATGAAGTGGAATAAGTGTAGAAATCTGATTACTTTAGGAAGAAGTAGATTTGAGGGTTGGGATTACACGCTGGTTGGTATCAATTAATCAAGGAAGAAGAAGAAGAAGATGGAGAGAAGAGAAGAAAAGAAAAGAGAGAAACTTTTATGATTATTATATCTCTCTCCTTTTATATCTTTTCTACGATGGAGGAGGAGAAGCTTGATGAGAGACCAGAACATATGAAACAAATCCCACGCGCTGAGACTAGTTTCAAATATGTATGCCTATGCCTACTCGGTTACTTACTACTTTGAGTAATTTCTCATGTTTTACAACAACAAAAATCATTATAAAAATAGTAAGCGCATAACAAGTGTGCATGATTTAGGTTGAAACAATGTAGTAATATATCATTAGTGGAAGTAGGATGAATTTCGATATTAATAGTGTTTATTAAAAGTCCGTTTAGAGAGACAAAAAGAAGATTATCTAGATAGATGGGGACCCCTAAGACAGAAGACTCTACGCCATCTGGAAGGTCACTGATGTGTCCCCTTGAAGCAGACTCTCCCTTCTGTTTCCTTCCTTTTAGGTGAATCACCCTCCGTGATAAGTTTAATCGTCATTGAATAGTACATATTATCTTATGGTTTTATACTTTATAGTAATTATAAATAACTATTTGATGAATATTTTATCTCAACTTGTTTTAAAAATGCAATACATCTAGGACGCGTGGATATTTTATCATAAATTATAAAATGAAAAAAATAAGAGCCACAAGAGGAAAAGAAAGACAAAATGGTGGGTGGGGGCCAAATGTCACCAGCCATAACAAATTGGTGGTCGAGAAGTAGTTGAAAGCAGCTCTCAAAACTCCTTTTGTGGCCATCATTTCAAGTTGCTTTTTTTCCCTTACTCATATTCGGATTTAACTAAGATCTAAATCACTATGTTAGATTTGCTTAAGATTTGTTCACTTATCTATTTTCTCCTTTCCATCGTGTTTAGATTTAGTTGGCAGGATAGGATTGTGTTCTCCTTTGCACTCCTATGGCTTCAGTGTTCTACTGCTCACATGTTTCTTTTACCTTCTTGTATATAGTTTGCACACATGCAACGTCGTTTCATCGCGTATCCTATCTCAATTCACCCTAAACGTATTTATCTATGTGTGCATTCTACACATTCATCCACGCACACGTTCATCCAAATATATAACATTCATCTACACTTATTTGATATTAGGTGCAGTTAAAATTGTATCAGATGAACCAATAAGAGTTTTGTTTTCTTTCCTTCCTTACGTTTAATAATAATACACGAGATGGATAGATAGTATAGACAAGAGTTGAGAGATCAGCTCCAGACTTTTTTCATTCAATCCCTCAAGAGAGTATTTAAAAGAGAACTTATAACCAAAAGAAGCTTAAAAAAAAAAACAGGATTAAATCGAGTTTTTCTGTGATTTATTGGAGTGATACAAACATAAATAGTGGGTTGGTAAGAGAGTGTGTCTCTCACAGTTACATCTTACTGGGAACAGAAGAACCCGTCACGGTCGAAAATTACAAAAACATAACAGAAGAGAGAAAACGAACAACAGTCTGATGAGGAGCGGTTTTTGTTTACACGTAGCAAAACCACAGTGTGCCTCTACTAACCTGATAAATATTATAAGAAGATCCCGGCTCTGATGAAGAAGAGACCGGTGGAAAACCAAAAAAAAAAAGAATCACGCAGAATCCAAGAAGAAGCGCATTCTCTTCCTCATTCGGCTCTGGACTGACCAGCTCGGGAGGACAAGATGATCCCCACGATGAGACCGTACAGAGCCAGAGCTTCAGCGAAAATGAGGATAAGAATCATACCGACGAAAAGCTTTGGCTGCTGAGCATTGGCCCTGACCACAAAAGAAAGTTGCTTATCATGAGGGAAGTTCACAAAAAGCATGTGCGATTAATTAATTGACATCTACAATCAGTGAACTGCACATAATAATCCACATCCAAATTTTCATCAAATCTATTGTGACACACCAAATAAAACTCAAATTATTCTAGTTCATCATAAAGGAGAAGGCTTCTCCTTACCTGACACCAGCATCACCAACAATACCAATGGCCATTCCAGCAGAAAGACCAGCAAGGCCACAAGCGAGACCAGAAGAGAGATGTGCATATCCGTCGAAGAGGTAGTAAGATTTAGCCTTGGGGTTAATACCGGTACTGATGATAACAGCAATAATCAAACCATAGATACCCAAAACACCAGCCATAACAACAGGGACAATAGACTTCATCACCAACTCAGGCCTCATCACACCCATAGATGCCACTCCCACACCACTCTTGGCTGTCCCATATGCAGCTCCCATACCTAGTTAAACAGTCAACTTCCACCACGTCACATAAAAGATATTATATTTCCAGATCTAGCCTCAGTTTCTTGAAAAAGAAATAGATTTTCTAACAAGCCTTGTCTTGAGAAACTAGAATCCTCTAAGAGGAGAAACAGGTAGTTCGGTACTAAGTCAAATCAAATCCAGGCAGATCGGTTCCAAAGCGCAAAAGACTTTTCCTTTTGAGACATCGTGAGAACAACAAGCACACACACACAGACAAGAGCAGAGCAAATTTGAGAAACAGAACAGAGATGGAAAGAGAAAAGACTTACAGGAGAAGACGAGGGCTGCGGCAGCGCCAAGGAAGCCGAAGAAAGGAGCGGTTTCATCGCCACTGAACGTAGACATTTTCCGACGATTCTGGATCTCAAGAGGATGCCTCTGAATCTGATCTTTCTCCTCTCAGATTGAATTTTACGCGTTTAAGGACAAGGGTGGTGATGATTGGTGAGAGATATACTTATTACAAGAGCGAAGAAGCGCACACGTCGGGATCTGAATCCGGGTCAATCCGTATTCGACCCGGACTACGAGTTTCATTATTTGGGCCACCTTTCGGCCCATTTTTAGTTAGTTTTTTTAATCCAATAATATCCAAAACACCTTTTTTATTTGGAGAGAGAGTCGAACAGAAACAAACGTCTGTGCACTGAACGGGTAATGAAGAAAGACGATAACAACCTTTCTCTTGGTCTTTGCTTAGAAATGGAAAAGGGTATATTTGTCAATGACCTGGTAAGTGTCGTCGAGCTCTTCTTCTTCTTCTTCTTACACTTGCCACCTCCTTCTGAGGCTTTGCAGACCAATCTCTCTCTCTCACCTAAGCGAGATCTTTCTCTATTTCCGCTGCTTGTTTCTCCTGCGAAATCAGTAAGATTTCGATCAAATTTGTTATAATTACGTACCTGCTTGATATATAATGAATAGCTTAATTCGAATATAGATTGTGAGTTTCTAGGGCTCCCTTTCTCAGTTTTTGATTTTCCCCTAATTTTGTTTTTTTCCCCTCGGATTTGGCTTCTTCGTGGAGCTCTCAACTTAAAATTCAAAGTCTTTGATGGTCATATATCTTTACGACATTCATTTTTTTTTTTTGCGTCATTTGGTTGTTAATCATTTGAATTGGATGATATTCGCTGATGGAGAAAGAGCCATACTTGGTTGTTAATCGTTTGAATTGTAATGGTGCAGTGTGGATTTTTTGGTAATCAAAGAATTTAGTTATTGTGTCATTTTGGTGGATGATCAACTATGATTTGAACTCTAATGCTTAAACTCATGTCCACATCGGATTAAACTCATGTCCACATGGGATTGATTGATTTTTCCAATAACTAATAACTGTGATCTACCAACATCATCCCATAGCATTCATTAGAAAGAAAAGGATTTGTATTTACTTTTGTTCCGCTGCTTCTTTCTTGTATCTCTGTTTTGATGATCTGTCTCCATTTTGTTCTTTCTAACTCTTGAGCCTAGTTTCAGACAAAACTAATCACAAGCTGTTGCACTCGAACTTTTCTTTTCTTTTCTTTTTTAAGTTAAGAGGATGGCGAATGGTGGGCAGTATGTTAATGCGCGGTACAAGCCTGATTACTTCAAAGGAACACCTTCTGTGGTAAGACGAACACTTTGCTGTACATGATGTTTTTTTTTTTTTTACTATTGGTTGAAAGACTAAGCAGGGAGTGTTTCTTTTTACAGTGGAATATGATGCCTCAGCATCAGATAAAGGAGCAACACAATGCGCTCGTCATGAATAAGAAGATCATGTCCATCCTTGCCGAGAGAGACGCTGCTCTCAAGGAAAGAAACGAAGCCTTGGCTGCCAAGAAGGAAGCTTTAGCTGCTAGAGACGAAGCACTTGAGCAACGGGACAAAGCTCTCTCTGAAAGAGACAATGCCATCATGGAGAGGGAAACTGCTTTAAATCCTCATCAGTACCCTGAGAACAACTTAAACTACATTCTGTCAAGTGCAAAGCGTGGTGGAACTGAAGGAACCACCCACCTACCGAACCCTTCCCCTGTATCAACTATTCCAGCCAACAAGAAGCCCACCAAAAGGAAAAAAGAGAGCAAACAGGGAAAAGATCTGAACCGTCTTGCCGCTTCTCCTGGAAAGAAGTGCAGAAAAGATTGGGACAGCAACGACGTCGGTTTAAACCTTGTGGCGTTCGATGAGACGACAATGCCAGTGCCCATGTGCACTTGCACAGGGACTGCTCGTCAGTGTTATAAATGGGGAAGTGGCGGGTGGCAATCGTCTTGCTGCACAACTACATTGTCTCAGCATCCGCTCCCGCAGATGCCAAACAAGCGGCATTCTCGGATGGGAGGTAGGAAGATGAGCGGGAGCGTCTTCTCCAGGTTACTTAGCCGTTTAGCTGGCGAAGGGCAGGACCTCTCCTCTCCGGTTGATCTCAAGGACTATTGGGCTAGGCACGGCACGAATCGCTACATCACTATCAAGTAGACCCACTATTTTTATGTCAAGTATGTTTCTCTCTTCGGCCCTTTTAACAGCTAGGTTAAAAAGGAGTGAAGCTTAGGCTCATTATTGTTTTTATTGTCCATAGTTCCCGTAATGCAAAATGTTTAGTAACATCTTTGACTTGGTTTCGTGTTTATGTAACTAATAAGCTTATTCTAGTGAACGATTTCAAATCACAAAATCTCAAGTTCTCAACTGAGATATCGCTAAATCATAACTGTTTCAGCAAAAATGTAGGAAGAATTTTTTTTATATATATGATCTTGTTGTATTAGTCAAACGGCTATAAAGTTCTTTAGACTCTACTCTCTTCCACCAAAAGAAAAAACATGGTCCAAAAGAAGCATTCCGGTGCAGCTAGCCCATCAGAGCTGCTGCAGCATCCACCGAAGGGGTGGCTCAAGCGCAGCAAAACATTCTTCGATGTTCCTAATCCGAAAATCATCACACTCTTTCTCATAAGTATCTTTGCCACGTTTTCCTCAGGCATTGCTTTTGTCTTTGAATGGATATTTCATGGCAGGAACCATACCGGATTCCAATGGATCATCTACTACGGCTTGTCCCTAATCTTTCTTCCTGTTCTCATCTTGTTCGGTCTTGGTATCGTTATTGCGGTTACGACCAGGCACGAGTCAAAGCAGGTTGCTAGCTCGGTCGTGGAAGAAGAAGAACAACATGTCGACCATTCTGCCGGTAAGGATGGAAATGAAGAAAATGAGTATGATAAAAATTGTCAGAGTTTGGCTGTTGTAGTTGATGAATATAATAAAAAGTGCACTGGGAAAACATTGGAGCATAAAATCTTAAAACTTGAACGCGCCGTCTCGTTCCCTTTGCGTAGCCAAGTAAGATCATGCCGGACTAGGTGAGTGTTGCAGTCACTGTGGATCATCCATCTTCGCCCAGTTTAATTTATTTCCTTTATTTTCGATGAGATTTATCCGCACTTCTGTTAACTTTTATTTATGTAATGCTACTAGTCTTATAATAACTATTTTGAAAGAACAAAAAAAAAAAAAATCTAAACCAACCTAAAATGTCGAAAATAGATTCTACTTCGATAAGTCAATTGTCATCTAACAGACGTACAAGAAATCACGTTGTACTTCTGGTTTCAAATTAAAGATAACCAGAGAGGTCAGAGATGTAGCATCCATTGATCCGTTTTGATAAAAACGTAATGTAAATACTATGCTCTAGTAAAACCTAGAAATGTAACTTTTTTTGTCCTGCTAATTGGTAAATAAGTACAAATTTTACTCATGTTCGTTTCACATTTTACTCATGTGTGCATGCGTCTATAGTCTCAATTAAATGATCCCACTAAATAAAAATTATTGTATTATTTGTTGTTGAAGTTTTTATTCTTTCTTTGCTATTTTTTCAAAGTTGTTGAACTTATTCAAAAGGAAGTTAATATTAGGTGGATTAAAAGTGCTTATCAAAGAGTATATTCTTTTATAGGAAAAAAAAATTCCAAAGTTTTGATGTGCCACCAATGGTTAGCAAGCATTTGCAATTGCCAAGTAATATCAAGTAACATATATCAAATTAAATGTTGTTACGTGAAGAAAAAATCATGTACCCATTTCTTGGTGGTAAAAGATTGTGTCCATAGCATGTACAAATTAGTAGATAGTCGCTATAGTTTTTAAAATGTTATTCGGGTTAATATAGATGGGCGTTGTTCGTTTTCTGCTAATCAAAACTATACTAAAAGGAGCATACTAAGCCCTCTAAGCTATGCCACGTAAGATCAGAAAATCGTCCAATCATAACATTCTATTTTGACACGTCATCATGTCTAAAACAAGGTGGGCTTTCGTATTGGATTTCTTAAAATGATCCGCCGGCCCATCAGAGACCCACGCCCACAAATCTGCTTCGTCAAAAAATCTTCTCATCAATGGTGATTTTAAAGCGAATCTTCAATGTTTTGTTCCACCTCCCCTTCGTACTTCTCATATATAAAATTTTCTCTCTAAACCTAGATCCATCCTAAATCCAAAAAACTACTCTGCAGAAACGACATCCATGGTAATGAAATCCACCACGAAGTCTCAGTATTTCAACGACATCTCGCGGGGAGCTTCTGAGTCACATCTTCGATTCCGTTTGATCCATATTTTTGGGAGGCAAAGAACATAGCCTTTTCATATCACTTATTCTCTCTACCAGAAGTTCAATCGACTAACTCTAGCAGCCACGGGTTTGTATAGAGATTAAGACGATTCCCTACTAAAATCCGTTTATTCGGGGGCTAATTTGAAGTCTCAAAATTGTTTTTTCCTCTCACCCTTGGACCTCAAGACGCTACCATGACTGATGTGGAGACCAAATCACATGTAACTGCTTCCCTATGGCTATCGGCGGAAAATGGTGGCTGATGGTGGCGTCATGCTCAAGTCGTCAGCCGCCTCTCTCTTTCTCCTCCTTTGCTCGATTACCCGAAGAAGGTAAAATCCGAAGCTACCGAGGGAAATTGACAGCAGAAAGAGAAAGTCCCGGTGTTGGTGAAGGAGAAGAAGCGTAGGAGGAAGACAACATGACTTGAAATCATCGAGATGAGATTGAAAAAGATGTTTTCAGCATGAGCAGGAACTGGCCATCTCTCCGACCCCAAAAGAGGACAAAGCTCTTGATTATAAGTCACCAGGTGTTCGACGAATTTGCGTAGCACAAATTTTCACCAAGAATATTTGCATTGTAAGTTATCTTTCCGTTGTTGTTTGTATATATATGCTCTGGAAACAAGGTTGTTTGCAGCTGGTGCTGAGGCAAACAAGTAGATAACAAAGGGTTTGCTTTATAAGGTAATTCAGACCTTTTCATATCGGTACTTATTTTTCTCAGCCTTCCAAAAACAACATTTATTCGTTCTTGAGTGTTCCGTTTTCTTTTACATTTAACGGGGAACTTACATTGTAACTCATCTTATAAATCTTCAGATACAATTGCTTCTCCTACCAATTTCGAATGCATCTCCAGCTGCGATCTCTTTGATTGTGTGGAAGAAAGCATTGGTTGGTTCGTTTATGTATATACAAATGGTAATTGTTACACCTCCAAATATATTCTACTAGCCGTGTAGATTTTAAACTGCAATTGCTTATGTTCCAGATTTAGGTTCCAATACTATCTCAAGTAACTTCTGTTCTTAAAGATATCTGTGACTTTCACTTTGTCAATAGCTTTCGTTGGTCTTACTCACGCTCGTTTCAATACCATTTATTTTCCTTTCAAACGCTACTGAACAGGTGAATCTGACTCTTGGTTTAGGTCCTAGGTATAAAATCAAGGTGTCATGCCCCTTTATCGTATACTGGTTAGCGCTTTGGCATAGCAAAGTGGATTTGATGGTTTAGCTGCTTATCTTGCAGAGAAATGTTTGCTTAATGACATGAAGATTGCTGGAAAGTGGAAACATTATCGGACACCTTGAGGCTTGCAACGTGGAGATATCAGACTGGGGTGCTCTCCTAGACGGTTAGCAGTATCTTAACGACGCTTTGGTGGTATACCCGAACAGCCGCAAAAGAGCGGTTCAGATTCAGGGAGCCTGTAGAGAAAAAGCGCCACAGTCAAAGGTGATACAGTTTGCCAACATGGAGCTAAGAGCACAATTGTGGCGATGAAGATACATAACGCATTCTGCGCATATGATACGCGTAGGAATGTTAAAGCTTCTTACTGGATTCACTGTCGTTTCCAAACATGGCAAATTCAAAGAGAGTTATTCAATATGCGGGGTCAAGCGATTAGGATCCAGGTATGCACTGATGTTGTTATACATTTATAAGACTTGAGTTCATATGTTTTGTTTAAGTTTGCAACTCAAATTGATTTGATTTGAGTTATAAGCCTGTTTATTTTCTTCTTCTATGTAGCCTGCTTTCCTGGGCTCACAAGCAACGAGGCAGTACATGAAGAGTATATGATAGGCATGATTGTTGGAGAAGTCAGTAATAGGGTGGAGGCGAAAGAGACAATTATTTAGAAGACTCCAAGTGAGCCAAGCTGAAGCAGAGGAAAATCCCCCGTGTCAAGAAAAAGAAGGTTTCCATAAGACGAGTCAAAAACTTCAAGATCATTATAGGAGGATGAAACTCACTCATGTAAAGTTATGTTTTCTTTTTCTCAGTTTTTTAACCTCTCAATTTTTTTGAATCTTCTGACCTCAATTCATGAAGAATATTGCCAGGCTGTGGTGTGGGTTGAGGGACTCAATTCGTGGGCAAGATTAAAAATTTAGAGTATTGTGAATTTACTATGCAACAAAAACACTGTTTGACTAATGTGAAATGCTTTCTCACAGGTAAGTGGAGTGGCGTTTGATCGTATTGGTTGGCACCAAATGAGGTGGGTTTGGTGAGAGTGCCATGTATCAGTTTGATTCTGGTGGTCAGGTATACATTTATGCTACATCAATTCTTCCAGGATATACTTTCGATTATGTTATGCCAACGAAACATTGTTTCCGTAAACGTTTAGAGTTTGCCTTGATGTATTTCTATTAATTGAACAGTGTTAATACCTCTCTTGATGCTCTGATTCATGTCTACTTTATATGACTATCAAATGATTAGAGTTTAGGCGCTGTAAAAAGCGAGGGAAATGAGATGTTCATATGGGGTGATAGCTTTGCTCACAGTTCATTATGATTATGTTGCATTTTCATACAACCATTATTCTACTTGGTAGAAATGTGTTCGAAAGTGAGCTTCTCCATTGTCTTGGAGGCTCTGTGAAAGTTGTTTAAATTACTTTATACTTTAATCTTATGTTTCTACTCCTATAATCATCTAATGTCTTTGTTCTCTTTGAACAGGATTTACTTTTATGGGACCTAGAAATGAATGGAATTGTTGTTCCACTTCGAAGACTTCTACGAGTATCACCCACTTACAGCACGGGTAGTCAGTCCACTCAGTGGGACAACATCGTTCCAATGTTCACTCTTCAGCCAGCACCATGCATGGATGAAGTTCCTAAGCTTTCACCAGTTGTGTCTCACTGGTCACTCTGAGCCCTTCATTACTCACAAAATTCTATGACATTTTTCTATCTTTTGTTATACATTTTGTTGCATTTAGTTCATTTTGGTATTAGTACTCAATGATTCTAAAGTCAAAACAAAGTTTAAATCAGTTGTAAATTTTACAATTGTTTTGTAAAAAACCGAATTTTTTTAACAAAATGAATTTAAATCGTAACCATGTTTAGTTAGTTTTTACTTTTTAGTCATCTTACTTATCACTCTATAAATGATTTTCAGTAACAACAAACAAAAAATTGTGAGTTTGAATTGTTTTAAATTTGATAGATACAAGACAATGAATAAATACAAACAAATTTTAAATTTTCTACCAATTTAATAGTTTAAAGTCGATTGTAGTATATATATATATATATATATATATATATATATATACATGGTTTACGTTCATAAGTGTAAATTTTTTTAAGTTAACTAAAAATTATTCGAATACCCGGGCGTAGCCCGGAAAAATCTCTAGTTAATTATAACAAGACCATTTCTTATATGATTAGGACTTTATCCACGTGATTCACACCCTTATATACGACTTTCCACTATCCAGTTCACACGCGGATCCATGTCTATTTATTTAAGAACAATTAATAATGAATGATGGTTATGAACAAATGAGCGTTTCTCTTTGAAAATCCACTATCAGCTACACAGTACACATTTCATTTGTTTTAAAAAGATCAGAGGTTAACTTATTTAAGTTCATCTTGAGCTGGGCCAAGTCTTGAATCCCAACACCAATCACGGATTAAAACTAATTCATTTTGTATAATAATAGTACTTGAATCAAAAAGTAATCTTCGATGCGAATTTCTCGGTTACCAGATTTAAAATATGTCTTACTCGAATGCGACTATTGAGTTGTATATTGTTTTTCCCACGTTAGTAATATTGAGTTGTATATTGTTTTCCCACGTTGGTTCATGTTTTATTTTTGTACTACTATTATTTGCACGGCGGTTAAGAAAATACTAAAATCTTAATTAGAATCATATCACTTGTAATATGTAGATGCTTATATTTAAAAGCAAGAGGGTGGTGGTTATAAGATTTAGTACTTGTTGTGTAGTGGGGCTCATGCAATTGGAGGCATGTGAATATAATTATATTGAGTGGCTGTTTTTATGAAAATGTTATAAATTATTTTGAAACTCAAAAACTTTGAAATATTTACACTAACAAAATCTCCTCGTCCATGCATTTCAGCACGAGACCAATCTGTCTAAAAATATCCTAAAATGTAAGAATCTGTTTCTCTAAGAATTTGAATGTGACAAAAGCACAAGTACATTTGAGTGTTCTTATCCCGACCTTGGTGGTGGTGTAGACAAAGAAACCCAGAAACAAAATCTTTCGATATGGCACTCCATTACATAGTGTTTCATATAATATGAGATGAGGCAGAAAAGGAAAAATACAAAGAATGGTTTTCAAATAATGCGGAGACATACATGAGATGAGTCCATTATTACATAATGCGAGGACAGAATCTTTCGCCTTAGCAAAAATGGTCGGAAATCGAATACAATCGAAAAAAAAATATTCATCACACAATTATGATATCTTCCATATATTACGAGAATCTAAAGATTTCATTTGATGAAACAATCTTCATCATTCCGATCTAAACAAAAACAATATCACCAAAGACAATGTATTTGCAAATTAATATAGAATTTTCTTAAAAATATTAATACTATATCTAAAGCATATAATATATACATATTTGATCCGGATTACGCTCAAATTATTTCTATAATTGAAAAAACTCTGACATAAATAACATAATCAAAAAGACTAATGAATTTTTTTTTACATTTTGGGATAGAAGTAAGTGCATTGAATTAGAAAAATATTGGGGGGAGGTAAAATTCACGCGTCTTGGTGGGTGTTTTATAATTTCTTTTCTTCCTTCCTTCACATGACATCCGTGTCATCTTTTTTTTTTCTCTGCATCTTGAGCTCGTGCCAATCCCCAAAAAAAAAAAAGTCTTTTCTCTGAGTGTTTAGCTTATCGAGAAAAATAAATAAATAAATAAAAGGCGAGAGAAAATCGCGGAGGAAGAAAAAAAAAGGAAGACAAATTGGCCCCGAGAGATTTTCCAAATTTCTGGAGAGAGAGAGAAAGGAAGATTAGTTTACTTCAACGTTGTCTTTTTTTTCTTCTTTCTGTTTATTACTATAATTTCATCGCCATTTACGCCATTGATTGATTGATTCAAGCTAAAGTGCGTCGAAGCAGAGAGATATTATCAACTTGCATTTTCCTCTCTGAAAGCTCTGATTTTTAGAAAAAAAAGCTTCGATCTTTCTAAGAGAGTTTTCTTCTGGTTCTTAGGAGTGGTTGAAACTTCACTGGCATTATCCGTCGGATCTTCTTGAAAGGAGAAGAAGGAAATGGGTGATACAGACACTGATATGATCCACACACTCCATTCTTCTTCTTCTTCCATTCCCAAACAGCCTCATCAGCTCGAATTAAACCCCAATCTCATCCAATTCTCCAGTGACAGTGGGAGACGAGTCGGTGTTCCTCCCACTTCCCCCTACTCTCAGATCCCCACGACCAGACCACAACCTCAGGGAGCTACTCACTCACGCTCAATGTCACAGCCTTCCTCTTTCTTCTCCTTCGATTCCTCCTTGCCTCCGCTAAGCCCTTCCCCCTTCCGCGATCACGACCTCTCCGGCGGCCTTCACAACAACAACAACAACACTTCATCGCTGTTGCTGCCTCCGTCCCCGTTCACGAGGTGTAACTCAGACGTTCTGCCTCCGAGAAAGTCTCACAGACGCTCCAACAGCGATATCTCCGCTTGCTTTAATCCGATCCCTCCGAGACCGTTGGAGAGGTCTATTGAATCTGCTGATTGGTCAACAAAGACCACTCCGTTTGTCAAGAAGGAAAGCCTTGGAGAGACAGAAGCCATGGATGATCTCTTCTCAGCTTATATGAATCTCGACAACATCGATGCCTTGAACTCCTCTGAAGCTGATGATAATAGCAAGAACGGTGAGAGCAGTAGAGCGAGCGGGACGACCAAGACTAACGTTAGTAGCGACGACACAGAGGGAGATAGCAGCAGTGTCAATTACGAGAGCAGCGGCGGTGATCGTAACAATAGCTTGAAGAGAAGAGCAGCGGGTGGAGGAGACATTGCTCCTACGAACCGACATTACAGGAGTGTTTCGGTTGACAGTTGTTTCATGGAGAAATTGTCTTTTGGTGAAGAAGAGTCGTTGCGAAAGCCTCCTCCTCCTTCACCTCTTACCAACTCTGTTAGCATCGAGTTTAAGAACGGTGAGTTCACTGCGGCGGAGATGAAGAAGATCATGGCTAATGATAAACTTGCAGAGATGGCCATGTCTGACCCTAAGCGTGTCAAAAGGTATATATCCACTGTCTTTAGTTTAATCAGAGGGTTTGAACGTTTATATGCAATTTAATAATCTTTTTTTTTTCAGAATATTGGCGAACCGTCAGTCTGCAGCGAGGTCAAAGGAAAGGAAGATGCGGTACATTGTGGAACTGGAACACAAAGTGCAGACTCTTCAGACCGAGGCTACTACATTGTCTGCTCAGTTCACGCTTTTGCAGGTGCATTAGTCTCTACCAATGTTATATCAAGCGTCTAGATTTTGTTTGTTTATTTGTTTTTAACTAATCTTAGTTACTGCACTGATATACAGAGAGATATGATGGGGTTGACAAACCAGAACAATGAGCTCAAGTTTCGTCTTCAAGCAATGGAGCAGCAAGCTCAGCTTCGCGATGGTATGCTTTTCTCTTGATATTTGAGTACTAACTTGAAGAAATCTCTATATTCTTTTTTTTTGTGTGTGTGGTTGTATTCGAAGCTTAATGGAACAACTAGTAGGTCATATATGCTTTAAATCTTGTTTCCCTTCCGTGACAGCTCTGAATGAAGCACTTAGTGGGGAAGTCCAGAGACTGAAACTGGCAATTGGTGAGACCAGTCACAACGAATCTGATAGATCAAAGATGCAATCACTCAACGCCGAGATGTTCCAGCAACTCCACATCAGCCAGCTAACACAGCAGCCACAGTCTCAGCAGAACCAGAATGAAACCATGTCAACAAAACCGGAATCAAATGAATCATAGAGCAGATAAGGTGTTGAGTTGGTGGCTGGATCAAAGGATCTGGAGTCTTTAGTTTTCAAGTTACATATCAATCAATCAAACATTATATTTTATTTATTGTGCAGTCGGTTGGAATTATTATTACATATATCATATTATATGGCGCAAGCTCAGAAAAATTAATTTTACAGTATATTATTTTAGAAAGATACAGGAAAAGATTCAATGCATGGCAGATAGAATATGGTTGTAATGGAGGGTCAAGGGGTTTGGCTTTCAGACAAAGAGATTCTCTGTTTGTTTTATGAGTATTTTGGATTCTGTCTCTTGTTGTTTGTTACCGTCTATCTGTCTCTTGTTGTTTGTTACCGTCTATCTATATATCTGGAAACTGTAGTTAACAGGCCGGGTCTCTTTTTGTGCCTGGTAAAAAGCATCCAAGAATATTCTCTTTCTTCCAAAACGCTATTTAACTCGTCGTTTGGTTACCGTCGTCTATATATGAGCTAAAACCTTAGCTGCATTTTCGTGTACCTTCTAATATTTTTATTAGATTTTCTTTATTTAAATTTAATATTATTAAAAATAAACATGTAATTTGTATCTCTTAAAAATTAAACTGTCAAAATTTATCTAAAAAGAATATGATATGAATAATTGGCAATATAGTATTTAGCTATTTACTAATTTTGCTTTTATTGTATATTATATTTTGATAACTCTCGTCATTTCAATGTTATACATACTAACTTCATTAAAAAAAGAAGATAAATACTAGTAGTATTATAAAAGAAAATAAAAATTCAACATTTGATTAAACATAAATTATGAAACTAAATAGAACGAGTCCCATAAAACAAGTTTTTTTGGAACACAGAAATTTATACAAGCATGATGTAGCTGGTTGGCAACACTTCTTAATCTTGGTATGGACTCTGACTAAACGCTGCTTCTATTGATCTCTGCAGTATCATAAGGAAAAAATCAGAAAAAATTAAAAGGAGTAATCATATTATCAAGATTCAAAATTAAAGAAAAAGAAATTGATGCGTAGTGTGGGAAAATTATAGAAGCTATCCATACTACGATTCATCAAGACAATACGGCACCGTTTACAACTAAGGTGATCAGTGTAGCCATAGTATTCGCTTCTATTTATAGCCATTGTAACCTCAAGCTTCCCAAGTAACTTCCATCGAGTGTTAAGGCCTTCTCTTCATCCTTTACCATATTAATAAAAGCAAATCTGAATGAAAAAAAAAAACAAGGGTAAATACTTTGGTATGAATATAACTTAACAATATTGTCAGAAACTTAAAAGGAAGAGAGACAAACGTCAAACCCCATGAGAGAACCGGTTTGGCAATGAAAGGGAACAGAAACCCTTGAAACCTTTCCACAAGGACTGAAGTGTTTTATCAATGCACTCTTGATATCATCCCTAGGAGGGGAACACCTGAATCCCTCAACGAAAATTGTTTTTTGGTGTTCAATAAACACATCTTCAGATTCGAAACAGCACTCAACCACCTTCGTCGTTGGAGTTTCTTTCTCCTATATATAGGAATAATGGTTTAAATTAAACAAATAGATCAGCTATGGAGTGTAAAGGTACCATTACTGTACATACTAATAAAAACTGGAGAGGTTTTTACCAAAAAAAAAAAACTGGAGAGGTGAAAAAACCCTTGACAGCATTTATCCTGGCTTTTATGGACTTCTTTCTTAGTGATCAGGATTTTGGGCTAAGTATTTTCTTTGTAGGCTCGGCTCATTACGCAATTCCTGAGAAATTGTTGTATCTAGGGAGATTACTTTCTTATCAGTAGTATTCAAGAAAAACTAATAACAAATTGGAGAGAAGTTACTTTCTTATCAAGATTCAAGAAATAATAAAAGAAAAATTGATGTATCTAGTGAGATTCATAGTCTGGAAACCTTAGAGAAGCGTTTCATAAGTAGATTCATCAAAAGCATTAATACCATAACGTTCACAACCATGCCAGTATGGTTAGTACTCAGTACCTCAAGTCCCAGCCCTCGGCCCTCCCTATATATGGTTTTAGGTATGGAGGGAAACATTTACATATTATCAAATAATCAGAGTATCAACCCAAAGCAGAGTATAAAGACAAGAAGTTTAAACCCGACCGTCTTCTGCTGATTCCATCCAATACCTCCTTTGCTATGATCATCAACCCATGAGGCGTCAGTACAGCAGTAGTAGTCGGGTTCGGTATTTTCCTCCGTAGATTGCTTCTTGTGGTGTCTTTCTTCATTGTTTTCTTGTAGATTTTTAGCCTCTGACCATAGTTTATGGTCTTTGAAAGCTTTATGTAGTATATCAGGAATATGCCATCTTCTCCCATTATAGATGAGATCGTTTCTAGCTTTCCATATACGCCATCCAATGAAAGAAAACACTGGTATCGAGTTGGCTGTATATATGGAAATAAGATGATTTAAATAGTCTGTTATTGTCAATGAGGATTGTGCCTGACCTGGGGTTAAGTCGATAGATGCCAATTCCCATATCTCTTTAGATACTCTACACTGGAATATCAAGTGAGTGATTGACTCTGTGTATTCTCCGCAGAAAGGACAATCCGAAAGCACTCTAATCTTTCGCCTTTGTAGCGTTTCTGCGACCAGAAGAGCATTATGAAGAACACGCCACCAGAAATGCTGGATTTTAGGAGGACTTGAAAGTTTCCAGATTTTCTTCCATATATGATCTTGTATCTGAGCTGCATTACAAGACATGGAAGTTTTTATCAGTTGATGATACCCTGTTTTTACAGTATATTCTCTAGACTTATTGAAAATCCACATGGGTGAATCTGGTACTGAGAACAAGCTTGGGCAAATTCTCTTAATTAGAGGGATTTCATCTGGATGGATATGTTTCTTTAGTTGATTTTCGTTCCATCCTGCACCTGCATTTTGTAATAGGTTAGCAACTTTATATTCATGATTTGGGATTGAGAGTGAAAGTCTAGCTGGCCTGGGAGGATTATCGATCCACGGGTCCTTCCACATACGGGTTCTTTGGCCATCTCCTATTCTCCATTGAAGTCCTTGCTTTAGTAACTCGTTCCCTTGGATTATGCTTCTCCACGCTTGGCTTGAATGGTGACCCAAAGAAGCTTCAAGTAAAGAGGAGTTCTTAAAGTATTTCGCCTTATAAACTTGAGCTAGCAGGGAGTTTGGCTCTTTTAATATTCTCCAGCTTTGTTTTGTTAGTAGAGCTATGTTGAATTTATGTAGATCTTTGAATCCCATACCTCCATATTGTTTCAGCTTGGTCATCTTCTGCCATGCTATCCATTGCATCTTATGCTTTTCTTTGCTCGTTGACCACCAAAACTGTCTTATCTGGCTCATTATTTTTGTTGTAAGTCTTCTTGGTAGCAGGAAGCATGACATTGTATATGTAGGTAATGCTGTGACAATCGACTTGATAAGAACTTATTTCCCTGCAGCAGATAAAAACTTTGTAATACAATTATCTAGCTTGCGCTGAACTCTTTGCAGTATCTATGAGAAATCATCATACTTATTCCGACCAATAGCCTCAGGCAATCCCAAATATTTACCAAAACCTTTGGTATGAGTAATATGTAGTAGCTCAACAATGGATGCCTGGGTATTAAGAGGAATGTTACCAAAATTGGGAGAGGGTCTCTCCGGGGACATCCGATAAAATTAGAACGATACAGAGAAGATTAGCATGACCCCTACGCAAGGATGACACGCACGATTCCTGGTTAACCTAATATCAATTTTGATCACGATTGATAATTCAATTATTCCTATCAGTTGCGTTAAACAAAAATTAGGCTACAATAATAAAAATATAAGAATTTTTTTTTAAAATAAACTAATTCCATAAAGAAAAAAAGTTTCCATAAAATAAGAAAAAGACCAAACAGATCGACTTAATTTTCCATATGTTCTTTTGAAAGATTTAAAACCTAGAAGATATTTCACTGTTCTTGTGACGGTGATACTGATAAGTGCTTTTTAATGAAACTCTCAAAACCTTCATGATATGAAGCATCATCACCCCTAGGACGGTGCTGGACTTTCATTTCCTTCGCATAGTTTTTCATGAAATTAGATTCATTCCTAATCCGGTTGATCCCTTTTCTAGATGCTTGATGTGCAGCACCATCACCAATAAAAAGATCATCAATTGTTAGATTTATAGACTTGCCAAATATTTTTTTCTTTGTTGCATACACTCTCTGAATGGCAATAGCCAACAATTGTCTACAAAAAGATTTTAAAAAAGTTATGTCACTTCAAATATAAACTATTATCACACATATATGTTTTAATTTAACGTATTTATTGTTCATAGGGTTTAGCAGTTATGTCTAGTGTCTTCTTGGTCCAAGAGAATGACATTTGGAGAGAAATCTTAATATTCGTATCAAACGGCAACAACATCTGCCACTGAGTAAATGAAATAAGCAAAAACAAATCATACACATTGTTATTATAATAAATATCATTTAAATTTTCACACTGTCAATACATTTCTTTCAAAAGAGTATAAAAGAAATAAAAGTCAAGAAAACATTAGAACTGAGGTTTAATGATTCTCTAACTACTCTCAGCTATTTTTAGCTAAATGATTTATGAGAAAACTCTGAAAGTCTTCAAAAAGAGACATAGATATTGATGAATGAAGATGTATTTTTACTACGTTTGATTCATTTTCTAGATACTTAATAAGAAACTATGAGATCATATTGATTCATTTTTTGTACAATAATAACATGTTGAATTTCGAAATGAAGCCAATCAAAAACAATAGAGATGGCAAAATAGACTACTATATCATCAACCTTGTCTTAATTTATCTACTAAAACCATTAACTCCACAATTTCCTCCCTTAGTCTCATGGAGTTTCCAATATTCGATTTCATCCTTCATATCATTGGCCAGTCAAAAGAAGACACTGAATGGGAAACTTCTTAATGTTCTCAAGCGACAGTCCATGTCGGATGGACTGAAAATTCCCTATTAAATTAAATGTTTTCATACTTAATATCAATTCAAGTAAATAATAAATCAAACAAGAAAAAAATAAACAGTGACTTACTTGTCCATCGAAAGATTCGAAACCTGGAAGATATTCAATAGTCACCATGACAGGTGTTTCTGCTAGAAGTTGCAAGATAAAGATCTCAAAATCTTCGTAAGAAGACACACCAGCACCCCTGGGACATCGGTAGATTTTCATTTCCTTGACATATCCCTCCATGAAAGAAATTGCATTCTTAAGCCGGTTGATACCTTTTCCAGATGCTAGGTAAACATCATCAACACCATTAATAATATCTTGACGTGTTAAAAACTGGTCCCTCTAAGTCTGATAGTGCCAGCAGTGCTGCATACGCCCTCTGAAGAGCAGCATCCCAACAATCATCTATAATAAAAACATAAAAGCTAATAAGAACGAGTAATTCAACTGAAAAACTTAACTATTGCCGTATACAAAGCGTATAACTTACTTGACTCTTGAGCATAAGACTCAGCAGTTATGTCCGGTCTTTTATCTGTCCAAGAGGTTCTTGTTTGGGTATACAGCAAGTCCGGTAGACGAGTAGGCAATGGTAATAGCATCTATTCATGAGAAAGTGGAAAATAGAGTACAAAGAAGTGTTAAGTCCTTACACTAATATTTTAAATTCTTTATTGCTAATGCCTTTCTTTTCATGAGAAAGTGGGGAAAAAATATAAAAGTCAAATAAATCTGAACTACTTTCATCCATCTTCTATCATCGTAAGCAAAGTGTTCTTTCCACAAACAAGTAATAAGCGTAAAACTAAAGAGAAGAGGCTTTTAAAAGATTTATGACTTTGTCTAACCATCTTAATTTCCATTATGTAAAGAGTGAAAAGAGATTTACCCTTTTCAAGGCAGTTTTTTCGTCTTCATCATTCACCTGCAACAAACAGACATGTCGACAGTTAAGGGACATGATTTTATTTTTAAAAAACATAAACAAAGCATTAAGTTAAAAGGTTAATGATTCTACCTCTTTGAAGAAGTTATTCTTGCCCACTATTTCAGCTTCGAAGCATAATTTCGGTGTCGCCTCACTAACATTAATTGGACGACCATCAATTTCAAATGATTCCATCAACATATCTTCATCCACGCCTTGTTGAGGGTCAATGTATATATACCAAAATCTGTTGGAAAAAAAAAGAGGTAATCAATGAGATAAATTCATAATTTTCACAAATTACAAATTTGATAAAGAGCATACCCTAGACAACCACCAGTTTCCTTATTTTCTGGAACAAAAATGTTGAGACTTTCTCTTGAATTCCGTACGAAGTTGTTTCTTGATCTCTTTTACTGTCGATTGAGTGCTGGACCCAGTTGCACGCAGTATTTCTCGACTATCAACAGAAATTATATATAAACAATTGGTAGTTGAAGTCAAAAACAAATATTTCTCGAGAAGATGGAAGTAGTTACCTGTTTACCATTAGGCTTCACATAGATTGCAATATCGCGCAATAGTTTCCCACTCAGTTTCAGTGCCTAGAAACAATAACAGAAGCAATTTTTGAAATAGAGTAAAAAGAAGTGTTAATTCTAAAATATTCAAAAGGTACGTACCCCTTTTGTGTCTTGAACAGAACCAAAAACGATCACACTCTGAGAGGGTTGGTTTATGAAGCGATGAATATCAACACGAACAGGTTTGCCATTAAAAAAAAAAATCCATCCTGAAAAATAGAAGATAAATGTTAAACAGAGTAAAAAATAAATGGAAGTTGAATGTGAGACTTACAGCTCAGGATCGGTAACATCTTTGGGAAGATTTACAGCAACGACTTGCATGGGCACGCAGATACCTTCACATTCCGATTCCGAGCTACTGGATTTAGGAGACAAATAGTCTACCTGTTTCAACAAACGTTCAAAAGTAGATGAGGACCACATAGATGTACAACTATAACAGAGCTAAGTACAAAGTTTTAGATCAAATTTTAAACATCACCTTCAGCTTCTTGACATCACCACGCTCTATCTCCGAAGGATCAGAGGTAGTTTCAATCTAAAAAATTAAAGGACAGAAAAGACCAGTCAAATTTTAAATATAAATCAGTCAAAGTTGTGAATCAACTTTGACTGATTTATATTTAAAATTTGACTGGTCTTTTCTGTCCTTTAATTTTTTAGATTGAAACTACCTCTGATCCTTCGGAGATAGAGCGTGGTGATGTCAAGAAGCTGAAGGTGATGTTTAAAATTTTAAATATCAAAAAAAAAAAAAAAAAGTTGTGAATCAAAATTGAAAGCGTTATGATGCTCACAAACACAAACATAATGCCAAAGAACTCAACTTATACATTTACAGAGGGATGGTTTTCATGTTCATAATAGTTATTAGGAAACATTACGAAACATTGATATGTAAGCAACTATGACAAATAAGCAAACTACAAAGACAAAGTTCGAGATAAAAAAAATTACCTCCTTCCGCTTCTTTTGCCTCTTGCTCTTGTGATGCTTTTTGGGTTTTGTCCTCTGGATCATCAGCACCTGTCTTGGAAGGTTCCGTATCATCAGGATCTGTCTTGGAAGAAGGCTCAGCTGTTGTTTTGCTCTGATTACATAACAGAAAACAAAAAAAAAACTCTGGGGTTGTTCCACCCTAAAAATCACAAAAAAAAAAATAGAAAGAAAAGAGGATCATAATGTGCAAGAAAAGAAATACATTGAGGAGAGGAAGAAGAAACTTACTCTTGAATCCCACGTCTCTTCCTCTTACTTTCTTCCACGGAGAAGAGCAGCAAAAACCCTAAACCTTTACTCAGAGAGATGAACCCTTTTTTTTCTGAACGGCCGGAGAGAGACTCAAGGGGCAAGCATTTTACCCTACGTGTGGCTTGCATGAAGGGCTTTTGGGCTTTAACGGTTCATTTCTGCCTTACTTCCTTTCATCGACATTTGATTAGAATGTGATTAGGAAAGGCGGTTTGTAAGGCCTGACTAGTGTAACCGTAGCGGTTGCGATTGTAGGAATTTGCGGATGCGGGTGATTGCGGTTTTAAGCGTTTTCTAGAGATTTGTACGACTGGTATATCGGTTAGAAATTGGTGCGTTTGCGGGACTTTTATGACAGGTAAACCACCAAATGAATATTTACATTTTATATAATTATAAAAGTATTAAAATCATAATATTATAATAAATATAAAAATTATATTCATAAAATCATAATATTAAATTTTTTAAAATTATATAAAATATTTTTGTTTTAAAGTTTTACATTATAAATTAAAATATAATATATATATATATATATATTTTTACAATTTCTATTATTTCAATTTAAAATTTTTATTGAATATTTTCAGTTTTATTTTTATTTTTTTAAGAAAAAAAATTATCCTCCCGTAACCGCAAACACTAGCTGGAAGCAGCTTTTGATTTTAAGAGTTTCGGAACAGTTTGAAAAGATTTGTAGCGTTTTATATGATTGTTTTAAAACGCCAGCAACCGCTACCAACCGCAAAAGCTGTGGTAGCGAGAAAACTAGTCAAACCCTGAGATAGGAAATGAGATTCTAGCTGTTAGTAAACATTACAAGTTGTTAGTTAATTAAATATAAATTATTTGAATCTTAATTAGCACATGAATATTTCTAAGAAATATTATTTGAATCTTAATTAATTAATAATTAACAGCATTGAGTTAATATGTATTCTCATGGTGGAAAAATAGTATTCTCATGATATTTTCACCGTGCGTTTCTTCTCTTGGTAGTAAAAGGCAAAAGAGGTCTGGAAGAGGAGGAATAATTAAAGTATCCTTAAACTCGCCGTGCCGTTTCTTCCCTGCCCAATTGAATCGAGAGAGCCAAAAGAGGAATCGGGAGAGATAGAAGTATGGGTCCTCATGGAGATGGTGACATCGAGAAAGTTGAATCGGAGAGTCATCGACCCATCTCCACAGTCGTCTTCGTCATCGGTACTTTTTGCTCCTCTTTCTACACAACCGATCAATCGATTTCATCTCCTTCTCCTTCTTCTTCTTACTTTTGTGTGTTATTATTCTTGATACAGCTATGCAAGCAGAGGCTCAACCTTTGGTCAACAAGTTCGGACTCACCGAAACTTCTGATTCTCCGTTAAGACCCCACCCACTCCATTTGATTCTCAGGCTAATCTGTAACTTTTAAACCAACCAAGTCCTTATCTTTTGAGCTTTTGGTGTTTCTTGTGCAGGCTTGGTAAAGGGTTGCCCTGGGTTCTCTATCAAGGCCTCCACAAAGATCTTCGAATCTATGTAGTCTGCCCTGGAAAAGATGCTGCTCTAGGCAAGTTTCTGCTGACTCTCAAAGACATAATAATTGCTAGTGAATTTTTTGGGATTTTAGTTGGTAGCTTTTGGTTTTCTAGCCTGTGGTGCATTATCTATAGTGTATGAGCTTGTTGGTGTTTGATCTAGTGAGCTCTAGAAGCAAAAAAGGAATGCACTTTATTGTTTTCATTTATGTTACAAGTGTATGTTTGTGCTCACCGAGTTTTATCTGCAGGGATAGATAGTGTTGGAACTGTTCCAGCTTCTCTCATTACCTTTGCTTCTATCCAAGCTTTACAACCTGACATTCTCATTAATGCTGGAACCTGCGGTGCCTTTAAGGTTCATTTCCTCCTTTACTTTTTATTCTCTTCCCAAGAATCAACTCTTCTCTTTCTCTCTCTGTGTGCTTGTGATATTGCCATGGTTGATGATCATATTTGAATTGGCTTCTCTTACTCGTTTACTGAGCTTGATTCCCTGGAATTTCAAACGCATCATGAAAATTTCTCTTTTCTCTCGTACGCTATTTTCATGTTGTGGAAGCTGGTTTCTTTCCATATGCTCAAACTGCTGATTGACTGAACATATTCAGGTTAAAGGAGCCAACATAGGAGATGTATTCCTTGTATCTGATGTTGTCTTTCATGATAGGAGAATACCAATCCCGGTACGTAGCTTCTTCTTCGGTCTTTTTCCCATTTCATTTCGCAAGTTCCTGAGGGATTGTTTTCCGTCTCTCTTGTAGATGTTTGATCTGTATGGAGTTGGTCTTCGTCAGGCCTTCTCAACCCCCAATCTACTCAAGGAACTCAATTTGAAGGTTACTCATAAACAGTTTCCCAATTTCCACAATATCAAAAGGCATTATTACTAAGATTTGGGTGGTTATCAGATTGGCAGGTTGTCTACTGGTGACTCGTTGGATATGTCCACACAAGATGAATCACTCATCATTTCCAATGATGCTACGTTAAAAGACATGGAGGTAATGTTATGTTAACACCTCTCTGATTTCTAGAATCCAGCAAAGTAAACAAACGTAAGCTGAGAAACCTTTGTGTCTCTGTGTTTTGCAGGGTGCTGCGGTGGCCTACGTTGCTGAGCTTCTGAAAGTACCAGTAATGTACTTAAAAGCCGTGACAGATCTGATAGACGGAGACAAACCGGCCGCAGAAGAATTCTTACACAACTTGGCAGTTGTGACCTCTGCCCTTGAGGAAACTGCCACTAAAGTGATCAACTTCATCCATGGGAAAACCCTTTCAGACCTCTAACTCTGTACTTGTGTTCTTTTTATAAACCAACCGTGATTCTTTAAAATGCATTTCGACATCATTTGCAGTCTCACTCATTTCCAATAATAAAACTTCGAAATTTTCAGACGTTTTATTTCCCAGTGTAATTCGAATATAAAATAGCTTGTTATAAGGTTCGTTATTTCCATTTTTTTCATATGAAAGGATGTAAAGCAACCGGAAAGACATGGAAACACCAGTCAATAGTCAAAATATACAACACAGTGAAACTAATTCGTTACCAAGTCATCTCAGACACAAAAGTTAAGATCAAATGTAAAGAAAAATTGAGCTGTCTCTTTCCCGTATTACATCACTGAGAGTAACTTATACTACTCCAGACGGAAGCCTGAGAACAAGCTGCCCTCCAAAAACGCTGCACAAGATAAAATGATGGATCTTTTGAGCTAATACAGTGCAACAAAAGATAGCTTATGGAGTGAAAGTGAATGACTAAACGGTACCTTTTGACGTAGTAGTAACAGAAATCTGCAAGGATGAAAGTTTGAACAATTTCTGAGATGAGAACCATTGATGGCCACAATCCATAACCTAATGCTACCAGCAATCTTCCCCTCGTGTCCACAACCTGTTTTTTGAACACATATAACATTGTGCATAAGGCTACTTTTCAGCATCCAAAATCTGACTTTCATTGTATCCATAGTAGAAATTAGAAAGCCAACCTGTAAAACCCAGTGAGCACAGCTAAGAAACCTTGCTACTCCAAGTGCAAAACATAATGCCGTGAACGGTTCAACAATCTGAAACAACAACAAAAAATAGATGCAGAGATTAGAGAGTATAACAAATACGTCTAGCTCAAGTTCTTAATCTTCCACTGTGAAATAAAGTTGGTGACCTTTGTGTTCTGCATCACTCTCAGCTGAGGCAGCACGGAAACAGCTTCAAGGTAAACACATAATGCCCACGAAATCCTGTTTAATATGTTGTGAGAGGTCGATGGATAGATCAACACAGCTAACACAACACACGGCACAAGCTGCAACAAAATTAAAACCAGATAATCGTTACTGCCTACCCTGTTTCCTCTAATCTAACAATGTAAGCTTTCAGACTGACATGAACGGTACAAAACTCATATTGACTTACCACATAATAGAGAGCAAAGTTGTCTTTGTCCTCCATGTAACTAGCCCTCAACTTAAAACGGATCATAAATATAACCCAGAGAGTTGTTCCCAGAGTCGCCAGATCCAGAATGGTGTGTATATCATATTCCATCACAAAGCTGCAATACAACCTAACAGCTAAAAATATCGCCGTAAGCTCCTGAGATTTCAATGACAATCCTGCAGAAAATTAACACATAAAAGTCAAGCAAAGGTATACACTTTTCGATGTGGGTTTGCCTAAACCTTCGAAATAGAATGTAATCCTCAAAACCCTAAATTGCTCAGCTCAAAAGATGATGATTCCACAAAGCTAATTCAAAGAACCCTAAAATTGGATGTCCAAAACACACAGCTAAACGAGAAATTTTGAATTTTTATTACCAGCACAGGTCTTTTCTTTCATGAGTTTGTAGATGAGAACACAGATCCCGATTGAATGAACAGCTTCGGCGGCAACGAAGAGATTGTCGTGATCGTGAACAATGAATCTGAGCAGAACCAGGGCAGCCATGCCGGTGACCACCGCGAGAAAAGCCTTCACCTTCGGCGGTTGCCTCCTCACCCATGACCACACCGTATGAATCGGACTTTTCACGGCCTTCATGCTCAAATTCTTCGCCCTTTTCGCTTCTTTCTCAGATTTTCTCGGTAAAGGGAGAAGAAAGGTTAACTTTTAAACCAACCAAGTCCTTATCTTTTGAGCTTTGGTGTTTCTTGTGCAGGCTTGGTAAAGGGTTGCCCTGTTCTTCTCTATCAAGGCCTCCACAAAGATCTTCGAATCTATGTAGTCTGCCCTGGAAAAGATGCTGCTCTAGGCAAGTTTCTGCTGACTCTCAAAGACATAATAATTGCTAGTGAATTTTTGGGATTTTAGTTGGTAGCTTTTGGTTTTCTAGCCTGTGGTGCATTATCTATAGTGTATGAGCTTGTTGGTGTTTGATCTAGTGAGCTCTAGAAGCAAAAAGGAATGCACTTTATTGTTTTCATTTATGTTACAAGTGTATGTTTGTGCTCACCGAGTTTTATCTGCAGGGATAGATAGTGTTGGAACTGTTCCAGCTTCTCTCATTACCTTTGCTTCTATCCAAGCTTTACAACCTGACATTCTCATTAATGCTGGAACCTGCGGTGCCTTTAAGGTTCATTTCCTCCTTTACTTTTATTCTCTTCCCAAGAATCAACTCTTCTCTCTCTGTGTGCTTGTGATATTGCCATGGTTGATGATCATATTTGAATTGGCTTCTCTTACTCGTTTACTGAGCTTGATTCCCTGGAATTTCAAACGCATCATGAAAATTTCTCTTTTCTCTCGTACGCTATTTTCATGTTGTGGAAGCTGGTTTCTTTCCATATGCTCAAACTGCTGATTGACTGAACATATTCAGGTTAAAGGAGCCAACATAGGAGATGTATTCCTTGTATCTGATGTTGTCTTTCATGATAGGAGAATACCAATCCCGGTACGTAGCTTCTTCTTCGGTCTTTTTCCCATTTCATTTCGCAAGTTCCTGAGGGATTGTTTTCCGTCTCTCTTGTAGATGTTTGATCTGTATGGAGTTGGTCTTCGTCAGGCCTTCTCAAC
The DNA here is from genome assembly GCA_016771965.1 of Brassica carinata. Classification (NCBI taxonomy): domain Eukaryota; kingdom Viridiplantae; phylum Streptophyta; class Magnoliopsida; order Brassicales; family Brassicaceae; genus Brassica; species Brassica carinata. The sequence continues at coordinate 4,101,457 of CM028689.1, read as the reverse complement.
CCCAATCTACTCAAGGAACTCAATTTGAAGGTTACTCATAAACAGTTTCCCAATTTCCACAATATCAAAAGGCATTATTACTAAGATTTGGGTGGTTATCAGATTGGCAGGTTGTCTACTGGTGACTCGTTGGATATGTCCACACAAGATGAATCACTCATCATTTCCAATGATGCTACGTTAAAAGACATGGAGGTAATGTTATGTTAACACCTCTCTGATTTCTAGAATCCAGCAAAGTAAACAAACGTAAGCTGAGAAACCTTTGTGTCTCTGTGTTTTGCAGGGTGCTGCGGTGGCCTACGTTGCTGAGCTTCTGAAAGTACCAGTAATGTACTTAAAAGCCGTGACAGATCTGATAGACGGAGACAAACCGGCCGCAGAAGAATTCTTACACAACTTGGCAGTTGTGACCTCTGCCCTTGAGGAAACTGCCACTAAAGTGATCAACTTCATCCATGGGAAAACCCTTTCAGACCTCTAACTCTGTACTTGTGTTCTTTTTATAAACCAACCGTGATTCTTTAAAATGCATTTCGACATCATTTGCAGTCTCACTCATTTCCAATAATAAAACTTCGAAATTTTCAGACGTTTTATTTCCCAGTGTAATTCGAATATAAAATAGCTTGTTATAAGGTTCGTTATTTCCATTTTTTTCATATGAAAGGATGTAAAGCAACCGGAAAGACATGGAAACACCAGTCAATAGTCAAAATATACAACACAGTGAAACTAATTCGTTACCAAGTCATCTCAGACACAAAAGTTAAGATCAAATGTAAAGAAAAATTGAGCTGTCTCTTTCCCGTATTACATCACTGAGAGTAACTTATACTACTCCAGACGGAAGCCTGAGAACAAGCTGCCCTCCAAAAACGCTGCACAAGATAAAATGATGGATCTTTTGAGCTAATACAGTGCAACAAAAGATAGCTTATGGAGTGAAAGTGAATGACTAAACGGTACCTTTTGACGTAGTAGTAACAGAAATCTGCAAGGATGAAAGTTTGAACAATTTCTGAGATGAGAACCATTGATGGCCACAATCCATAACCTAATGCTACCAGCAATCTTCCCCTCGTGTCCACAACCTGTTTTTTGAACACATATAACATTGTGCATAAGGCTACTTTTCAGCATCCAAAATCTGACTTTCATTGTATCCATAGTAGAAATTAGAAAGCCAACCTGTAAAACCCAGTGAGCACAGCTAAGAAACCTTGCTACTCCAAGTGCAAAAACATAATGCGCCGTGAACGGTTCAACAATCTGAAACAACAACAAAAAAATAGATGCAGAGATTAGAGAGTATAACAAATACGTCTAGCTCAAGTTCTTAATCTTCCACTGTGAAATAAAGTTGGTGACCTTTGTGTTCTGCATCACTCTCAGCTGAGGCAGCACGGAAACAGCTTCAAGGTAAACACATAATGCCCACGAAATCCTGTTTAATATGTTGTGAGAGGTCGATGGATAGATCAACACAGCTAACACAACACACGGCACAAGCTGCAACAAAAATTAAAACCAGATAATCGTTACTGCCTACCCTGTTTCCTCTAATCTAACAATGTAAGCTTTCAGACTGACATGAACGGTACAAAACTCATATTGACTTACCACATAATAGAGAGCAAAGTTGTCTTTGTCCTCCATGTAACTAGCCCTCAACTTAAAACGGATCATAAATATAACCCAGAGAGTTGTTCCCAGAGTCGCCAGATCCAGAATGGTGTGTATATCATATTCCATCACAAAGCTGCAATACAACCTAACAGCTAAAAATATCGCCGTAAGCTCCTGAGATTTCAATGACAATCCTGCAGAAAATTAACACATAAAAGTCAAGCAAAGGTATACACTTTTCGATGTGGGTTTGCCTAAACCTTCGAAATAGAATGTAATCCTCAAAACCCCTAAATTGCTCAGCTCAAAAGATGATGATTCCACAAAAGCTAATTCAAAGAACCCTAAAAATTGGATGTCCAAAACACACAGCTAAACGAGAAATTTTGAATTTTTATTACCAGCACAGGTCTTTTCTTTCATGAGTTTGTAGATGAGAACACAGATCCCGATTGAATGAACAGCTTCGGCGGCAACGAAGAGATTGTCGTGATCGTGAACAATGAATCTGAGCAGAACCAGGGCAGCCATGCCGGTGACCACCGCGAGAAAAGCCTTCACCTTCGGCGGTTGCCTCCTCACCCATGACCACACCGTATGAATCGGACTTTTCACGGCCTTCATGCTCAAATTCTTCGCCCTTTTCGCTTCTTTCTCAGATTTTCTCGGTAAAGGGAGAAGAAAGGTTAACTTTTAATGAGATAAAACAAAACAAAAAAAGTCTGGTTCTAGTTGACTTGTGATTTTAAAGTTTCTTAGCCTTAATGGGCCGTGATTGATTTGAGTCCATAACTGTAGGCCCATAATCGTATGGTTGACTAGCGGACTCGAATCGTATTAGCTTTGTCAGAAACAAATTCAGAAGCTATCGAATAAGATTTTGTCTCAACATTTTTTTTTTTCTTTGAAACAATCCGTACAGTTTACTCTGGCCATCAACCTTTGTGTTTACTTCTACTAGTAAGAGTCTATTGGTCCACTGGTCTTTCACATTCAACATATAATATGTGTGAGTTTATATAAACAATGTAGTTGTTTGCTCAGAGAACATGTCACTATCCAGATCTGGATATTTTCTTACATACGTCTCAAATTTTTTTATAAAACCATTTTCTATTGCTCAATCAATGTGGAGCCATATACAGTTCACATATTTATCGCATTTCACCTACTAAAAATAAATATCACAAAACTCACACCATGTGGGACTAAATCCTTGGTTGCCACTACTTTTTATTGTCAACACACATTTATTGCGCTGCTGCTTAAGTTAGGGTTTATCTTCCTTATATACAATTATATATTGTTTTTCGGGGTAAAATCAATTGTATATATTTTTGTTTCTACTCATCAATCTTTCCACCGTCGCTTGATTTGTTTACTTACCATTAGAATTGTTCTTTTCAGCATCACCATAAGAATTGTTCAGGCATGTATTCACTATATATTTAAAATATATCGCTTATATTTCTATCCCTTAAATTATGTATATAATTTGACTGGTTAGATTTGGCTATGATCTCGTATTATATTATGTGGCATTGATAGTTTGAACGAAAACTGAAAATATGTATGCTTATATACAAGATTATACAACACTTTAGTATTTATCAAACAATTTTATAACTCTAAATGAATTTTTACATTTTTCTGTTATATATATATATATATATATATATATATGAAAGCATTGTCGATCGCTTATGATGTACCCAATCGATTATACTCATCGATCTACAGAATATGCTACATTAAAAATGGGCCTTATTGGTGATAATGTGCAAGTATTTAATTAATCTGCAGACATTACACCGGAAGATTGATATTATACTCTCTTTCGACTAGAACCTCTTATTGTCCAACTGTCCTAAGCCACCGTATTAATGGGCGTGGTTGAGTAGGTAGAGATTTAATATGGCAGTGATTCATAATGATATCTCTCACATATAAATTGATTAACCATACAATAACATATAAAAAACTACTAGTCTGCATTGTAAGTTTCGTAACTACAAAATTTTCCGGGGAAATTTTTCATCGTACTCATTTATAGTTAGATCTCTGAATATGCAAGTCGGACTATATTCTCAGTGGCATGCACTACCATATATAAATCACGTCCATTTGTGATGTTTGCATCAACTTAAAACCACTAATCTGATTACTGGACTGCGTTACTTGATTAATTGTGCCGTTTATATATAAAAAGATACTAATTTGTAAGATTGTTGAGATAAAGAAGGATCTTTAGTTCGAATGCCTTCGGTTCAAAACTGGTTATGATTAACTAATCAAAACCAAACCAAAGCCGACAAACAAAGAGCCAAGAACATCGTTTTTCAAAGCGTTGGTCCTTCTTAAGTGGTATTCCGACTATGCTTTTCAATCTGAGGAAAACTAGATTCATATGCAGATTTTCATATAGACTTTAATTTTCCAACAAGAAAGAGACGTAGTAGGGCTTTGAGCTGGCTAAGTTTGATTTAAGGATGATGGGCCTTGCCGACTTCAACTACGGAAGATTGACGGCAAAAATTAACTTCTCCCTCTCAGCTAACTAAATGGCAATAGATCAAGCCTCTTCTGTAACCAAATTCAATCGTGCATCTTATTTTGATTTATATACGGCGCACTGGTTTAGTTACTAACGAAGGGTCCGGGACAAGTAGCACGAGAAGTGTGACTACGTTTTCCATAAATATTAAAGTCTTTCTTCTAACCATAATGTGGTTCGCTTCACTTCAGGGTTGGTTGCACGTATATACGCTTTCATTAATTCATTTCATGTTTTTACATAAACTATATATCGTGTGTGTGAAACAAAAGCAAAGAAAAAGTTACCAATATGCATGGTCATCTTGTAGTCTCTGCATTACTTTTTGTTATTGGTTGTATATATCACAAAGGAAAAATGAAAAGAAAAACCATTTTATAAATCAAAAGGTTCATGTGATCGAAAGTTCTACAATGTGTCTCGTGCAATAACGTTGATTATGGCAACAAAAAGGTAAATCTGAATGCATTTTCGTATAAAGATAAATAAATAAACAGATAAGTCAAATTGTTTCAACTACCCTGCATGAAAAGTATGATAAATTATTGCCCGTAGACGGAAATTACAACGATAAGATGGACCATGGCATTACTTAAATAAATGATATATACCAAATAAAAGAAACCACCGAGTCCCAATTATTGTTGGTAAAAAATAAAATAAGAAAGTTTAAGAAGTAATAATCAAGATCCATTTTTGAAAAATGCTATGTAAGACCATTATATAAACGAGAGGGAGTCTCGCTATAATCATATCATCTTCTCCACTAATACTCAACTATAACACATAGTTTCTTTCTTGTTATAAACTATATTTTCCTGAAAGGAAAGTGTACGTACGTAGTGTGTCAGAAATCTCAGAGGGTGAGAATCCCAATGAGGATCTTACCCGAACCTCGAGGTTCGGTTCCATGCCTCCTCCTCCTCTTGTCCGTTGTCTTTTCAGCGACTCTATCTCTGGCTCGCGTCGTCGAAGTTGTTGGTAACGCCGAGAGCAAGATCAAAACCCCCCATGCATTCTCAGGTATACCACATTAGTAATAACATTTTATCGTATATAGTGTCTATCTTTTTGTGGCTGTTTGATCAGTATGTGGTTGTTACTTGTCAAAGGACTCCGAGTGACGATTGAGTGTAAAGTGAATAAAGGGCATTTTGTTACAAAAGCTTCTGGAAACATTGATGAAGAAGGAAAGTTCGGTCTGAAAGTTCCTACTGATCATGACATTGTCTCCGAGGACGGAGCTTTGAAGGAGGAGTGTTATGCTCAGCTTCATAGCGCGGCCGGAACACCTTGCCCGGCTCACAACGGCCTTGACTCCAACAAGATTGTGTTTCTATACAAATCTGGAGACAAACACGTTTTGGGTCTCAAACAAAATCTGAAGTTTTCACCTGAACTATGCGTTTCCAAATTCTTTTGGCCTATGCCTAAGTTCCCTCCTTTTAAGGGATTTGACCATCCTTTCCCTTTACCTCCACCTTTGGAGCTTCCACCGTTCCCTAAACCTTGCCCACCACCACCGGTTCCGGTTTACGAGCCACCACCAAAGGTAGAGGTTCCACCACCTGTCCCGGTTTATGACCCACCGCCAAAGGTTGAGCACCCACCTCCAGTTCCCGTTTACAAGCCACCTCCAAAGGTAGAGCACCCACCTCCAGTTCCGGTTTACAAACCGCCTCCAAAGGTAGAGCACCCACCTCCGGTTCCTGTTTACAAGCCTCCTCCAAAGGTAGAGCACCCACCTCCGGTTCCGGTACACAAGCCACCAACAATCCCCAAGAAGCCATGCCCGCCTAAGTCGCCAAAGATTGAGCTTCCACCGCCAGTGCCAGTTCACAAACCACCGACTAAGAAGCCTTGTCCGCCAAAGCCTCCGAAGAAATTTGATCCACCTCCGGTTCCAGTCCACAAGCCGCCGCCGAAGATAGTCCTTCCGCCACCGGTACCTATTTACAAGCCGCCAAAGAAGCCGTGCCCGCCAAAGGTCAAGCTTCCACCACCAGTACCGGTCTACAAGCCACCACCGAAGATAGAGCATCCACCAATCTACGTGCCACCGGTGATCCCGAAGAAGCCCTGCCCGCCCAAAGCGCCGAAGGTTGAGCCTCCAGCACCGGTTCCGGTCTACAAGCCGCCACCGAAGATAGAGCATCCACCAATCTACGTGCCACCGGTGATCCCAAAGAAGCCGTGTCCTCCACCAGTACCAATCTACGTGCCACCGGTGGTGATTCCGAAGAAACCATGTCCACCACTTCCACCACTTCCAAAGTTCCCGCCTCTTCCTCCTAAATACATTCACCACCCCAAGTTCGGCAAATGGCCTCCGTTGCCTACTCACCCTTGAGAATTTAATACATATACTTGTATGTAATCAACGTGTTGCTTTTAAAAAATATTATATCCTGCATGTTTGAAATTTGGTTTGTTTTGCGACTTTCATCTTTGTCTACTTAATTTCTCTCCGATCGAGTTTTATGTGTAGACTGTTTGTTCATCTCTTCCAGGAATAATATGGTAATTAATGATCATTCCTTGCTCTTATGTTATGAGATGATCACAATAATCTTAGAGCACCTTCGCAGTTAAGTATGAAAGAAAATCAACAGGGGTTATACTCATGAGAAACATATTCAATTGTTTTTTCACATTTATGCTATAATAATATTATAATAAAATACTATATTAAATTATTTAGAGCTTTATTTTAAGATATTACATCAAAGAAGATGATTTAAGAATGATCAATGTAGTAATTTAGAGCCACAATATATATTTTTATTTATGTGATTAATTAGTATTGTCACCATCCTAAAATTAAGTATATATAGCAGTGACCATTACAAGAAAAATATCTGAGTGATTCTAAAAGATGAGTGACAATTATAATATAGTTTGATGTATGAGGTAAAAGAAAATAATTGTGAAGAAAACGCCAATTGGCAAGTATATTTTGAAGAATACGGATCAAACGACACTTTTAGTTAAAGAATGTTCTATGAAGAAAAGTGAAAGTTCTCGTTACACATAACTATTAATTTCATTCTTTTCGATACTTTGAACCTACATGTTTAAAGATTTTGTTGCAATATTGTAGCATTCTTATTTTTAGACAAAAATATGTTTAGCATATACAAATATATGGGCTTGAAGACTAGTTCAGCGGGGGTTGAGGCCTTTTAACAGAGGTATAAACGATCTACGACCGTTCTAAAGTTTTGACAGAATCTAGATGAAATGGAATAATACATTCTCGTGAAAAGATCTATGCAGCAGGAATATGGACCAACTGACCCGGTATCTCAAGAATTTCCTTGATGTGGTTAGTTGCTTATAGCTTCCTAATGAAATTTATCGAATGAACAAGGTCAGTGTTCTTCTTGCTAACGGTTTTGCTTTCCTTCTGTTTCAATGCTATTGTTGAAGATATTGCTTCAGTCTTACATAGAGCGCCAGTGCCTACTCAAGTACACAAAGCGTATTCTCACTCATGCCTGTAAGTCATGATTGTATTTCAAATGTTTTAACAAATATAGTCCAATCTACTTGATGAAAAGTGTGATTGAGCAACATGGATATGTTCCTCAATCACACTTTACAAACTCGGTTGCAGTACAGATTTATAGAGTGGCTTCTCTGTTGTTGAATTTTCTCTATCTACAAGCAGAGAGTGTTGTTAAACGGGCAGAGAGAGTGGGATACGTAGGTCTTGCTCATTTCCCTGAGCTTTTAGAGCCGGAGATGTTGCACGGTCTACAGGTATGATAACTGACAGGACAAGAGGGGTGTGTTTTTCTTTTTGTTTCTGCCCTTCTCTGCGACGGGTACTACAGTTCGTATCTTTTTTTTTCAAATGCAGAAGCAAGCCAAAGAGATTGTCGCTGAGCTTTATGAAAATTGCAGAGAGGTTCCTGATGAAGTCAAGAAGCTGTGCCTATTGCGGCTCCAAATGACAGAGATGTCTTTATATTTTGAACTGTACACTTCAGGTTTGCAAGGTCCATCCAGTTTTTGGCCGTGTGGATAACTTTTCAAAAGACTTCAAAAAGCTAGTGAAAGTAACAATCGATAAAGTTGATGATCTAGGATATGCACGATCAATTTAGTTACAAGATGAAAAAAATGTTTTGGGGGTAACATGTGGTTGTTTCTATGGAGCAGCTGCAGAAGTGCATGCGTACTTGGAACTGTCTATGGATTCGCTGAAGAAAATAGCTGTGTTTCTGTATCCTGGATTGCTATAGGTACGAGATTCTCTTTCATTTGAGAATGTGTTGTTTGTTCTTAACAATAACCTACCAACACCCGTGAGACAGAATCTGGTACGTAATGGTTTAGAATCCTTAATGCGAGTGACTAACCAATGGTATTATTGGAGAATTGACTATATATTAGTCAACATATACTATAATGTGCTAGTCAACATATGATGTGCTATCTATGTATAAATAGATATTTTATTCTTTATATCCAAAACTTCCATAGTGGTGTTGGGCTCATGGTGCCCACTCTTTTTTACGCTTAGAGCAGGATTATCGGAGTCTCCTGAGAGCGTCTTTTAGATTTATTAGAATTAAAAAAAAATGGAAAATAGCAATAACTCTAAGCGACGTCTCTAGATCAGGAACCAGAAGAGACGTCTCTTGTCTCTTGCTCTATATTCTCCCTCTTTTTTCCTCCCTCTTCACCTTCTCCAGAACCCCTCGCTTCATCCCACTTCTCTACCTCTACAAACCTTCCTCTAGATTTCCACCACGCTCTTCGCCTCCCTCTCTCTCTCTCCCTGGCTCCTCGACTGCTGGCAATTCTCTCTCTCGGAAGCGCCTTTTTTTTGTTTGCTTCTGTCTTAATTCACAGAGGAAGACAAAGCGATGTCGCAACTCTTATCTTCTCCTTTGATGGCAGCAAGTTACAATCCCTCTGGCAGCCCTCGATTTCTCTCTTCGTCTTCTTCAGTACTCGTCGCCGGCGGCGGTCTCGCCGTGAAACGGCATGAACTAGCTTCGAAGTGAGGACGGTGAATCTATCGGTGAAGTCTCGTCAGACGGATTACTTCGAGAAGCAGAGGTTCAGTGACTTGTCTTCTTCACAGAACGGTGAGTTCGTCATCAAAGTTTACTACTTTAGGGTTTTAGCTTGCTTAAATCTTGAAATTACGAAGCTTGATACCAAAAGGGTACTCTTAAAGTTTACTACTTTTGATTTGTCTCTAGTTTTTTTTCTCTCGATTCTCTTAACGATTGATGGAACAATTTCGATTTGTCTCTCGTTTCTGTCTGTTGATTCTCTTTAAGATTGATGGATCAATTTTGATATGTTGTATTCGATTCTATCTCTAAATTGTGTATGTTGTGTATTATGATTGATGGACAATTTTGATATGTCTCTATTTCTGTCTTTTGATTTGTTCTGTCTTTCTGTTTTGAGATGGATGGATGAATCATACATGAGCAAGGTTCACCAAAGAAACGAGTACAATGCAATACAATGCAATATAAGTCTCGGTCTAAGTATTGGTCTAAGCTCTAGTTCTTGTTCTTGTTCTGTTTGTAATGGTGTTTAAATGTTGATCAATTTCAAGCTTATGTCTCGATTTCAGGCTTCTATCTACGTTTGACTTCTTCTGTTTACGTTTGGCTTCATAGTAAAAATGGTTCTCAAGCTTTTGTGTACGTTTGGCTTCTTGTGTCAAGGTTGTATGATCGTGTGTTCTATGTTCGATGTTCTGTTTTTTCTGTTTCAGTATTTATGTTAAGCTCTGTTTCATGTTATGTTTCTGTTTGTGAGCAGGTTGTGAAAGAGTGGAGTATTGGGAGCATCCTTGTAACGGAAATGAAGAACTCTGCAATGGACCACTTAAATGTTTGAGTTTCTTAACTTTGTTTCTTATTTCACTTTTTGTGTTTAAAAGCATTAAAAAAGTAATAAGAACCCCTAATATGGGTCTTTGCAATAATCATGCTCTTAGTTTCTGATAATCATTGTTCTGGATCTTTCTTGTTCTCGAGTTCACGTGCCTGGTAGACAGACTCATGCTATAATGCACTGCTTTACAAATTTTTGGTTTGTAACGCACTGAAATTTTCAGGATTAGTTTGAATAAAACTGTAATTAGTCATCTTTATTAACCGTGAAACGTTTAAGAAATTGGAATTAACACTTTCCCAACATAAACCAAAAAAAACTGAATTTAGGCCCGTAATTTAAGAGGTCTATATTGAAACGTCTGGTTTGTTACTGTTATAGACACGTGTGGCACGTTTGGAGCGGCAGCTCCATGGGCATATGCCGAGTCTGAGATACTCACTTCTGCATGACCCTACTTAACCGGTGGTCAAACTTTTAACTTAACCATGATTAATTCATAACAGCCGTTGAGATCTTTCCACGTGTATTGGTGCCCACAATCTTTTTCTCTCTCGCCGCTTCCCTTCCTTTTAGCCGCTTATAAAAACCACCGCAAGATCCTTCTCTTCATCAACGACTGATCCATACCATTCCTCAAAAGCTCTCTCATATCAAATCAACAATGGCGTTCCCTAAGGTTTTCTTCGACATGACCATCGCTGGCCAGCCGGCTGGAAGGATCGTGATGGAGCTGTACACCGACAAGACCCCCAAGACCGCCGAGAATTTCAGAGCTCTCTGCACCGGAGAGAAAGGAGTCGGGCGTAACGGAAAGCCTCTCCACTTCAAGGGATCTTCCTTCCACCGCGTGATCCCTAACTTCATGTGCCAGGGAGGCGATTTCACGGCCGGGAACGGGACCGGAGGCGAGTCCATCTACGGTGAGAAGTTCGCCGACGAGAATTTCGAGAGGAAGCACACCGGTCCTGGGATCCTCTCCATGGCCAACGCTGGTCCCAACACCAACGGATCTCAGTTCTTCGTCTGCACCGTTAAAACGGATTGGCTCGATGGGAAGCACGTGGTGTTCGGGCAGGTGGTGGAAGGGTTGGACGTTGTGAAGGCCATCGAGAAGGTGGGATCGGCGTCTGGGAAGCCGTCGAAGCCTGTGGTTGTGGCTGACTGTGGTCAGCTCTCTTAGATGGCGTGAGATCTTTTTCCTCGGTTTTAAAATTAGCGTGTCATCGTCATCGTTCTCTAGTGAGTGGTGTTGGGTCCTCATCGTGCGTTTCTCTGCTTTTGCTTCTGTGTGTTCTTTTCATTTGGTGTGTGTTCGTTCTCTCATGTCACCCTAATTAGTAGCTAGTCCCATAAAATAATGAATGAGTTTGTGTTTACCCTTTTCATTTTGGCTTTGAATTAACGAACCTAATCAAACAGGCCTCAACACAGCGAAATAAAATAAAATAAAATATTAGTTGCAATGAATCTTCATCTTTAGTTTTTGTGTAATGCATTTATCTCTGTGACTAGTGAGTACAATTGTCAGGTGCATTGAATTTCGTTGGACATCTGTTGCTGGTAATAATAACACAGATAGCTATTGCTAACTAGTGATAGTGCTTCAATGAAAAAAAAGACTAGACAACTCTTTTATCATCATGTGACTAAACAATTTTGGTCATGTGATACCACTAAAGAGAACAAAAAAATTTCCCTCTTAACATATTTCATTAAAACACAGATAGATATACACATCCAGAGATCCACACAGATCAACTAAAGCCGGCGACGACATGAATCTCCCCAAGAACGAAGTCCACACATGGGAAACAAACTGATTAACCAATAACATCAAACAAACAACAATTCTAATTCTAAGATATATGGCTAAATTTACAAGAACAAACAGATTATGAACTTGACAGAATCACAAAACCATGAATTTGACAGAATCACAAAAGACACAAAATATAGGTTAATAAAGTTGAAATCGAACTTGGGAGAAAGCCAATCATGTGGGTTGGGTTTCTTATGTTTACAGAAACTAAAACCTTTGGGCCTTGCAGAATGATTATAACAAACAATAAGTTATCTAACTAAGGCTATTCGGCACATTAATTCCGGCCACAAACTTATTTTCAAATCCAATTGGAGAAACGTCATACTCATCTCTGATGTTATATATAAATGGATTAATTATTTAAAGGAAAAATTGGAAAATAAAGACACTTTTTTCATAGATTTGTCACAATAGGATTTATTTTAGATTTTTAAGGTAAGTAAGATTTTTCTTTTTTTTAATACCATAATGCCCTTATATTTTAATGCCCTTATATTTACGTAATCCCATTAATATTCTAATTTCCTTAAATATATTTGTTAATTTGAAAAAAAAATATTAAAAATAAGGCAATAATTAAAAAGCAAAGAGTCGACGGGTAATAACCCTCGTGTTATTTCTCCTCCTCTTCTCCTAGAGCCTTCGACCTAGTTCTCCTTTAATGGCGATTTAAGGTCGAACTCACCATCACTCTTTTGTTCACCGTAGAGTCTTGAGTTCTCATCGATAATCTCATTATCGACTTCTTTTCTTTGTTATAGGCACAACTCGAAGAATTGAGATTTCGTCTTACTCTACGCCGTCGGACGCTCTTATTCCTCTTACACCATCAATTTCACAACATCTCACGTTTAAACACTAGGTTTGCGATTACTCTATTTGATTCTCTCAATCCTAAATTTCTTAACCAAACTCATCACTTAGAACTCGATTTGTCTTTTCCTTTACACCTTAGGTACCGAGAACGTGACACACAAAGTTGTAGAGGAACCCTTCTTCGTAGCTCACAAAGTTACATACTTGTCGATCATTGCTGATACTAATGGGAGGATTTCCTCTTTGATTCACCATATCATAACGAACTCCACATTAACCAAATTAGGGTCGACCCCATAATCTTCACACACCATGATCTTGAGTTCCTCCAATGAAGTAGTAGTTTATTGTAACCATTCGACCATCGCTTTGTTTGTCTCGCAAGAAATTTCACTCGTCAACGAAACTTGACATCCATACACCGATTTAACATAGATTAGAACCATCTTACGTTGGTTGATAGAAGATTGTTTGTCGATGAACAAAGAGAGGAACAAGGAAGAGGAGAAGAGATCGTGTGAAGATGGAGAAAATCGTGGGGAAATATACTTAGAGATATTTATGATAGATTTATGATAGATTTAGGATAGATTTAGGAAACATATCACACCTAAATTTGGAAGTTTCCATATTTACTTTATTTGGCTAGAATATACATCATCGTAAGGCACAAACATGTAGAGAGTGGAAACTACATTCTCGCCAAGAGCTATTATTTAGTAAAAGGCGAGAATAAGGTATGACGCGTAAAAAGAAAAGGTATTTCATTGATTGTTGGGTAAAACTTATAAAATGTCTCGTAAACTTCGTGATATATAGCTAGAATAATGCGAGACAAAATCTAGCTAAGGTAAATTGTGAAGAAAGAGCAAGATATATTTTCTACCAAGGGTAAACCTATGTGTAATACTTTGTATTCGATTTGTACAAGACGTAGAAATTTAGAATAAATATTCTATCTTAGGTTTGACATTAAATAAAACATAGTTCCATAATTTTTTAAAAAAATTTAAACATAGAAGTAGATATACTTTGGTTTATAATGACTTATATATTTTTTAATATTTTTTTATCTTAGTTTACTATTTTTTCCACAACACAAGGGCAAAACTTGTCCAAAATGAACAAAAGTATCAAAAGTCTTATTTTGACAAACAAACAAAAAACATGTCTTGTTTTTCCAATTCTCCCTTATTTAAATCGGAATCATATTAGAATTTAGGGAAGACTTAATACTTTTTTCTAATTAGGTGAATGTGATTTATACATTAGTCTATAGTCTATACTATGCACAAAACTAGAAAATTCATGTGAAGAGGCCAAATGAAGTCCATGCGCGTGTGCGAACACATTCTCTTTTCAAATTCCACGCCTTTTTTTTTGTTCACTTACTTTTTTTATTGTTTCTAAATCTAATCTCGCTTGACAAAAAAAATCTAATCTCGCTTGCTGTTAGATCATCTGCAATGGAGAGACCCAAAAATAGAGTTTTTAACTCTTTTTTTTTACTTTTTAATAATTTTATCGATTTTTTAAAAAAAAATTAAAAAGAATCAATCGCGGACTACCACGTATCAGTAGAACCCGCGAACAGTTCAAAACCCAATCGAAAACATTTCTGATTAGAAGACTTTCTTCCTTGATTTTCTCCTTTTTGGTGGTCCCTCTCTAAAAACCTCTAAAAACTCCATTTGATGCTGCTCTTATGAAATAAAAAAGTATACAAACTATTACATAAACATACAAGCGTGAATACAACTATTGTCATGCTGTAAAGAAAAAATAACTATTGTCTATAGTAATAGGCAGTGCTTAATTAATTAAACAAATAATGAAGCACGAAGATGCCAGATGGCCCAGATGTGTAGTTTGGAGTAGTCCGCGAAGCAGCAGAACATTAGAAAAGAGAGAATCAGAAAAGGTAATATTCCGACAAGGCGACTAATTTGAACCAATGAGCTGTCGTCGTGTCTCTCTCGAGTAGAGAGAGAGAGAGAGAGAGGAGAGAAACAAAGCCATTTACAAAAAAGTGTTTTGGTCTTTCTCTCCCTATCTCCCATTTTTTGAATTTAGGTTGTGATTCTTGTTCCTCGTCCTTTTCTCTCTTCCCTACAACCTTCCCCTTCCTCTTCAAAGCAGGTTCTTTCTTCTGTTGATCAAAACTATCCGATAACAACCAACGGGGGGACGGAGCTTGGATCCGATTTGACGTTGTTTCCATAGAAATTAGAAAAAGAGAGAAAGCTATAATAGAGAGAGAGAGAGAGAGTTGGATCGATTGCGAAAAGAAATGGTGTCGGACAATGAGAAGGGTTTGGTTTTAGCTGTGGCGTCGAGCGTATTCATAGGTTCGAGCTTCATTTTGAAGAAGAAAGGTCTCAAGCGTGCTGCTGCTAATGGCACCCGAGCTGGTTCGTTCGTCCTCCCTTCTTTTTACAGTTTTTTTGTTCCTTTTGTTTGGCTTATATGTTTATGTCTGGGGTTAAAGCTTCTATTCAGTTCTGAACTGATTGTTGATAGGGGTCCTCTCATATACCGATCATATATATAAACCGATCTTCTTCATTTAGTGCATCGCCAACAGTTTGAGAATTGGTTCTATACCTTTTTATTATCATTTAATTGATCAATTGGGAATGATATGACTTTGCTTGATGATGCAGGGATTGGAGGTTATACGTATTTGTTAGAGCCACTTTGGTGGGTTGGTTTGCTCACAAGTGAGTCTTAATCTAGTTGCTCTTCTTCCTTTTTCTCAAATCATTCTTAATTTTTAATTAGCTATACGTTCTGAATGTGGATTACAGTGACTTTTGGAGAAATCGCAAACTTTGTAGCTTATGTATATGCTCCGGCTGTGCTAGTCACTCCTCTAGGTGCATTGAGTATAATCATCAGGTTTGCTAATGGAGATCTTTAGTGAACATTAGCTGAAACGTATTTCACGTCTTGTCTTCTTACTAAACCCCTTTCATTTTTTCCCCTGACTAGTGCTGTTTTGGCACACTTCCTGTTAAACGAGAAACTCAAGAAAATGGGAGTTTGGGGTTGTGTTTGCTGCATCGTGGGCTCCGTTATGATCGTAATACACGCACCTCAGGAACAGACTCCCAACTCTGTTCAAGCTATCTGGAAACTAGCTATGCAACCAGGTTCCCCGCCCTTTCTCTCTCTCTTGCTCTTTCTCTTACACCACGCACCTTGTGGGAATATAACTCTTTTTTTTTTGGTCAAAAGTGGGAATATAACTTGGTTCCTTTTTTTTTAATGAAACAGCTTTTCTAATTTACGTAGCCGCATCAATGTCCATTGTCCTGGCTTTGATTCTTTACTGCGAACCTCTCTGCGGCCAAACCAACGTTCTTGTTTACATCGGAATTTGTTCATTGATGGGTTCTCTCACAGTAAGTTTTGATAATTCAAAGCATTTTGAGCTCTATTTTCCCGTTTCTCTTTTTCTAAAGTTGTGTTTTATGTTTAAGTAGGTTATGAGCATAAAGGCTGTGGGGATCGCAGTAAAGTTAACACTGGAGGGGATAAGCCAAATTTGGTATCCAGAGACTTGGTTTTTTGTCACTGTTGCAGCTATATGTGTTGTTACGCAAATGATATACCTGAACAAGGTTAGAATGGAACTTGTACCTTGTTGCGTCTGTGTCATGTAGTGTTGTGCCCTGTGGCCTTTGCCTAATACTAGTATGTTTGTTTTGTTTTGGGCAGGCGCTGGACACATTCAACGCGGCAATAGTTTCTCCAATCTATTATGTGATGTTCACAACCCTCACAATCGTTGCCAGTGCGATCATGTTCAAGGTAGATAGCTAACATAATTAGTGTTTTAAAGACTTGTTACAATATGTGTCTTTGGAGAAAAGGAACAAAAAAGAGGGAGGGTTGATAAATGAACTCTGTACAGGACTGGTATGGGCAAGACACAGAGAGCATAGCCTCTGAGATATGTGGATTCATCACAGTGCTAACAGGAACAGTTATACTGCATTCCACGAGAGAAGAGGAACAAGCTTCTTTGGGAACAATGAGATGGCGCGACTCAGGGAAGAGCTTTAACGAAGAACATCTCCTAAGTTTGTACCGTCCTGAGTATCAGCAAGGCAAAGCCCCGTCTCTGCGTTGAACTGAAGGAGGTTGGTGTCCGAATCAGAACATCATTCCATTTTTTTTTTTTTGTAACTATCGGAAGATCATATCATCAAATGGCATATTCTCATCTTATCTTTCTAGTGTGGAAGAATGTAACTTTTGTGTGTACTTGATAGTTCTGTAATAGTAGTATTGTTTTTGAGAGATCTCTCTATACAACACATGGGATTTTAAAGAAGATTTCTCCAGTTAAATTCTTTTTTTTTTAACATAATTGTGTTACAAATAATTAGGAGTGGGCAAAAAAATCGAACTGAGTCTCGAACCGAACCAACCGAACCGAAGTCGATCCAAACCGAACCAAAGTCTATTATTAAATAGTTAGGTTTAAGATTTTTCCAACCGAACCGAAACCGATCCGAACATAACTAAACTAAACCGAACTCATAACCAATGTGCTTTTGTTATTATTCGAATTAAATATACTAGCAATATATAATATGCTAAAATCCTAAGACTAAACTCATTGTTAAATTTATTAACGATGATGTTTTAAAAAAAAATATTTACTTTAGTTAACTTTTTGTGGTTTGTTAATGTTTTTGTTTCAGTTTTATATTAGTTTTTATTTGCATAGTTTATTTTTGAAAGGTATTATTAACGATGTTTTTTTTTTTATTTCCTATTTACTGTAGTCAACTTTGATTTGATTGTGTTCTTATAAATATTTTTTGTTTTTTAAAGTTTTTTGTTTCGGTTTTATATTGAATTTAGTAAGCGCAATTTAGTTTTTCATAGTCACCAATTATTTCATAACCATGCGTTTATGTTTTGAAATATGACTTCTCTTAAAAGAAGTAAACTAGGAAAACCCGAACCGAAACCGATCCAAACCAAACTAATTATGGTTTACTTTGGTTGAGAATATTATAGAGCCGAATTAACGAAACCGAACCGATAAAATAATCGAAGTGCCCACCCCTGCAAATAATATTGGAAAAATAGATATACCGAATGTTTTTTTTTGATATATTTTGAATGAGATAAACACAATTATAATGGTGATATTGGAAATTTCTATTTAAACTTCACAATATTCAAAAAGTTATATTTTTTCACCTTGCAGGAAAAGGAAATAAATTTGTGATATTGGAAATTTCTATTTAAATTTCACAATATTCAAGAAATTATAATTCTTCACCTTGCAGGAAAAGGAAATAAATTGTAACAATCCTAAATTAAATATGTTTTATTTGTCTTGGTCTATTATCTGATAAATCCACAACCGTCGGATCAGAAAAACAAAGTCCACATAAAAAGGCTTCGTGTGTTCTGAGGGTTTCTTACGAAAACAAAGACAACCTTTCATTCATTCACACACACAAAGCGAAAAGAAAGAAGAAGAACATGGCGGCTGCTGTATCATCCGTTTGGGCAAAACCCGGTGCTTGGGCTCTCGAAGCCGAAGAACACGATGCCGAGCTCCAGCAACAACAACAACAATCATCCCTCCTCTCTAATCAGACCGCCCCCTCATCCGATTTCCCCTCCTTAGCCACCGCCGCCACCACCAAAACCAAGAAGAAGAAGGGCCAGACCTTATCCCTCGCCGAATTCTCCACCTACAAGGCGCCGGCGGCGGCTCCCCAGACGGAGCGCCTCACTCAGGCCGAGCTCGTCTCCCTCCCCACGGGTCCCCGCGAGCGGACCGCCGAGGAGCTCGACAGATCCAGGGGTTTCCGGAGCTATGGACCTAGGGAAGACTCCTCCTCCAGGTGGGGTTCGTCTAGGGCTTCCGAAGACGGCGAGAGGAGAGGAGGAGGTGGATTCAACAGGGACAGGGAGTCTGGAAGGGATTCGGGCCCTTCGCGGGCCGACGAGACTGATGACTGGGGGGCCGGGAAAAAGGCCTTTGGTGGAAACGGGTTCGAGAGGAGAGATCGAGGCCCAGGTGGAGATGGGTTCGAGAGGAGAGATAGAGGCCCGGGAGGGGGATTCTTCGAGTCTCAGTCCAAGGCTGATGAAGCCGATAGCTGGGTCTCCTCTAAGCCGAGATTCGTTCCCACCAACGCCGGCGGCGGCGGCGGCGGTGGTGATAGATTCGAGAAACGAGGGAGTTTCGAATCCTTGTCTAGGAACCGTGATTCACAATTCGGATCTGATTCAGATACTTGGGGGAGGAGAAGAGAAGAGTCCGGCGCAGCACCGGCTCCGAGCGGTGGTGGTGGTAGCTCGCGGCCGAGGTTGGTGTTGCAGCCACGAACGCTTCCTGTGGCCGCAGTTGAAGTGAAACCGGAAAGACCGGTGACTCCAATTGTAGAGAAGCCTGTCATTGTAGAGAGACCTAAAGGTGCGAATCCATTTGGGAACGCGAGACCTAGGGAGGAGGTTTTGGCTGAGAAGGGACAGGACTGGAAGGAGATTGATGAGAAGCTCGAGGCTGTTAAGTTGAAGGAAGTTGCTGCTGTTATCGAGAAGCCTGATGAGAGGTCTCCGGGGAAGATGGGGTTTGGTCTCGGCAACGGCCCTAAGGACGATCGTACTGACGGAAGCTGGAGGAAAAGGTATCTTCTTTGACTACTTAAGCTTTTGTTTGATTTGTTTGCTTTGTTTGCTTATGTGTTGTGGTTATGGTCACTTACTTTCTGAAGAACATATTGATTCATATATGAGAGAGATGGATTCCTATATGCTATAATTGATAATGGCTCTTGATGAACTAGGGTTATGGATCACTGCATTGTTTGTTGGAGAGAGTAGCCTCCTGATATATCATTAGCTTTTCTGTGCTAGGTGTCATATGAATTCATAGTGCAAAGCACATTGATTTTGATATCTCCAAATGATCCTCTTTCTATGCTTAAAAATTGAATCCTTCTTTCTGTTTTTTTTTTCAATATGGCATGCCTTCTGTGAGCACTGTCTTTGTTTTTCTGCATGATGGGGCTATGACTGTTTTACTTTGTGTGATTTGGTACTTGATAAGTTATAAACGTATGGAATCTTATTCTTACACTGGATTGTTTTGTCTTTTTTGAACATTGAAGCTCTGAGCAATCTGAGGAAGCAGTTGTAGAAGAGGCTAGCAAGGAAGAACCTACAGAGGAAGAGGCTGGCAAGAAAGAGGCGGAGGACGAAAACTAAATGGGCATTTTGGGAGTTCGAGGAGAAAAGCTCGAGTTCATGAAGGTTTTTAGCTTCTGAGAATTTGTGTTGTTTTAAGTTGTCTGTTTAACTCTATAGAAAATTTTTGGTAGGGACTCCTTATAATTTATGTCTTTGTTTAAAATACAGTCTTGCAATTTTTAGGGATTGTGGGTGTCTTTCTATGAGTTTGCACAATTTGTTATTCGTATTATTTTTCTTTTTCGATTTGAGAGCTGCTTTTTGGATGAGTGATAAGTTGTATTTCTTTGTTGTTGAATGTTGATCCACCGTTTTGGAGAGGTGATGAATCGAGCCTTAGAGGATCCCTTGTATCGTCCACAGCACTAGAGATAGTCTAGTAGGTAGGAGCACAAAGCTGTATTGATGATCATATTTAAACTGAACTAGTCTTAATCCTAATCCAAGATAAAAACTCAATCTATAAACTAAAAGGTTCACGTGTTTATTTGAAGTATATAGTTAACCAATCTACCTAGGAATGTTTAGTAAATTATGCACATAATCTTTATTTTCAATAATTCGATTCCCTTAAACTATATACAAGTACTTAATTTATTACTTGAATTTGTGATTCTTTGATTTATTTCATAAACAGCCTGTATGTATGGTGGTGTTTGAGATATAAGAACACATGGGAGGCCATGTGTATGACTGTTTTCTCTACGGATCCTATCTGTTATACTTTTATCCAATTGTTTTAATTTCGTATGGAAAACTATATCACAAAATGAATAAAAACTGAACATGTGTCTTGTGTATGCATATTAACGAATGAAAAAATAATAAAGAATCACGTTCTATTGGTATCTTTCACGTCGAGGAGAGCCAGCTCATAGATAGTGACCCCAAAAAAAAACTGAAACGAAAACAGAGAACACACACAAATGGACCTACCAAACATCAATTCGTCAATTACAACCCAACCACTCTTTGAATATTTATCTCAACTAATCAATCGTTTCACATAAATTCACAATACTTAACTATTCAAAAAAAGTAGAAGAAAATTATACTCCTATTATAGTAGTAACTGTATGTTTACATAACGCAACTTATATTTTTTGAAGATCTATAAACGGTGTTTTTGTGATCAATATGTAAAATGAAACGAATATTTAGCAACTTTTACGTACCAATAACAATGGAAAACAAAACAAAGAGCATAACAATAACCCACAAAAAAAAAAACAAATTAAAACAACTTCTGTTCTGTTTACTTGAATTATTTATAAAGGCATCGATCCAACATTGCAAAACACTACTCATCACAACACGAGACAAAGACAGAGCAAAAGCCTCATCATCCCTCACCGTCACCAATGGGGTCTCACCTCTCGAAACAGCTCGAGCGTCGCAAAGCCATCTCCACCGAGAAGAAAGCCCTCGCCGATCTCCAGCAATCCTGCGGCTGCGAGTTCCCCGGCTGCGATTACATTCCCTCCGATCGCAAAAACTGGATGGCCGGCGTCGGACCCGAGAAGCTCCACATCAACAAGATCGTCTGGCCAGGGACTCACGACTCCGCCACCAACAAGATCGGGATCCGCTTCGTCTCCCGCCCCTTCGCGCAGTGCCAGTCTCTCTCCATCTACAACCAGCTCGTCGCCGGGACACGAGTCCTCGACATCCGCGTCCAACAGGACCGCCGTGTCTGCCACGGAATCCTCAAAACCTACAGCGTCGACGTCGTCCTAACCGACCTCAAACGGTTCCTCTCCGAGACGGAGTCGGAGATCGTCATCCTCGAGATCAGGACGGAGTTCGGACACGAGGATCCCCCGGAGTTCGACAAGTACCTCTCGGAGCAGCTCGGCGACCACCTGATCCACCAGGACGATGGCGTGTTCGGCAAGACGGTCGCCGAGCTGCTCCCGAAGAGAGTGATCTGCGTCTGGAAACCGAGGAAGTCGCCTCAGCCTAAGCGCGGGGATCCGCTGTGGAGCGCGGGGTACCTGAAAGACAACTGGATCGATACGGATCTTCCTTCGACGAAATTCGAGAGCAACTTGAAGCATCTGAGCCAGCAGCAGCCGGCTGGTTCGAGGAAGTTTTTCTACAGGGTGGAGAACACTGTCACGCCGCAGCCTGATAACCCGATTTTGTGTGTTAAACCGGTGACGAACCGGATTCATTGTTACGCCAAGGTGTTTATCATTGAGTGTGTGAAGAGAGGATGTGCTGATAGACTGCAGATCTTTTCCACGGATTTTATTGATAAAGAGTTTGTTGATGCCTGTGTTGGACTCACTTCTGCGAGAGCCGAGGGGAAGGCTTGAGGTTTATATGAGTGGAATTCACGTAAAGACATTGTTTGTATATTTGTTTTATAGAAAAAAAATCACAACACATGGTTGTGTTCTTAGATGTGTATTATGTTTAGGGGTTGCTTGTGTATTAATTAAGTCGTTTGGTTGTTTTTTCTGTATGAAAACATGTATGTGTGCATTTGATCTGAGGCTGTATATTCCTCATATTCTTTTGTGAATGCAATTATATACGGATTCTGCAGGTACTAGTAAATCATTTGTCTTTCTTTTTGTATAGGTAGTAGCAGTAGCAGTAGTTGACAAACTCTCAGTCTCTCTCAGATGTTGGTGATTCACAAAATAGAAGTGCAGTGATCGGACTGAAGTCAGAAACCCACCAATGAGATCTCTGAAGGGGATAACTAATGCACCGAGCAAATGAGACTCAGCTGAAGGGGACAACAACACGGAGCATCATAGTTGGGAGCCATCTCAATGATTAACCAGAGTAGGAGACTGCTTGTCGGGGGTAACAGAAGATCCACTATGAGTGCTTGTAACACTCGCCCTGAGAAAATTCATTAGTTTATTATTATATGTTAAAACCAAGAGCCATGTTAGTAGCAAGCAATGCCATCTTGATCTTTATGATTCAGCAAATATGCTCAAAAGACAAAAAAAAAAGTAAAAAAATTAATCACGTCTTATTTAGTGGGCCATCACGAAATAAATGTGCTTGTGTGCAAGTCTCATCATTAGCATTCTCATTTTTCTTGCCTTTTTACTGTCGCTTTAACCCTACGTACGAAAAGGAAAGAAAAAAGCATGGGACGCGGGGCCAACTCTCCACCTTATAATGGGCCGAGTCTCAAGCAAAATTGATTATATGGGCTATTTCACACGTAATGGGGGATTCGGGTGGAACCCTACACTCCTGAAAAGGCAAAACCAAAACCGAATAGGTCTTCTGCTTCTAGCTAATCAAATGAATTATACACAGCATTTTAATCAAAAGAGTAAAGACACTATTATAGACAGAATTACAGGACAAAATAGTGATATCCGATACCAATTGGCCCACTCTATATCTAGTTCTCTACCCACTAAACGTTTTTTAGTTTGTTTAATTCTATTTTGTGTATCTTTTAAAATAATTGCTGAAGACATAATTTGTCAGGTTTTTCAGGCATAGAGCCCAGTAAACACACACCACAACAAATCTAGGGAAAAATAAAATAAATATAAAAGAACAAAACCCATACCAAGTGACTTCCCAGTGTTTCTCAGCTCTCACTCTCTCTCTCTCTTCCACAACAACAAAGATCTTCACATTTCACTAGATCCTACCAAAGAGTAGTGAGACTAGAAAGACCAAACTGTAATGGATCTTTCTTCTCTTCGCGGCTCTTCTTCTCTGACACTGAGCTTCATAGTTCTGCTCCTGGCTTCCACAGGTAAAAATCAGTTCTTCATTCTCTCACTCACATACTGTGTCAACTCAGTTTCAAAGTTTCTTCTTTTCATTCTCTTAGGTTCTTATGGTTCAACCTTCACGTTCGCTAACCGGTGCGGTTTCACCGTCTGGCCTGGCATTCTGGCGAATGCCGGCTCTCCAACTCTCTCCACCACCGGTTTTGAGCTCCCTAAGGGCACCTCACGCTCTCTCCAAGCCCCAACCGGCTGGTCCGGTCGTTTCTGGGCTCGAACCGGTTGCAGCTTCGACGGTTCCGGCTCCGGTACCTGCAAAACCGGTGACTGCGGCTCAAACCAAGTCGAATGCGTCGGACTCGGCGCCGCGCCGCCCGTGACTCTCGCCGAGTTCACTCTCGGCACCGGAGGAGACGACTTTTACGACGTCAGCCTCGTCGACGGTTACAACCTTCCGATGATCGTCGAAGTCGCCGGTGGATCTGGACAGTGTGCTTCCACGGGCTGCACATCCGACCTTAACCTCCAGTGCCCAGCTGAGCTGCGTTCCGGCGACGGTGACGCGTGTAAAAGCGCGTGCGAGGCGTTTCGGAGTCCTGAGTACTGTTGCAGCGGCGCGTACGCTACGCCGTCTACTTGCAGGCCTTCGGTCTACTCGGAGATGTTCAAAGCAGCGTGCCCTCGCTCCTACAGCTACGCCTACGATGATGCGACGAGCACTTTCACTTGCGCCGGGGGAGATTATACGGTGACGTTTTGCCCTTCTTCCCCGAGGTTAGTGCCCTCGATTTTCTCGCATTAATAATTACTATTATTCTTTGTTTTCCACAATTTGTGGGTTTTTTTTTTTGAAAAAATTGAAACTTTTGTCTGTTTAATGAGGTTTTCGTAATAATTAAACTTAGGATATTACTTTCTTTCTTTTTGTTTAATGAACGATTTTGAGTGCATGTTTTTCCTTTTTTTTTTAATGTAAAAGCTGAAATTTGTTTCTCTTCTTTTTATAAACCACCGTTTGTAAAGTCACAAAGATTCTCTTTGTTTGTCAATAACGATGAATTTTCACGAGAAAGTTTATAGCAAATGTTGCATAAAATTCCAAACTTGTCTGAAAACGCAAGTTGCAATATCTGAAAATTACAAGTTTATTGATGAGTGTTGGTTTTTCTCGTTTCTGTTAAGCAGTCAGAAATCAACAAGCTACCCAACGCCGGTATCGGACTCGTCCGCAACCTCACAAGGTTCGGACCCCGTGCCCGGTTCGGATACGGGTTACTCGGGTCAGGGTCAACAACAGTCTCAAGGTCAGGGTCAACAACAAGCTCAAGGTCAGGGTCAACAACAAGCTCAAGGTCAGGGTTATGCGTATGGGTCTCAGGGAACTGGGTCGCAGGGAGAGACGATGTTACAAGACGGATCATGGATGGCTGGTTTGGCCATGGGAGACTCGAGCAGATTAGCCGGCACTTCACTAGCAATGCTACTCGCCGGATTTACCTTTGTGTTTCCGTTTATTTTCTCGTAGCACCATCATCTTTGACTTTCCCTAGCATTTGCCTTTGTTTAATGTTTAATGTTAGACTGTGTTGTTGATAATCAGCTTTTTTTTTCTCAAGTAGGACTGCAACAATTTGAGGTTTTAGGTTGTTTTTTTTTGTATTGGAGCTTTGTGTGTGCGTCTGTTCTTGCTTCATCTGTCTTTGAAGATTGTTTGTTTCATATTCGACATTGTGAGATATGTTTGTGATCATTTAATCATCTCGAGTGGGTTTAGTTGTTGATCTAAAGCGCCATAAATTAAGTAACTAACCGTTAATTTAAATCGACATTTATTGTGTTGGTTGGTCTACTTAAATCATACAGAATTAATAGGTCTATATGATAATGTTGCCAGAGCCAAGCTGGACCTCACAGTTCATTGCGCTGTGATTTGAATCATGCCACTTATCTTTTTTTATTTACTTTTGACGATTCTACTGATTTGATGTCTCCATATGTCAGAAATTTCTATAATAAACTTATAAAAGTTTTCCCACGCCACAGAGCCAAAGTAGCGTCTCATTTCATGTCCTTTATTGACCCGTTGTCACTTCTGTCTCCACCACCACCAATACATTTAGTTTACATTTATTTTGTTGATTGAAAAATTACCCTATTTATCTCTTGTAGATAACCCTAGACCTGAAGTATATCTTAACACATAAACACACGTTAGATTCGGAGCCTGACATGTTTGGTCTCAGGGTCTCGAGACAGCGAGAAAGATGAATTCACTGTTTTACCCTCGAATATGATGCTGACTCGATACTCTCCTAAAAATCCCAAGAAGCTGAACGTTCCATGGTCGTCCGTCTTTGCCTTAACTCCACCGGTAGTCCATTCTAGAAGCTTCTGATCCACCACGTCTCCGGCAGGAAGGTTACTGAATTTATCGTCTGTGAGGCACATTTGGTAACAGCCGTTAGGATGAAGTGCGGTCCATAATATTATACCGTTCACCGATGGGTGCGAGAATCCTTCACGTAACACCTGCTCCAAATAAATCGCCTGCAAGGCACATTTCAGTTTAGTTGGTGTGTATTATGAAAAAATTCTTATAATTTATCACCAAAATGCTGATGAATGCTTCGTCCCACTACTATAACCATGGTCCCTGTGATATGAAAAGTATATAATTTAATACCAAAATGCAAATGACTAATCAACTATATTATTTTTTGTTAGCTAGATAACCAAAATCGTGTCATATAAAATTGACACCAAAACAAGATTCACTATTTCAAAATGATGGTCAAATTCTGCACTAAACCGAGTTAAACCGGAAGTCAGCGTCATCGAATGTTTACCTGAGTGTGGTGGTCGAGAGTGGAGCTGATATCAATCTCTGTGAGCCATACCGGAAGCTCAAGCGTGGCGAGTTTGTCGAGGTTGGCTCTCATCAGCGCCACGTTAGGCCTCGTGAAGTGACCCTCTAGCCCAACTCCGTCCATCCTCACACCTCCTCCGTCGTACCGCTCGAGCTCCCTGACCCTCGCGATGTACTCGTCGACCGTTGACCTCTCGTCGCTGCAAGTCTCCACCACGTTGAAATCGTTAAGGAACAGAGTCGCAAGCGAGTCGAGCTCACGCGCCGCCGCGAAGAACCCGTACGAAGCGTTCTTCCCCAGCCGGCTCTCGTAGAAGTCGAAATGGAGCATCTCGTTGCTCACGTCCCAGTGCAGGAACTCTCCTCTGTAACGAGTCATGAGGCTGGTTATACGTTGGTTAACCGCGGACCGGAGATCTTCCCCGGTTAGATTGCGAACCCAGTCGGGAGTGTATCTGGGATCTTCCCAGAAGATGTTGTGGCCACGAGCGATGATTCTGTTGGCCCTGACGAAGTTCATCATCTGATCGGCGAATGTGTAGTTTAGCTTGCCTTGATGGGGCTCCGTCGCGTACCATTTAAGCTCGTTCTCGAACACTGTTGCGTCGAATCTCTTCACGAACCACTCCTGCGAGATAAACCATATTATAATGTAACGTTGCATGAATAGTTATGGAAGTAGCTGATGCAATAATAATGTTGTAACGTTGCATTAGTTGTTATGGAAGCGGCTTACTTGGTAAGGAATGTTTCCGAGGATTGTTTTGGAGATAGCTGATCCAATGGGGAAGTCTTTAGAGATCTGCTCTACGTTCACCACTGCTCCTTCGACGCTCTCTCCGCTTTCTCCGGCCACGTGAATTGTCACTGCTCTTTTTCTCGCCTGAAAAATGTGTCCACATAAAGAACGAACTCTATAGTTTTCATATTCTTATTTTATTATATTTTTACATTGTTAATGAAGTAATCTTGGTTGTTCTTCCATTGCTCCTGCGTGAAGGGTTGAAGAGATGCACTCGCAACTTCTAATTGAGGTTTACCATCGTCGTCTGATGTCTGCATTATTTAGGAATTTTTCTTTAACAAATAAGTTGGATCAAGTAGCCATATCTGTTGTGCATTTGGAATATATACCTCAAAGAAGAGGATGGATAGTTGGGAAGGAGAGTCCAGAAGGAAGCCGCCTTTGAGGAAAGACCAGCAACCTTGTTTTGCAGATACAGAACCTACGCAGTTCAATGTGGCGTTGTCTGATCTCAACTTTGCTCTTACACGAGCTGCTGATGCAGAACCAGCCTCTATCTTCACCCAAACTGTTTTTTTTTTCAGTAGTCTCAAACCAATCAGATGATGGTTTTATTGAGTTATTTAAATCAGAAAGAAAATGATACTTAACTGGAGAAGCAATAGATGGTGTTTTGCGTGAGATTGTGCAATATGTAAGCTGGTGTATAGCGAGCACCAACGCTTTTAGGCGTGTCTCCGCCTGACACAGAGGCTTCTTTCTCATTCAGCATCCCTCCACTGTAAAGTGGTTTCTCTGGTTCCACTCTACACTGCTCATTTCCGTTCAGAGATCATTATTTACACATGCGCAATTAATTTACAAAGTTAAATATATGTAAAAATTCAAAGCTTAAAACCTCCGTATAAGCAGTTGAATCGTAGAAAGGTCCATCTGCACATGAAGATCAATTAAACATCTATAAAGCTAAAAAGTCTTGGTTATAAATATGATGCAGGATCATATGTACCATTTGAAGAAGAAACAAGTGTGAAGGCGATGAGGAGCGAATAAATGGCACAGATAATGAAACCAATGATGGAAGAATGTTTCATGATCCAGAGCAAGAACACAAAAATAAATCCTGAGATTTGAAAGGGAAAAGGAGAGAGAGATGAGGGAGGGATGAAACCAAGTGCGTGTCTTGATATGATTGGATGAAGGTGGTTACACCATTCCCTAATTTGGAAGAGTTTGATTCTGAGAGGGAACACAATATGACAGAACACACAGAACCTATTTAGTGAGTTCACGTGACGATGTTGTTATACGCGAAGTGGGTGGGTTCTGTGTCAAAGTGCTTCATGTGAACTCGTGCTTTTATATATTTGATAGTTGAGCTACTTTTGTACTTTCTTTCCCCACGGGAGTATGCTTTCACTACAAGTTATTAACCCATTTTCGTACCTTTTTTTATGAGCTGGTATGTGTATAAAAGAAACTCACGCCTGCAAAATTCAAGTGCACGCTCTTGTAGTCCTCAGGGACCATTTTTCTCTCCCATGCGACTCTTTGGGCTTTAATGGGATCGGTTTAATTTGGCCCAATTGTTTCAAATAAGTGTTTTAATTGTTTTTCCTTTAAGCCCGTTTCGAACACTCACATGGACTCTGAATTATTATTATTTCACATGGACTGAATTATTATTATTTTTGGTCAAAGGATCTATACATTATTCAATGTTTTGTTCCTGAATTTTCCTTTTGTAATTACTAATAATAATGTTGTAAAGAGACACAAAATATTTTAATGCGACCAAAGGATAACACTTTTCTGCAGTGTTTTGAAAATCGGACCGGACCGGCCGGTCGAACCGGTTCGACCGTGACTCGGTGAAGAAGCCGAGCCCGGTTCAGTTTAAAATCCGGATTTGTAAAAAACCGATAAAACCGACTGAAAACCGGTAAAACCGGCTAAAAACCGGTAAAACCGATGACCCGGGTCAATTTTAAAACCCGGTTCATAAAAATTAACATATAATTAAGTGTTTTCAATTATTATTAGCTAAAATTTTATATTTTATAATTAGTGTTCAACTATCATTATTTAATTGATTTTTATTTTCTTAAAAAACAATGTGAAAAATATATTTTTGACTTTCATATACTATTTTTATTTTACCATATTCATAAAATTTGAGATTTAATTGTAAAAATAAATAAATATGATAATTTTAATTGTAAATCATATGATTTTATTAATTTTAGTTTACATAATATTCACTATTCAGTTTTATTTTATTATATATACAGTTAGATTTATGTTTATTTTTTATATTTAGTTAATTATAGAAAAGAATAGAGAATGTATTATATGTAGAAATAAAATTCATATAATATAAATATATATTATATATATAAGTTTCATAGATAAAAAGCGCGGTTGACCCAGGTTGAGCCGGTCCAAATAACAAATAAAACTATCTTAGAATTCGGTATCCGATCTTCAAAACATTGCCCTTCTGTAATAAAAAGTCATTTTCATTACATTACTTTTTGGACGGTTTAATACGTAATTATTAATTTAAAGAATTTCTGGTGGCGATCATCTTCGCTTCGCCGCTTGGGCGATGGTCTTAGTTACTAAATTAACTGTGATTAACCGCAAGTGATAATTGGAGTCTCGTCGTCTTCTGCTACTGTCAACCTTCTCCACTTTTTAGCTCATCTTCTCTCTCCAGAGAGGCTCTGAGCTTCCTTTCCTCTCTCTCTCTCGACACCATGGCTGCCGACGACGGCGACCCCGCAAAATTCGCTGCGATCTACGACTCCTCCTCCTCCTCCCCTCTTCTCTCTAAACCCTCCACGTCCTCCGCTCTCGATTCCCCGCGCCGAAGTGATCCCGAATCCGACCCGACACAGTTTCTCCAGATCTCTTACAACTTCGGTCCTAGACCTTTCAAAGACATCACTTTCCTTCTCCTCTTCGACCTCTTCGTCTTCTCCACCTTCGGCTTCGGCGTCTTCTCGATTTTCCATAGGAATACTGATTACGGCAACTCCTCCTCCTTCGCCTACGATCTCGCCTCCAGCTCTTGCGTCAAAGTCTCCACCTTTACGAATAGTTTCTGGGCCTCTGATCCGGTCTTTGAGAAGGATTTGATCTGGACCCTTGTTGTAACGCTGATTTTAAGCGTACCCTTTTGTTTCCTCGTCCTGCTTTTGCTCAAACACTACACTAAGCAGATAGTCTACGCTTGTTTACCTCTCTTTGTCCTGTTCCCAATCTTCTTCAATGTGTATTGGTTCGTCGCTTGTACTCTTAGCTCCTCTTGTAGCGACGCACTCCCTCTAGCTTACAGAGTCCTCATCCTAGTCTTTGTGTTCTTGATCGTCGGGATCGTTGTCTGGATCATAGTAGCTAACTGGCACAGAATCGAGCTCACTATCCAGATCATCGGAGTTGCGTCGGATGCCTTGTCCAAGAACTTGAAGCTTTTTGTCGTGTTGCCGTTGTTGATCCTCGGGTTGGTGGTGTACTATGCGCCAATTGTGGTGTTCTTGGTGTTTGCGAGGTTTAATGGCGAGTTTGTGCCGAGGGAGTTGGATGGTGAGTACTTTTGTGAGTGGAAGGAAGACTCTTGGGTTCCTGCTTATTACGCTCTTGCCGTTTTGACTATGATTTGGTCTCTTGCTGTTATGGTGGAGATGCAAGTGTATGTTATCAGTGGATCTATTGCTCAGTGGTATTTCTCCAAGGAAGACTCGATGCCTAAGAAATGCATACGGAGCTCTCTGAGGTGATTGTGATTCCCCCTAAAATGTCTTTGATTCCTTTAGTTTCTGTGTTGTGTTTGCTTACTTACACATGATGCTCTTAGTTCAAATTTAAGTTTGTGTCACTATTTTCTTGCTTTTTTTTTGTCTTAGATTTGAGTGTAGGGAGGTCTTGTTTCAAGGTCTCTTAGTTGTGTTGTTACTTTGAATGTTAAAAGACTAAAGCAAATTATGGAAAAAAAAAACAGAACCAAATCTGTACTAGTCTTTGAATATGTTGTGCGAGTCTTACTCGGGTTTTCACATCTCAATCTCTCTTCAGGAACGCGTTTGGTCAATCCTTTGGTACAATATGTCTCTCAGGAATTCTCATAGGCGTTGTTCGTGTTGTCCGAGCCATTGTGGACAACGCGAGAGAAGAGAACCCACAAGGCATAGTGAACTTTGTTCTCCGTTGCTGCGCAAATGCCTTGCTTGGAGCTTTTGACTATCTCAACAAGTTCACCATCAACTTTGCTGCAATAACAGGCGAATCTTATTGCACCTCTGCCAAAATGACTTACGAGCTCTTAAGACGCAACCTACTCTCAGCTGTTTTTGTGGAAACTGTTTCCACTAGAATCCTAACCGGAATTGTCTTTGTCCTCTCAGCTGCTTATGCGGTCGCGGTGAGTATAAAAAACTAGTGCTTCTTCTCAGTCGCTAAACAAACCTTTGAGTTTTACTAATTTTGCGGGTGTTTGATGACTGACCAGACATAGGTTGTTCTGAGAGGAGTGAGCAGCTTGGGTGTAGATTCGTACTTGGTGGCTATTCTGGCGTGGCTCTTGCTGACTGTGGTCTTGGCTTTCTTTGTACATGTTCTTGACAATGTGATAGACACAATCTATGTATGTTACGCCATTGATCGAGACAAGGGAGATGTGTGCAAGCAGGAAGTTCACGAGGTGTATGTTCACTTGCCTATCAGCAGAAGCTCAAGATCTGCCCTCATCCCAAATGCGCTTAATGCATAGAAGAAGAACACGATGATCCCAATATTGTCTCTGCTTGTTTTTGTTTTTCTTACAATTTGTTTTTCACCATTGTAAATTCCTGAGTAGAGTGGATCTGGTGATTGTCGTCTGTATTCCCGGGAATTATATTTGACGTTGTGGGATAATTTTGAATAAAAGATGAGTTTTAGGAATAAACTGTAAGGCGGTGGCAGTACTGGGCATCTGGATATCAAACGTATTCGATTTTTCAGTTTTAGATATATATAATTCGTTTGGATATTTTAAAAATCGGGTTCTGATTGGGTTATTTTGGACTAAAAATTAGAAAATTTGAGTTTGTAGATTAGAAATTAATTTTTAAAATTTTCGAATAAATATTTGGAAAGTTCAAATAGTTCTAAATATTTTAGATAAAATATATTTGGAAAAATAGATTTATTGGATAATTCTGTTT
This sequence comes from Brassica carinata, assembly GCA_016771965.1. NCBI lineage: Eukaryota > Viridiplantae > Streptophyta > Magnoliopsida > Brassicales > Brassicaceae > Brassica > Brassica carinata. The sequence goes on along the minus strand of CM028689.1, from coordinate 4,069,004 downwards.
ATAAAAATAGTATTTTAATATTTGATTATTTTAAAATTAAATATAGTTAATATTTATAAACATATAAAATTTATTATAGAAATTTGAATATATTTACGATTTTTAGATTTCAAAAGATATATGATTAAAACCTGAGTCAAACTTTTGTTTTCAGGTTTGATTTGGTTCTTCGGTTCCAGATAAATATGTTTTTCATATAAATATGTTCATTCCTATGTGGTTGTCTCTTTTTCTTCTATTTATTACTTTGTTCTGTTTTTTTTCTACATCAAATATAATCCCCCAATGTGGGCGAAATTGTAACCATCGAGTCTTTGTGGCAAAAACTAAAATAAACATAAAAATACAAGGGTCTTAAAAGATGAAAATCTAAAATATTAAGAAGCACAAGCGCTTATCGTCGGTCTAAATCTCAGAAGGTACCTGACTTTCTCTCTACGGCGACGCAATTCGAAGAAAAAGCTCCTCTCTCTATCTCTCTCTCCACACGATGGTTCTCGAGGTGATTTTCGAATTCCATCTGCTTCTGATTTCGATCTTCTCATCGAATCTCCTTGTTTGATTCGCTGTGTTTTGATTTATGCGTAGGCGACTATGATTTGCATCGACAACTCCGAGTGGATGCGAAACGGAGATTACTCTCCCTCTAGGTTACAGGCTCAGACCGAAGCTGTTAATCTTCTCTGTGGGGCCAAAACCCAGGTAAAAATTGAACACTTTGATTCGATTAGGGTTTTTGATTGTGCTGTTGGTTGTGATTTAGGGATCTTTTTTCGTTTTGCAATTGCAGTCGAATCCGGAGAACACGGTGGGGATCTTGACGATGGCAGGGAAAGGAGTTAGAGTTTTGACAACGCCTACCTCTGATCTTGGCAAGATTCTGGCGTGTATGCACGGTAAGTCTAGTGTAAAAGATTAGAAAACAATTTTTTGACATCAATTTTGCTAACTTGATCCATCTTTTCAGGCCTTGATGTGGGAGGAGAGATTAACTTAACAGCAGCGATCCAGATTGCTCAGCTAGCTCTTAAGCATCGTCAAAACAAGAATCAACGCCAAAGGATTATAGTTTTCGCTGGAAGGTACTCACTTTCTTGTGTGAATGCATAGTAATCTGTTTTTTTAATATATAGGTATCTGATGCTTGTTTGTGCTTCTGTTTTTTTTTCTTTTTCAGTCCAATCAAGTATGAGAAGAAAGCCTTGGAGGTTGTTGGGAAAAGGCTCAAAAAGAATAGTGTCTCTCTTGACATTGTCAATTTTGGAGATGATGACAATGAGGAAAAGCCTCAGAAACTGGAGGCCCTCCTTGCAGCTGTCAATAACAATGACGGTAGCCACATTGTTCATGTTCCTTCTGGAGCCAATGCTCTCTCTGATGTGCTTCTCAGGTATCATCAGTTTTCTTCCTTGCCTGAACTTTCTGTATGGAGATAGATTGTAGTTGGAACAGATTAAGGTTGAGAAGAGCATTGCATGTGGTTTGCTTTAGGTCTATGAGCTCTGGAGTCTTTAAAGAACTTTGTAATGATCTAGTTGAAAATATCTTTGTAATGTGTTTAACTCTTAAATTTTCTTGTAGCACACCTGTATTCACTGGTGATGAGGGTGCAAGTGGGTATGTTTCTGCGGCAGCTGCTGCAGCTGCAGCTGGTGGTGACTTTGACTTTGGTGTGGATCCAAATATCGACCCAGAGCTTGCTCTCGCCCTCCGAGTCTCCATGGAGGAGGAGAGAGCAAGGCAAGAGGCTGCTGCTAAGAAGGCAGCCGATGAGGCAGGTCAGAAAGACAAAGACGGGGATACAGCTTCGGCCTCACAGGAGACAGTTGCTAGGACAACGGAGAAGAACGCTGAACCAATGGTTGGTCATTAGTCACTTTGTGTGCCTATCCTTCTTAGTAGTATATCATTATTACATAGCCACAGGCAAGGATTGTTTATCATACAACTTTTTTATTGATCAAAATTTTGTGGCAGGATGAGGACAACGCATTGCTTGATCAAGCAATTGCTATGTCCGTAGGTGATGTAAACATGTCAGAAGCAGCTGATGAGGACCAGGATTTGGCTTTAGGTGAGTAGAGCTGTGTGGTTAAATCATATATGTGGCTATCAAAATCAGCCTCTGCTTGTTATGGAAGACTTATAAGATAAATGTTGATTCTTTTGGGCGTTTTGAGAAAATACAGACCCTTATATTTGTGATGATCCATGTGCAGCTTTGCAAATGTCAATGAGTGGAGAAGAGTCAGGTGAAGCCACGGGTGCTGGAAACCTCTTAGGAGATCAAGCTTTCATATCATCTGTTCTTTCATCGGTAAGCTTTATTTAAATAAACGACAGGATTTTTGACAAGCAAAATGAAAGAGGAAAGTAGATTGGTCCTAACTGTTTGTGAACTCACAGCTTCCAGGGGTGGATCCAAATGATCCAGCGGTTCAAGCGCTGCTAGCGTCTCTGCCAGACGAATCAAAGGTGCGTCTGACATTGGTTTGAACATGTTTTATCGGTTGATAAAGAAGATTCTGTGATAATGTATTATGTTAAAAATTTGCAGCATAACGGGGAAGAGAGTAACAGCAAAGGTGAGGATGAGAAGAAGTGAAAAAGGAGACAGACGTATCATGATGGCTCTCAATAAAATGCCTTTCTTTGCTTTGGTTTGGTTTGGTTTGGTTTTGAGAGAGAGATCATATGAGACTGAAGAAGAACTCTCTTATTAATCTCTGCCTTATAAGTTATGACCTTGTTTGTTCTGACGCTTTTTCGTTAATGTTATTTGTTGGTAAAGAAAAGTCCAGTTGAATCATTGAATCATTTCAGTTGAATCCCTGGACAATCGTTGAATCATTTCAGTTGTTCGGTCTAGGCGCAAAAATAAAACAGTTATTAAACCGATAAATCTGTAAGAAAATAGTAAATACAATTTCACTTAAGGTAAGCAAGTAAAACACAACTACAGAGTAAGACAGATCCCAAACATTATGGGATAAGGAAGTCTGAAGCCAAGTTATAAGATCCTACTTAAGGGACCGGCCCAACCAATTTTTACAGCAAAAAAGTTTTAGTTACAAAATTTTTTCCCTTATAAAGCAAGACTAGATTGTGCGGGTGATTATTTTTATTTTTATACATGTAACTACTTGGTTTACATGATTAGTGGTATATAATTTTAATATTTATCATATTATTAATAGTTTATTATATATTTTCAAATACAACAATTTTATAGTTTGCATGCATGTATTATTTATTTTGTTTCAGATTGTTAGTGATATCTCTCTTATTAATATAATTAAAAACCTTACATTATGTGATATTTACGACAAATTCCATTCAACTTACTATTAACTTAGATATTAATTTTACTTATACTTCTATTTTAGGTTTTGATCGTACATATATGTTAATCGAATTATATGTATGATTTAAATCTTTGATTGAATAACCTACATTAAGTGTAATTAATATCAACCTACATTAAAAATATTATATTAAATTAATATCATAAATTTAATACAAAATTGTACATGGGTTTAATATAATTAAAAAATTAATTAGATACTTAAAAGGTTTATTTTAGTAAAAGTGAAATATACATGTATATTATAAATAATTACGAAATTAATTAAATATTTAAAAGGTTTGTTTAAGTGAAAACAAAATATACATTTATATTTTAAATAAATACGAATGTATATTTATATTGTAAATATAAAGATTTGAAAAGATTTTATTGGGATGTAATTAAGAAAAAATCTGGGAATATCTATTTGGTTTGTTTGTTTAGAATAATTCAAATATGTATACAAAAAAACATTTAAGTAATTTTCTAAGGGGTGATCCAAATAAAAAAATAATCACACATGAAATTAGTCATGACTTATGTTTTAATATATAAGATTTATTTTTGTTTTTAATATCTTATATTTGAAGGTTTATTGTTAGAACATAAGTTTTTATGTAATGTAATTCAAACATTCATAATTTTAAATTAGGATTTCAATAATATAGAAATCTTCTTATCTATTAAAACAATATACATCTTATAAATGGGTCAATATCTATTATTAATTAGTAATTCAATTATCTTGTTCTCAAAAGTAGAAAATATAGGAACTGATTTTTTTTTTGGAAAAAATCACATGTACGCTTCTAAATCGAACAAAGACTTTAACCTTTTTTCTAATTGTCGATTAGTTTTTTTCCTGCATATGTTATACAATAATCATAAATAGTTTCAATAAATTATTTGAATTTTAATGCTATATATAATGTAATTCTGTAATTCCATTTTTTTAAATTTTTATTTGGCATTATTAATATATAAAGATTTTTTATACATTTTAATATGTTATAAATTGTTATTACATAATAATTTATTTGCAACTTCGGTACAATAAATTCATAATATGAAATAAGCAAATAGATAACACCCTTCAATATATATATATATATATATATATATATTTAATTTTTACAGTTTGCAAGAAAAATATTTTTTTAAAATTTATTTATTATTTTTTCTTGTCATCAGCATAAACGTTTGTAAATATTCTTAAAATTTGTTTAGTTATAAAATAGAGTAGATATTTGTTTAGGATCATTTATATTTCCTTGTAGTGTTTAAAATATATAATTTAGCATCTATAATTTTAGTATATAGGAGGATTTTATAAATATATATATTATGTTCAAATAATTCAGACTTATTATTTTAGCAAATTTTGTACATGGTTTACGCTAAACCCATTTTAATGGTGTATCATATTTGTCATGAAAGATTTTTTTTGAATAAATTAAGTTAATTTATTAATTTAATATAATTTTTGAATATTCAATTCATATAGTACTTTTATTATAGTATAATATATATTATAATTAGAAAAGTTTATGAAAAATATAAAAAATATTTTTTCTTATATAATAAAATTTAAATTAACATTGATTTGAATAAAATTACACTGCTAATTACGAATTAATTAATCAGTTATTATATAAAATATTTAAAATTTTGTTAGATTTTTTTCAATAGAATTTTAAGTATTAAAAATAAAATTAAAACAGTTTTATATGTGAAGTTGTTATATTTGTTGATTATATAAGATGTGATATTTAATGATGCCAATTTATTAAGTTGAAACAAATGAAACTTGAATTTCTAGAGAAGGTCCAATTTTAAAAAATCACAGATGAATACAAGTTATAGCTTCTCTTTTAATATAATAAATAGGATAAGGAAGTCTGCAGCCAAGTTCTAAGAGCACCTGCAACCGTATACACCCATTAAAATCCTTAAAAAGTGCTTTTCTATTTTTTAAATTTTTTTTTTTGGATTTAGAAAAAAATCTACAAATCAGCTTAATCACACGATAATGTACCGCAATAGTTAATAGATTCCACCGAATTGAATCCTTAGCGAAGGAATTTAAGAACACCAACTTGCACAAAAACCTAAAAATTGTGGGCCATATATAGTATTATAATATTTTTTTTAAGGACTCCAACTAATAACATGGGTGCTTAAGAAGATGTTTATAAGCTGCTTGTGTCATGCTCAACAGTAATATAAGATCTGATCTCTAGCTTTTAACTAAAAAAATTAATAGACATCTCTTATATCTCTTGTTTAAGAGACGTCTTTTAGCCTTTTTAGTTAAAAACTAAGAGATCGTATATTATATTAAGCTAAAAGATCTAACCTAAGAGACCTCCAATAAACATGATCTAAGATCCTACTTAAGTACCAGCCCAACCAATTTTATATTATCTAATTGCAAACTTTAAAAAACTTTATTTATTACTTTGTTCTGTTTTTATTCTACATCAAATATAAACCCCCCAATGTGGGCGAAAATGTTACCATCGAGTCTTCTTGGCCAAAACTAAAATAAACATAAAAATACAAGGGTCTTAAAAGATGAAAATCTAAAATATTAAGAAGCACAAGCGCTTATCGTCGGTCTAAATCTCAGAAGGTACCTGACTTTCTCTCTACGGCGACGCAATTCGAAGAAAAAGCTCCTCTCTCTATCTCTCTCTCCACACGATGGTTCTCGAGGTGATTTTCGAATTCCATCTGCTTCTGATTTCGATCTTCTCATCGAATCTCCTTGTTTGATTCGCTGTGTTTTGATTTATGCGTAGGCGACTATGATTTGCATCGACAACTCCGAGTGGATGCGAAACGGAGATTACTCTCCCTCTAGGTTACAGGCTCAGACCGAAGCTGTTAATCTTCTCTGTGGGGCCAAAACCCAGGTAAAAATTGAACACTTTGATTCGATTAGGGTTTTTGATTGTGCTGTTGGTTGTGATTTAGGGATCTTTTTTCGTTTTGCAATTGCAGTCGAATCCGGAGAACACGGTGGGGATCTTGACGATGGCAGGGAAAGGAGTTAGAGTTTTGACAACGCCTACCTCTGATCTTGGCAAGATTCTGGCGTGTATGCACGGTAAGTCTAGTGTAAAAGATTAGAAAACAATTTTTTGACATCAATTTTGCTAACTTGATCCATCTTTTCAGGCCTTGATGTGGGAGGAGAGATTAACTTAACAGCAGCGATCCAGATTGCTCAGCTAGCTCTTAAGCATCGTCAAAACAAGAATCAACGCCAAAGGATTATAGTTTTCGCTGGAAGGTACTCACTTTCTTGTGTGAATGCATAGTAATCTGTTTTTTTAATATATAGGTATCTGATGCTTGTTTGTGCTTCTGTTTTTTTTTCTTTTTCAGTCCAATCAAGTATGAGAAGAAAGCCTTGGAGGTTGTTGGGAAAAGGCTCAAAAAGAATAGTGTCTCTCTTGACATTGTCAATTTTGGAGATGATGACAATGAGGAAAAGCCTCAGAAACTGGAGGCCCTCCTTACAGCTGTCAATAACAACGACGGTAGCCACATTGTTCATGTTCCTTCTGGAGCCAATGCTCTCTCTGATGTGCTTCTCAGGTATCATCAGTTTTCTTCCTTGCCTGAACTTTCTGTATGGAGATAGATTGTAGTTGGAACAGATTATCCAGGTTGAGAAGAGCATTGCATGTGGTTTGCTTTAGGTCTATGAGCTCTGGAGTCTTTAAAGAACTCTGTAATGATCTAGTTGAAAATATCTTTGTAATGTGTTTAACTCTTAAATTTTCTTGCAGCACACCTGTATTCACTGGTGATGAGGGTGCGAGTGGGTATGTTTCTGCGGCAGCTGCTGCAGCTGCAGCGGGTGGTGACTTTGACTTTGGTGTGGATCCAAATATCGACCCAGAGCTTGCTCTCGCCCTCCGAGTCTCCATGGAGGAGGAGAGAGCAAGGCAAGAGGCTGCTGCTAAGAAGGCAGCCGATGAGGCAGGTCAGAAAGACAAAGACGGGGATACAGCTTCGGCATCACAGGAGACGGTTGCTAGGACAACTGAGAAGAACGCTGAACCAATGGTTAGTCGTTAGTCATTTAGTGTGCCTAGCCTTCTTAGCAGTGTAGCATTATTATATAGCCACAGGCAAGGATTGTTTATCATACAACTTTTTTATTAATTAAAATTTTGTGGCAGGATGAGGACAACGCATTGCTTGATCAAGCAATTGCTATGTCCGTAGGTGATGTAAACATGTCAGAAGCAGCTGATGAGGACCAGGATTTGGCTTTAGGTGAGTAAAGCTGTGTGGTTAAATCATATATGTGGCTATCAAAATGAGCCTCTGCTTGTTATGGAACACTTATAAGATAAATGTTGATTCTTTTGGGCGTTTTGAGAAAATACAGACCCTTATATTTGTGATGATCCATGTGCAGCTCTGCAAATGTCAATGAGTGGGGAAGAGTCAGGTGAAGCCACGGGTGCTGGAAACCTCTTAGGAGATCAAGCTTTCATATCATCTGTTCTTTCATCGGTAAGCTTTATTTAAATAAACGACAGGATTTTTGACAAGCAAAATGAAAGAGGAAAGTAGATTGGTCCTAACTGTTTGTGAACTCACAGCTTCCAGGGGTGGATCCAAATGATCCAGCGGTTCAAGCGCTGCTAGCGTCTCTGCCAGACGAATCAAAGGTGCGTCTGACATTGGTTTGAACATGTTTTATCGGTTGATAAAGAAGATTCTGTGATAATGTATTATGTTAAAAATTTGCAGCATAACGGGGAAGAGAGTAACAGCAAAGGTGAGGATGAGAAGAAGTGAAAAAGGAGACAGACGTATCATGATGGCTCTCAATAAAATGCCTTTCTTTGCTTTGGTTTGGTTTGGTTTGGTTTTGAGAGAGAGATCATATGAGACTGAAGAAGAACTCTCTTATTAATCTCTGCCTTATAACTTATAAGTTATGACCTTGTTTGTTCTGACGCTTTTTCGTTAATGTTATTTGTTGGTTAAGAAAAGTCCAGTTGAATCGTTGAATCCCTGGACAATCGTTGAATCATTTCAGTTGTTCGGTCTAGGCGTAAAAATAAAACAGTTATTAAACCGATAAATCTGTAAGAAAATAGTAAATACAATTTCACTTAAGGTAAGCAAGTAAAACACAACTACAGAGTAAGACAGATCCCAAACATTAAGAGAGTAAGACATATCCAAAACATTATGGGATAAGGAAGTCTGAAGCCAAGTTATAAGATCCTACTTAAGGGACCGGCCCAACCAATTTTTACAGCAAAAAAGTTTTAGTTACAAATTTTTTTCCCTTATAAAGCAAGACTAGATCGTGCGGGTGATTATTTTTATTTTTATACATGTAACTACTTGATTTACATGATTAGTGTTATATAATTTTAATATTTATCATATTATTAATAGTTTATTATATATTTTCAAATACAACAATTTTATAGTTTGCATGCATGTATTTTTTTTTTTGTTTCAGATTGTTAGTGATATCTCTCTATTAATATATGAACACTAATTAAAAACCTTACATTATGTGATATTTACGACAAATTTCATTCAAATTACTATTAACTCAGATATTAATTTTCCTTATACTTTTATTTTAGGTTTTGATCGTACATATATGTTAATCGAATTATATGTATGATTTAAATCTTTGATTGAATAACCTACATTAAGTGTAATTAATATCAAACTACATTAAAAATATTATATTAAATTAATATCACAAATTTAATACAAAATTGTACATGAGTTTAATATAATTAAAAAATTAATTAGATACTTAAAAGGTTTATTTTAGTAAAAGTGAAATATACATGTATATTATAAATAATTACGAAATTAATTAAATATTTAAAAGGTTTGTTTAAGTGAAAACAAAATATACATTTATATTTTAAATAAATACGAATGTATATTTATATTGTAAATAGAAAGATTTGAAAAGATTTTATTGGGATGTAATTAAGAAAAAATCTGGAAATATCTATTTGGTTTGTTTGTTTAGAATAATTCAAATATGTATACAAAAAATCATTTAAGTAATTTTCTAAGGGGTGGTCCAAATAAAAAAATAATCACACATGAAATTAGTCATGACTTCTGTTTTAATATATAAGATTTATTTTTGTTTTTAATATCTTACATTTGAAGGTTTATTATTAGAACATAAGTTTTTATGTAATGTAATTCAAACATTCATAATTTTAAATTAGGATTTCAATAATATAGAAATCTTCTTATCTATTAAAACAATATACATCTTATAAATGGGTCAATATCTATTACTAATTAGTAATTCAATTATCTTGTTCTCAAAAGTCAAAAATATAGGAACTGATTTTTTTTTTGGGAAAAAACATATGTACGTTTCTAAATCGAACAAAGACTTTAACCTTTTTTCTAATTGTCGATTAGTTTTTTCTGCATATGTTATACAATAATCATATATAGTTTCAATAAATTATTTGAATTTTAATGCTATATATAATGTAATTCTGTAATTCCATTTTTTTAAATTTTTATTTGGCATTATTAATATATAAAGATTTTTTATACATTTTAATATGTTATAAATTGTTATTACATAATAATATATTTGCAACTTCGGTACAATAAATTCATAATATGAAATAAGCAAATAGATAACACCCTTCAATATATATATATATATATATATATATATATATATATATATATATATTTAATTTTTGCAGTTTGCAAGAAAAATATTTTTTAAAAATTTATTTATTATTTTTTCTTGTCATCATCATAAACGTTTGTAAATATTCTTAAAATTTGTTTAGTTATACAATAGAATAGATATTTGTTTAGGATCATTTATATTTCCTTGTAGTGTTTAAAATATATAATTTAGCATCTATAATTTTAGTATATAGGACGATTTTATAAATATATATATATTTTATGTTCAAATAATTCAGACTTATTATTTTAGCAAATTTTGTACATGGTTTACGCTAAATCCATTTTAATGGTGTATCATATTTGTCATGAAAGATTTTTTTGAATAAATTAAGTTAATTTATTAATCTAATATAATTTTTGAATATTCAATTCATATAGTACTTTTATTATAGTATAATATATATTATAATTAGAAAATTTTATGAAAGATATAAAAAATATATTTTTCTTATATAATAAAATTTAAATTAACATTGATTTGAATAAAATTACACTGCTAATTACGAATTAATTAAACAATTATTATATAAAATATTTATTTTTTTTTGTTAAATTTTGTTAGATTTTTTCAATAGAATTTTAAGTATTAAAAATATATGTGAAGTTGTTATATTTGTTGATTATATAAGATGTGATATTTAATGATGCAAATTTATTAAGTTGAAACAAATGAAACTTGAATTTCTAGGGAAAGTCCAATTTTAAAAAATCACACATGAATAGAAGTTGTAACTTCTCTTTTAATATAATAGATAGGATAAGGAAGTCTGCAGCCAAGTTCGAAGAGCACCCGCAACCGTATACACCCATTAAAATCCTTAAAAAGTGCTTTTCTATTTTTTAATTATTATTTTTTTGGATTTAGAAAAAAAAATCTAACCAATCGCGACGCATGCGTGTCGATTATGGACGTAAATAGTTAGAATTCACCGAATTGAATCCTTAGCGAAGGAATTTAAAAGCACCAACTTGCACAAAAACCTAAAAATCGTGGGCCCCATATAGTATTATAATATATTTTTAAGGACTCCAACTAAGGAATACAGTTATGGATGCTCTAAGAACATGTTTATTGGAGGTCTTTTAGGTTGGGTCTCTTAGCGTAATATAAGATACGGTCTCTTAACTTTTAACTAAAAAAGTTAATAGACGTCTCTTATATCTCTTGTTTAAGAGACGTCTCTTAGCTTTTTTAGTTAAAAACTAAGAGACCGTATATTATATTAAGCTAAAAGACCTAACCTAATAGACCCCCAATAAACATGCTCTAAGATCTTACTTAAGTACCAGCCCAACCAATTTTATATTATCTAATTACAAACTTCAAAAAACTTTATTTATTACTTTGTTCTGTTTTTTTTCTACATCAAATATAAACCCCCCAATGTGGGCGAAAATGTTACCATCGAGTCTTCTTGGCAAAAACTAAAATAAACATAAAAATACAAGGGTCATAAAGAGGAAAATTACAATATTAAAAAGCACAAGCGCTTATCGTCGGTCTAAATCTCAGAAGGTACCTGACTTTCTCTCTACGGCGTACGCAATTTGAAGAAGAAGCTTCTCTCTCTATCTCTCTCTCAACACAATGGTTCTCGAGGTGATATTCGAATTTCATCTGCTTCGGATTTCGATCTCTTCATCGATCTCCTTGTTTGATTCGCTGTGTTTTGATTTATGCGTAGGCGACTATGATTTGCATCGACAACTCCGAGTGGATGCGAAACGGAGATTACTCTCCCTCTAGGTTACAGGCTCAAACCGAAGCTGTTAATCTTCTCTGTGGGGCCAAAACCCAGGTAAAAATTGACACACTTTGATTCGATTAGGGTTTTTGATTGTGCTGTTGGTTGTGATTTAGGGATTTTTTTTCGTTTTGCAATTGCAGTCTAATCCGGAGAACACTGTGGGGATCTTGACGATGGCAGGGAAAGGAGTTAGAGTTTTGACAACGCCTACCTCTGATCTTGGCAAGATTCTGGCGTGTATGCACGGTAAGTCTAGTGAAAAAGATTAGAAAACAATTTTTTAAAATCAATTTTGCTAACTTGTTCCATCTTTTCAGGCCTTGATGTTGGAGGAGAGATTAACTTAACAGCAGCCATCCAGATTGCTCAGCTAGCTCTTAAGCATCGTCAAAACAAGAATCAACGCCAGAGGATCATAGTTTTCGCTGGAAGGTACTCACTTTCTTGTGGGAATGCATAGTAATCTGTTTTTTTAATATATAGGTATCTGATGCTTGTTTGTGCTTCTGTTTTTTTTTTCAGTCCAATCAAGTATGAGAAGAAAGTCTTGGAGGTTGTTGGGAAAAGGCTCAAAAAGAATAGTGTCTCTCTTGACATTGTCAATTTTGGAGATGATGACGATGAGGAAAAGCCTCAGAAACTGGAGGCTCTCCTTGCAGCTGTCAATAACAATGACGGTAGCCACATTGTTCATGTTCCTTCTGGAGCCAATGCTCTCTCTGATGTGCTTCTCAGGTACCATCAATTTTCTTCCTTGCCTGAACTTCTATAGGTAGATTGTAATTGGAACAGTTCACACATTATCCTGATTGAGAGAGGCATTGCATGTTGGTTGCTTTAGGTTTATGAGCTCTGGGGTCTTTAAAGAAGTTTGTTTTTATCTATACATGTTTTTTACTAGTTACCACTGTGTCTCTAGTTGAAATTATCTTTGTAGTGTGTTAACTCTTAAATTTTCTTGCAGCACACCTGTATTCACTGGTGACGAGGGTGCAAGTGGGTATGTTTCTGCGGCAGCTGCTGCAGCTGCAGCTGGTGGTGACTTTGACTTTGGTGTGGATCCAAATATCGACCCAGAGCTTGCTCTCGCCCTCCGAGTTTCCATGGAGGAGGAGAGAGCAAGGCAAGAGGCTGCTGCTAAGAAGGCAGCCGATGAGGCAGGTCAGAAAGACAAAGACGGGGATACAGCTTCGGCATCACAGGAGACGGTTGCTAGGACAACTGAGAAGAACGCTGAACCAATGGTTAGTCGTTAGTTATTTAGTGTGCCTAGCCTTCTTAGCAGTGTAGCATTATTATATAGCCCTAGGAGACATTGTTTATCAAACAACTTCTTTATTGATCAAAATTTTGTGGCAGGATGAGGACAACGCATTGCTAGATCAGGCAATTGCTATGTCCGTAGGTGATGTGAACATGTCAGAAGCAGCGGATGAGGACCAGGATTTGGCTTTAGGTGAGTGGAGCTGTGTGGTAAAATCATATTTGTGGCTATCAAAATCAGCCTTGCTTGTAAATGGAACATTTTAGAAGATAAATGTTGATTCCTTTGGGTGTTTTGAGAAAATACAGACCCTTATATTTGTGATGATCCATGTGCAGCTCTGCAAATGTCAATGAGTGGGGAAGAGTCAGGTGAAGCCACGGGTGCTGGAAACCTCTTAGGAGATCAAGCTTTCATATCATCTGTTCTTTCATCGGTAAGCTTTATTTAAATAAACGACAGGATTTTTGACAAGCAAAATGAAAGAGGAAAGTAGATTGGTCCTAACTGTTTGTGAACTCACAGCTTCCAGGGGTGGATCCAAATGATCCAGCGGTTCAAGCGCTGCTAGCGTCTCTGCCAGACGAATCAAAGGTGCGTATGACATTGGTTTGAACATGTTTTATCGGTTGATAAAGAAGATTCTGTGATAATGTATTATGTTAAAATTTGCAGCGTAACGAGGAAGAGAGTAACAGCAAAGGTGAGGATGAGAAGAAGTGAAAAAGGAGACAGACGTATCATGATGGCTCAATAAAATGCCTTTCTTTGCTTTGGTTGGTTTGGTTTTGAGAGAGAGATCATATGAGACTGAAGAAGAACTCTCTTATTAATCTCTGCCTTATAAGTTATGACCTTGTTTGTTCTGACGCTTTTTCGTTAATGTTATTTGTTGGTTAAGAAAAAAAAAGGTCCAGTTGAATCCCTGGACAATCATTGAATCATTTCAGTTGTTCGGTCTAGGCGCAAAAATAAAACAGTTATCAAACCGATAAATCTGTAAGAAGTAAATAGTAAATACAATTTCACTTAAGTAACACACAACTACAGGGTAAGACAGATCCCAAACATTAAGAGAGTAAGACATCCCAAAGATTATGGGATAAGTAAGTCTGAAGCCAAGTTATAAGATCCTACTTAAGGGACCGGTTCAACCAATTTTTACAGCAAAAAAGTTTTAGTTACAATTTTTTTTTCCCTTATAGAACAAGATAGGATAAGGAAGTCTGCAGCCAAGTTCTAAGATCTTACTTAAGATACCAGCCCAACCAATTTTAACAGCCAAGAAAGTTAGTTACAAACTTTTGTTTTTTCCCTATAGAGCAGGGTAGGGAAAAAACAAAAAAAGTCGCAAGACTCACAACTACAATATTAAAAAGGAAAAAACTACAAAACTACGTCTATATAAAAAATAAAAAAAATCTAATAGAAGCTTCTATTGCATCTACCTAACATCTTTGAAAAAGCGGGTTTAAAATATAAATTTTTAAAATTAAATAAAATCTTTTAGAAAGAAGAAGAGGAGGCAGGTGCGTCTGTCTTCTTCACTTGTGTGGTCATCTTTTTTTTTTTTGTATTTTTCCCTTTTCCCCTTATCTTCAGTTATCGCCACTCTTTTCTTCCATCCCTCTCATTTCCAAATATCCTATCTAATGTACAATGATAATCCAAACTTTCGAAACGTAGTCACTCAAAACAAAAAATTTCCATATCAAAAAATTAAGAAAACATGTAAAATTATGGTTAGAATAGAGGTGATTTCGAATAGTTGTTTTGAAACCAAAGCGATATGTCTTTTTTTTGTTCAACAAGCGATATGTCTTTATACCATCATATTCAGTTCATCTCTTCAACGGAATGATGTATCCCATGGTTATGCCCCGGTGCAAGTCATCGCAATTAGTATTGCCAGCTACTTATTGATCACGTAATCAATATATAATACTCCATCGATTTCATAATACATACATGATTTTATGAATGAAAGCACAAAAATTTTTAAAAAATTAATTTTTCTATCAAAAAGTTAATAAAACTATAAATATTAAATAATTTAACTAATTATTAGGAAAACAGTGAAGTATAATTGGATAAGCAATTTTCAATAAATTAAAGTTGCATAGATATCTTAAAATATCTTCTATTTTGAAACAAGATAAAGCTTCTAAAACATCAAGTATTATGAACAAATGGAATAGTAATGAAAAAATAGTTGTATCTATCATTTTGGGATTTGAGATGACATCTTCAGAAGGTTTGGGAGATTAGCGAACATGTCCAACACCGATCTAATAAGCATCTGACTATAGAAAAATGTTTTACTTTACCACGAGTCATGGCTCCTTCTAAATTCAAGCATTTTATATGCATGCATGTATGAGCAGCAGGGTATATTGCATGTGTCGTATCATATGCATGCATGTGGAATTGTGGATACATGTATTAATATGTCTATATGCATCGCAAGTGGACAAAAGATGATGAATGGTTGGTATATAGGTTGGTAGGGAGATGGGTAGTGAGAAATAAATAGAGTTTGGTAGAAGAAAGGGTCCATTGGTTTGGTTGTTTGCTTCCTTCATTTATGTTATTTTCCTCTTTTTTCTGTCTAATATCAATGTTGCTCCTACAACTTATCTACAAGCCTCACTCTCCATCTGTAATGAATCAGTTGGATTTATTTCCATTTCATATTCTTCACATATCTCTTATTAGACAGCTTAACAAGATATCATCTCTTTACAATCTGAGTATTATATTCTGAACCATATGCTAATAATCTCTTCTCCTTATTTGGCTTATCTCCAACATTGGATAATGAGTTGTTTTTGGGCAACCAACCTCTAACTGCATAAACTAATCCCAACCATAAAGAATTATATCTCACCAATTGTATCATATGATTTTTTTTTCTATTCTCGTTGAGAAGAGATCCATCTACACTCCTTGTAGGTTAATTTAAGCATCTAAAACTACTAAAACTCAAACTATGTTGATTTAATTTCTTTATGGAAAATTTATCACATATACTTCCTGGATCCGGTACATAATTAATATGATTGCAATCATAAGTTTCGTCGAGTAAGAAAATATGTTCTATATATAGTTTAAAATCCAACAGTAAAAAATTTCATACAAAGTGATGAATAATAGTGTACCTTCAGATTAATTCTTTAGAGAAAAAAAAGGTTTGTACAGTTACGCACTTAGGAATAATTTGACAAAATATTATATCATCTCCAAGCTTCGAAAACCTAAAAGAGAAGTAGTAGTCTCTCTCGTTCCCAACCCTAAAAAATCGAATCCGTTGCTGATGTCACCCCCCTTGCCACTACTGCCGCTGCTACCTCCAACTACATCGCATCTCATGCTTCCGCATCTGCACTCCATGCCGTTTATCATCCCTAAACTGCACCTGAAACAACGCACCCTTGTTGACTTTCCCTCAACAACATCAGGAAGACTGATTCTGAGCTCAAGATTCAAATCTGGCAACTTTTCTTCATTTAAACACTCGTCTTTTTCCTCTTTGAACGTAAGCATTGAGATTTTCTCTGGCTTGACTTGAAAACAACTCGTGCTTTCCATCTTTGGAGTGGAAGTGAAGGAGATGTTAATGGTGTTACTCATCGTTATTGCTTCCACTAGTTGTGTAGGTTTAGAATCCTGAGAAGGTGATGATGATTCTTGGACTGGTCTATGAGTCGTTGGATCAATCCCTCTGTTGATAAGCTTTCTTCGTATATGTGTGTTCCAATAATTCTTTATCTCGTTATCTGTTCTTCCCGGTAATCTCCCGGCAATAAGCGACCATCTACAACAAGAATAATATAATATATAGCTACAAGTTTAGCATCAATCTTCGTTTTGTTTCCAATGAATTTTGAGAAAAAGAAAGTCCATAAGTACTCACTTGTTTCCAAGAAGGCTATGGAGCTTGATGATGAGCTCGTCCTCTTCCTCGGTAAAGTTTCCACGCTTGAGGTCAGGCCGGAGATAGTTGATCCAACGGAGACGGCAGCTTTTTCCACACCGGAGAAGGCCGGCGGCTTTGGGGAGAGATCTCCAGCAGCCTTCGCCATGAGCTTTAATGTAAGCTGTGAGCCTCTCGTCCTCTTCTTTCGTCCATGCTCCTTTGTTTGTGTGAGCTTTCTCACAACACGGTGACCTTCCCATACTTCTTTTTTCTTCTGTGTTTCTGTGTTTAGATCTTATAACTACTGGGGTATGAAAATCTTACATATATAAATATAAAGAGGTATGAATTAATCAAGTGTGTTCTTGTTACTTTATACGTATATTGGGAGTTGGCTTTTAGCGAGGGTTTTGGCTAAAAGGGTATAAAGGGACTAACTTGTTTTTCTTTTGGTAGTGGAAGAGGATTAAGGCATTTGGTGGGTGCACTTGGGTTTTGGGTTTGGTTGAAGGTTCAAAGCTTTGGTGTATAGTTTATATAGGGGTTTGACTTAAAGTTAGAGATAGATACATATACATAGATTGTATACAATTGCTTCTAGATGATAGAGGAGTAGAGGTAGAGAGAGAAAGAGAGAGTTGAACTTATAATTGCTTCTAGATGTGAGTTGGTGGAATGGATTTGAATGAGTAGTGTATGGTGGCCTTTCGTTTTGGTACAATAAGTGAGAAGATTGACATATATGGCATCATGGTCTTTTGATTTTTTTTTTTTCTAATAAACATGACAACTGACAACAATTTAATATTTTAACTCTTGTCACTATTTAATATAATGCACCAAATTTTAGCATAAAAACGATTTAATATTTTACTGCCAGATACACTACTAATGAAAAGTGTGTATTAATCGCTACTTTATGTATAAATACATATTTTAAAAATGTTCGAATAATTTTGTTTTTTTTTCTCTCTCTTTGTTTTTCCATAATTTACATCGTTTTCATCTTTCTCATAGAACAAACAATTTTTTAAAAAGATATTAATATCATCTAAATTCTTCGGCGGACATAAAATTAGTGTTGACAAATCAATCTTTAACTAGTACATCAGGTAAGTTTTACAAACTTTTGCATGTTTTAATTGCATAATCAACCTTGTAATAAAAGTAGGAGAGAAGAAAATTCAATTAAACATATAAAATCCTAAATGCGGTAAATTGATAATTTGGTAACGGCCTTTAGACTTAGAGCACATTCATTGGAAAGCTCTAGTTTAGAGGTTCTAAAAATACATATATATATATGTATGTAATTACGGGGTTCTAAGTTTTCCGTAAAACTTAGAATTCCGCAATTATATACACATAAATATAATTTTAGAATCTCTAAGCTAAAAATCCTCTATCGGGGTGCTCTTACCGTCAGATATCACCTCAACTAAAACTAATCATAATATAATTAAGAAAGTGGATTCTTAAAATAAATTTGGTAGCAATAATGAAGAGGAGGGGTAATTAAGTTGTGGAGGTAGGTGGTAAAGTTAATGAGTGATTTTGAACAAGTGCTGGTCAGCTATAGGCTGTTTGGTTTGTACTGGTGTCTGTTTGGTCAGTATATAGACTGCACTCTGTTAATTACTGTTTTTAATTAATAATAATCTACAATTCTATATATATCTTGGAAACCCTAATACAATCACTCGCTAACACAAAGCACTATCAAGTAACTAATTACGTGGGCTTGGTATAACTTATAGAAATATGGTTCTAAATCTTCTATCAAATGACAAGCACTTCGTGTTTAACATAGTTGTGATCATGGTCATGTTTCTTTTGTATGTAGATAAAAGTTTTTTTTGTTTATTTGTCGATCGGCTATATAAAAAGTTTTAAACAAATACAACAATAACCACCAAAACAATTTCTTTTTTTTAAAGAACCACCAAAACAGAATATACATATATACACTTAGATATAAATCTGTTGGACATAAGAATGTGCCTTCTAGAACCTTTGATTTAGAATGGTTTTCTGATCCAACCAACTTTTTTTTTTTAAATAGAGACTTGAAAACCAAGACTTAACAAAGATCCTAGAAATAGTATTAACCATTAACTCGATATAACCACTAGTCGTATATCACTTTTACCTTTTGTAGAACATGAAAAGTTGATAAACTAATCGTTTTCATCGTCTTTTCGTATCACATGCGAGTATGTAAGAAAAAAAGTTGAACAATTACAATAGTTAGTAGATTAGTACATTAATTATCTTGTGTGTATGTATATGCGTACCCATATACATTTTAGACAAAAGTGGAACTAAACTGTGAAATTTGGTAAGTTAGGTGGAAATTTTGAGAAGACTTTTAAAACAATAATGGTTTATTGAAAGTGATGGGAAAAAAAACGAAAAAGAGAGAGTTGTTGAACTTCAATTTTTAAAATCTATTGGTATACGATCACTCACCTCATGCATGATGATGGCGCTCTTCTAGAAGGTAAGGTTCTCAGCTACGGGCCAAGATTCGTCAAATCAGAAACAGAAGCTTTATTCATTTATATTTTAATCAAATCATCAAGCCCCAAATTCACTTTTAACATTCACCAAATACCCTAATTAATTGATTTCTTGATCTGTTTTCTTTACAATATATTAAAATAGGCCAGCTACCATGTTGAACCAAAATAGACTAATTAGCTAGTATAGTATTGTTTTATGAAAAAACAAATACATAAACACTTCTTGCAAGGAGTGTTTTAAACATCATTGTTTACATAGTTAAATTCTGCTGAATTATTCTTTATGCATATATAGTAGAATAACATTTGTTATTAGTAATAATGGTCTAATGGGGTTTGTAAATGATGTGGATGAAATAGCGATGTGTGATGAAATAACAATAGTAACATTTTTTGAGGTCGAGTATACTACAGATGCGCTGTAATGATAAATAGGACTATTGCTAACAGTAGGACAAAAAAGGACTATTAGTCTATTACTAACAATTTTGTCAGTTTCTTATTTTCTTGGCGTAAGTGATATGTTTAATAGTGGGATAATTTAAAAAAAGTGTGGGATAATTATATACTATTTTATGTCCGTTTGCAGTTGGGGACGTGGGATTTGGTTCACCTTCCACTTTTCATTTTCAGTTGTTTAACAATGGACTCGTATTTTAATTTATTTTCTTTCATATTTTGATTTTAACACTGCGTATATGTTATATGGAAACCTTTATCTTAAGGTAAATTTAGTTGAAAACCCGAAAAGAGTTTCTTCTGATGCTCGTAACAGTTGTGATAAACTATTATGGGAATTTAATTTTAGCAGAGTGAGAATGTAAGATACTACTATGATCAGCTTCCCTGGCGAAGACGTGAAAATAAGTTGGATGGTTGGTGACGGTGAGGATTAATAATACATAAATATGGTCACAGTCACACATATCTACTTATATAAATACGTAGAAGTGAAATATAATATAGAGAGGTCCATATCAACCACGTGAGATAAAATGTGAAGGTATTTAATTGTGCCTAGCTACTCCTTTTCAGTTGAGATGTTCATCATTGCTGAGCCTTTCATTATTTATCTCTAAATTCAACAATTAAAAGGTGATGAAAATATGCTATTCAAACCACAGCTTTACAAAAGGAGATCAAACATACTTTAAAGCTTAAACCAAGGCAATGTAAATCAACTATGACGAAGGTTTGGAGGAGATGCGATTTGAGCACAACGAGTAAACCAGATTTGGTGCAGTCTATATTTTTTGCTGGAGAATCCAATTTTATAGAACGAAAATGATCTCTTATCGCATATCGGTATGACCTTCTTTTGCGTGGGTGCAATTTACAAGGGCCTGCATGCAGTATATATGATTGATAGTCCACTTTCATTGTATTCAAGTTTTCTTTGATGATGTTTACTTTTAACTTCATGCAACGACAACACCCTAATGAGTGAAAGAAAGCTAGAAGACTCTCTCTAAAATAGTTTTCTCTCTAACTTTTCACTGGGGTTACAAAATTTAGTCTCTTGTTCTTCCGGCGCTTTCACGTCCTTTGGACGGTTGCCAGAACCTTTCTGTTTTCTCTTCTCTTGTTCCTCTCTGTTTCTCTGTACTCTCTGTTTCACGGCGGAGGTGGGATTCTCTCGAAGTTCTCTGGTCAGATCTGGATATTTCCGGTTCAGATCTGGGCGTGCTCTCTGATGCTGGTGGGCTTGAGGATGGCTTGCCGCTCAGGGTGGTGGTTCTGGCTCTCTGCAACGAAATCTCAATCCAGCGATTTTCCTTGCTTCGTCAGGGTTTTCCCTCGGGTCAATGGCGCGTGAGTCTCCGAATAGCTGTGTTTCGGGTTGTCTTCCTCTCGGTGTGGCGTGTGGCTGGGTCTGGAGTGGTACTCGTCGTAGATCTAGGGCTTGAGACCCGTGGTTCTCTTGTCCCTCTCCTTCTGCTTTGGTGATCACCGGTGATCTACGGTGGTAGCGTGTTAGGTCCGTGTGAGGGAAGGGGCCTTAGTTGGTCTCTCTCTTGTGGTGGGTCTGGTGGCGGCACGTGGGAGTGGCTGACCTTTATGCTTTTGTCCGTGAGCTTGCTTGTGGCGTGTGTAGTTGTTGGCCTCTCTCCAAAGTGGGGTGGACTCGGTGGTGTGGCGTTTTAAGCCGTCGACCCTCTCTCCTATGGCGTCTTGGTAGCAGGTTTGCTGAAGTGAGGTTTGTTTCGGTTTTGAC
>CM028689.1:3739422-4047158 GCA_016771965.1 Brassica carinata | reverse complement strand
TGCTTGTCCTCACCTAAAAGCTCGTCGGCTTTTACATGTGTTGTTCCTGCTTTTTTCGCTCTACACTCCCCCCCACACACATACAAGTCAACCCCAATTTTTTTTCTAAATTCAAATTCTTTGTCAACAAAACCAAAAAGTGTATACCTCTAAAACCATTAGACATAACTTTAAACATATCGGGATTTTATTTTGAACGTGTATAATTGTGTATATGCGAAGTCATTACGTGTTCAAATTATTATGAATGTAAAAAGTAAATTTACATGATGATAAATGACCTCGCGTTCTACAAACAAAAAGGCTATGAAAAAGAAACGATTTGCAAAATCCGAACAAAATCATTAATAGATGTTGCATACGGTAGCTTGCCTTTTAGACAAAGGCGTGAAAGTCCATTAAGCCACACATGGGAAACAAACTCACAACACGCCTCGGCTTTCGCAAGCGTCACGCTTTTTTACGTCAATACTTTAATTTTGGCTAAGCGAGGAGCCAAAAAAGAGAAGTAAAAGCTAATAAATGAGATAAATCTTTCCACGTGATAGCATAAAAAAGATCCGTTGCCGGGACTCGAACCCGGGTCTCTCGGGTGAGAGCCGAGTATCCTAACCAGCTAGACTACAACGGATTTGTGATTATAAGGCTGTGAAACAGGAAGTTGAAGCATTCTAAAGAAGGCACTTATCATTCCAATCTAAAACCTAAAATTTACCTGTAACATAGTTTCTTGTAGGTCACGCAAGATTTCAGCATAGATAACTCTCTCTACATTGCCAAAGCTGATGTATTACCTTCTCCTATACTACCTACAATGGCAGCCAAGCATCCATCTGTTATCTCCAAATTGATATTTGGCTTTGTTACATAAAGTTATGCACGGTAGATCTTAGAAACTTCACTAGATTTAATTGATTTTTTTTTGCTTTATGGGTACATAATTGCATTAGATGGATCAAATAACATGGAAGAATGAATTTCAGTTGTGGATATGTCACCAACATTCTCCCTTTGCCTAAGATGTGTAGCCTATAGTTTTTGTCCCGTGTGCTACAAGGAACACAAAGACAAGTTCATCAAAATGAGACCTTTAGGTCAAGTAATGTAAAGCCTTTCTTCCTCTACATCTCAACGTTGTCCCAGTCAAACGATCTCCCCTCTAAGTTGTAATCCGGGTGTTGCATTCTGTTCTTCGCCAATCTGCTCATCACCGCAAGCCCTGAAAGTGAATATTACACACAGAATCTTGGATCAAGAAACTTCAAACATTTCTATATCTAGTAGCAGAGAGATGTTTGACACCTTCAATCATTTTGTAAAGAGATGGCCACCAACGCTCTCTAGAGATATCATTTTGAGTAAGAGACTCTTCAATCTCTTTATCATGTTTCCCTTCAAGAACACTGCGTAGAGTAACCACAGCGTCTTTCGTTCTCTTCAAAATACTGTTATCATCTTCGATTTCGAGGCTCTGAAGGTCGTTGTGAGATGAAGTGAGGCTCACAGCCAAAGCAAACTGAGCAGCTGCAGCCCAACGAGAAGATGCTCTCCATTTTCTCTGACCTTCTTCTAAATGCTGTGATGAATCATCACCATCACCGTTAGCATCTCTGTTACGTTTGCTTTCAAGCACTATACTACGCAAGTACTCAGCATTCGCAGCTCCTGTGCTCTGAACCATCTTAGAGAATGAACTCTCTCCGTTTGAAAGAAGATTCTCCGGTGTGCTGAACTCCTTAACTTTTCCGGAATCAAGAACGAGGACTTTGTCACAGTCGATGATGGTATTGAGACGATGAGCGATGATAAGCATCGTGCATGACTTGAACTCTTCTCGGATGGTCTTTTGGATGAGAACATCAGTTCTAACATCAACAGCAGCAGTTGCTTCATCAAGGACAAGTATCTTGGATCTTCGCAACAATGCACGTGCAAGACTCAACAACTGTCTTTGTCCAACACTGAAGTTCTCTCCTGCCTCAGATACCTGACCAAAAAAGGCTTTTGAGCTACTCTAATAAAAAGCGAGTAAAACGTTAAATCAGTGTTCTAAAAATCGGTCTAGGCCGCTAATCAAACTAAACAAAACTATCAAACTACACAAACGACTTTTCAAGAACGGTCTAGACGCCCCCTAATCAATAATCCCATATAAAGCGTATA
This sequence comes from Brassica carinata, assembly GCA_016771965.1. NCBI lineage: Eukaryota > Viridiplantae > Streptophyta > Magnoliopsida > Brassicales > Brassicaceae > Brassica > Brassica carinata. Next base: position 4,044,995 of record CM028689.1, on the reverse strand, counting down.
ACTACTGCCTAACAGATTTCTCGAACATTTGAGTTAAATTAAGTACCTCAGCATCAAGACCAAGAGGGTTTCTGCGGATAGTATCTTTCAAGTGTGCCCTCTCAAGAGATTCCCAAAGATCAGCGTCATTATGTTCACTAAATGGGTCAAGATTGAATCTCACAGTACCTAGATGACAATAAATAACACATCAGTTATTTGACTTATGAGAAGAAAACAAGTACCCGAAGCAGTTGTTAGACGTCACATACCTGAGAAAAGAACAGGCGCTTGAGGTATGATTCCAAGCACTTTACGTAAGTCCATCAGTCCAAACTTGCCAATGTCGCATTCATCGATCAAGATCCTTCCCTTCTCCACCTCCACGATCCTAAACAATGCATTCAAAAGGCTAGACTTCCCAGCGCCAGTCCTTCCTACAATCCCCACCTTATCCATCGGAGAAATAAAGAACGAAACCCCATGAAGCACAGGAGGCAACTCAGGACGGTAACGAAGAACAACATCTTCAAACTTTATAGAACCAGACGATGGCCATCCAGGAGGTGGACGGTTGTTCTCAACAACCAACGGAGCCTCTGATGGCAACTCTATATAGTTTCCAACACGCTCGACAGAGTTCAGACTGTTCTCAGCAAGACTCGCGAGTCTCAGCACAGCTGTTAACGAGCTGGTGATGCTCAAAGCGTAGCTGAGAAGCAAACCCATCGTAGATGCAAAGGCTTGTTGGTTCTCCGCTCTACCGTTCTGCATGACGGCTAACGAAGCAGTCAGCCAGACCATGAGACCTCCCAGAAATTCCAAACGGATCCCCAGCCACCGGTTTGCACCCATGTTTACAAGCGTGAATCTGATGTTATTATCCATCGATCTCCCGTTTATCTCGGCCATACGGTCGTATGCTTTATAAGCACGGATACTCGATAAGCCATTCAACGCCTCTCCGAATTGAGCATAAACGGGAGATCTTGAAACGGAATCCATACGTTTAATTTCACGAGATGTGTTCTACAAAATAAGGAAAGAAGAATGGTTTTAGCAGCACACAACACTAATCACTATTGAATTTTTAAAAGGTGGTATGTTTACCTGGTAGTAGAGATAAGCTCCATAAAACACGACCAAGAGAGGCATGATGGCCCACAGGGACAGTGTGCTGACGATGCCAATTAAGATAACAGTAGAAAGTAGCTGTGCGATTGAACCCATAAACATGTTGACAAAGACTGCCACGGTTCGGTCAATATCACCCATATCTTTTGAGAATCTGTTGATTATCCTTCCTAATGGATTGGTTTGGAAAAAGACCATTGGAGCTCTTAGTATGGAACCAAGCATAGCATCATGCATCTTTTTAGCTGCATAGAGACTGACCATGATCAACCAATATGAATTGGTCAACGTCACAAAGACCTGAAACCACGGAAAAAAATATGGGTCACATGGTTACATTCATTCTTAGCGGGTCTGTCTGTAACGTTCAGTGATATATAGTTAAGAACTCAATCATTTACCAAATGCAACTCATACCTGTCCAAAGGAAAGAATCGCATAGATAATATTGTAGAAGAGGGGTCCATGACTCTTTGGAGTTCCTGCATCAGTCCACTCACTCAACCAAGTGCTACTTGACACTCGAAACACTTGAGTCAAGACGTAGCATATAAGAAGCGTCATCACCACCCATCCACCTCCAAGTGCATCCCGGTACCTAGAACATGGTAGTAACACCTCAATATTGTCATTACAATGGAATTCAACAACACAATAAGAAAAAAAAAAAATCTTACCTCTTCAGGACTTTCCAACTCACAACTCCAGTTTCACGTTCTTCTCTCTTAACGAGCACAGAGGTTCCTTCTTTGGACTTCTTTGTCTCCACTCCATCCTTCTGAAGATTATTAGTGTTGCCGTTCTCAACTAGTTTTGCAGACGTTTGATCTGTTTCAGCTTCTCCATTTTCTTCAGAATATTCTTCAACTTTGCCAGCATTTTCCATTAACCGCTGGAACAATGGGCCACTATGGGAAAGTTCTTCGTATGTTCCTTCCTCTTTTACTGTTCCCTCGTGGACAAGTAGAATTTTATCCACTTGTGATAGGAAGTGGAGCTGGTTTGTAACAAGAACTCTCGTTTTGTTCCCTAGTTCTCTTTTTATGCATTTTTCGAAAACCTATCACAGCCAGTTTCAGAGATCAGATAACAATGTTTGCTCAAAAGCAGTTACAACTTATAAGAAAGAACAAAACGTTAAGAGTCCAAGAGCCAATGGCTAGTTTACCTGTTGACCAACATGCGCATCAAGGGCACTCAATGGGTCATCTAATATGCACACATCTGAATTTGAGTAGACGGCTCTAGCCATAGAGACCCTCTGCTTTTGTCCCCCACTTATGTTAACACCCCTTTCTCCAATCTCCGTGAGATCACCACCCTAATCAATCAACAGAAAGAAGAGGCAACAAACTTAGATACCTGAGAACTAGAAAAGAGAAGTCCAAGCTACCAAAAGGACCGATGCAATTCAGTTTTTTCGACTTTACATCGCACCAACATATATTAAAGTCCGTTAGCGGAACTTACAGGCAGTAACTCAAGGTCATGCCTCAGAGCAGTCACATCAATCACCCTTTCATATTTTTCTTTGTCAAAAGGAGCACCAAACAATATATTGTCACGTACCTACACAATGTAAATTACAATTATCAGTATCTGCATGCAAGCATATCTTAAAGCACCCATTGTATAAAAAACATATAACACATACCAAACTTAATATAGAAAACAGAAGCATATAAGGAACCTACTGTTGCGTTAAAGATCCATGAAACTTGAGGAACATAAGCTACTGATCCTCTGAGAGTAACGGTCGCATCAGATAAAGCTGGAAGTTCTCCGAGCATAGCAGATATCAGGGAGGTTTTCCCTTCTCCTGTACTACCGACTACTGCAACTAGGCTGCCAATAGGTACATCCAAGTTGATGTTTGACAAGGTTGGTCTATCCGCCTGCATATGTATATTGGTGGCTCACTTTTTTGTATTTCAGTGACAATAACTAATTAAATAAAGTGAAGGAGGAAAGGAACATGGGATCAAATAGACAAATGAGACCTTTGAATCCCAGGAGAAGCATCCGTTCCGTATTGAGATAGCTGGTTGTCCAGGTTCAATGGGAGGATTTGGTAAGAGAACTCTCTCTTCTGTTGATAATACCTCTTCCAAACGGTTTAAGGATACATTAGCATTTACCACCTACAAAGGTAGAATAAAAAGAGCAATTAGGAGCAACTATTAAGACTGAAAACATGATGCAAGACACATTATAGGAAAATAACCTGAGTTATAATGTTTGGAAGCATGAATAGAGGGAAGCGAAGCACAGAAAATAGCGAAAGGGCTGTAAACGCTCTTGCAGGTGTGAGATCTCCACCAAGCAACGAGAACACACCAAACGAAACAACAGTCACCAGAACAGGAATGCTGTTTAGTATGAACATATTGAACTGCATAACAAAATGGATGACCAGGAATGAGTCAGAAACGTACCACGAAAAAAAAAGAGGAAACTGAAATATAACATTCGCTGATAAAGACATACCGCTGACAGAAGTTGTGCTTTTCGGAACCAAGAGAGTTCATCATCACGAACGGTTTGAACCTTAGACTGGAAACTGTTTTCCCAAGCATAGCACCTACAGTCATTTGGTTTAGTGAGTTAACAAGCATTGCTTCAAACCTCCAATCATGCAAAAAAGGAAGTGAAGATCCTTACTTCACTGTATCCATAGCTGCTAAAATCTCATTCATTAGGCCAATTCTTTTGTCAGTACGCTGCAACCCTTCTTTTGTTAACTTCTGCGTTTTGCTTATAATAACAGTCTGTTTCAACAATAAATAAAGAAAACTAACCATTGTCATTAAACTGAAAGACACTCGAGGAGAATGAAGCAAAGCCAATCAGGATACAGATAGAAAATAAGCATGAGGAGTAGAAAAGATTTTACGGACCTGTATAGGGAACATAAGGACCAGAAACAAAGCGCCAAGGAGGGAGGCAACACCCAATTGTTGATAGAGGAGAACCAGTGCTACAATAATACGAAATGGCGCTGACCACATGGTATGAAGTGATTGGCAAATTTGCTGTCACAGACAGAAGAAACTTTAGAAAGAAAGAAAAAAATTTACTTGCGGAAAAAAGGATGCTCCTAAGAAAATGCAAGTTAGACTCATATTCTGAGGTACAACTATCAAGTACAAATCGATATCGAGAAACAGACAAAGCTAAAGAAGTGTAAAAGGTAACAAAGATGGTATAACCTGAAGCGACTCAGCATCAGTCGTCATTAAGTTTGTTATTTTTCCTGTTTGAAACTTCTTCCGGCCTTCATTAGTTAGCCTCAGCGACTTTCGAAAAACAGCAGCAATCTATCAAACGGAACAAGTCATCAGCAGAAAGAGACATTATAAAAGAACATGTTTTGGCATCGAAATAGTAGCAAACGAGAAACTACGCTTACCAGTGCAGACCTTAGCCGGTAACCAACACGCATCACATTTTGGAAATATTGAGCTTCACATAGAACCCCGAACATCTGAAAATGTCAACATCAACATCAAGCACTCAATGAATCCCTTGGTGAAAGTCTTTACCCTAAACTATATTAAATAAAACACCTTCAACATGCAAAATTAACAAATATACAAAAGACAACAAACTCCAAGATTAGCCTCAGATTCTAATACACTCGAATCAGACAAAGATCAGAACCGGTGCTAAAATCTGTAGCATCTACTCTAGATCAATAATTTCATGAAGTCCTTGAAAGAAAGGAGAGACCAAGAAAACAACAGACTTTATTTCATATCACTAACAAAGATTGAGAATGCAACATATACATCCTCTGAACTCCATGCAAGAGATTAAAATAGGCAGATGGGAAAAGGGATTTGTTGCATACCACTCCAACAAAGATTGAGATTGCATAGATGTAACCTATCCAGGCTGGTTCATTAAGTTGCATTGACTGCAGAAAGTTTTAAGACCACAATGTGAGATATCGTCAGAAAATAATATCCAAAGGATGATAAGATGTTAAATCTACCAAGAACACTAAACACTATTTTGGCCAGATGAATATGGATCCATCTCATAAAATCCATGTGAATAGTGCACTTGGATAAAAAAAAAGAAAGGGGAAGCAACGTACCTTTAAGAGCTCATTCAGTAGAAGAGGCCCCACGAATTGTGAACAGTCATTCCCAATCTGTGATTAAACCAAACACACAGTTTAGGAAAATAAAAGACCTCTGAAGCCACCAATATTATCAAATAAACAAAATTTACCTTCCAGAACCCACCCCACCAAAACCTACAAAATGCAGAAAAAGTTTCCATAAGACACGGTCCATAAGAAAAGTAATAGATCTTTATTCAACTCAAAATGCGTACAAATATACTTGAACTCACAGCCATAAGAGATCTGTTCAAGTATATCATGCCATTTCGAAGCCTAAACAATAATTACATATTCCAAAGAGATAGGCACACATGACTATAAAGATGTTTTCTCTTTTACCTTCCTCCAAGGCTGTTGTTCAGTGCTCTCAAGAGCCACGGTTTGGGCTTTTCTAGCTCTTTTTCCCAAGACCTCTGGAAGCTAAAAAGGAGATAAAAATATATATATCACACAATCACACCGGTCGTAGACAGTAGGAGAACAGATATTATTTATCAAAGATCTTTAAAAAATACCTCCTCATGAGAGTTTCAGTACGATCCCAAGTGTCCAGATGCCACACATCCTTCTCCGTAAGAGGCCGTTTTGATCCCAGAGTCATCAATGGATTCAACCATGAGAAGAATATTCCTGTGGCGGGAAAAAGATATTGGTAAGAAGGTACTAATGTTAAGTGTAAAAACAATAGTATTGACCGGTTCTTAACTACCTACACTACAAAAAGTCACAGATGCAGACGAAATGTTCAAGCTCTAAAGAAATACCAAACTCAGATAGGTAGTAATTACAGAGGAGAGATCAGAGATGCTGTGGTGATTCTCACAATAAAAGAGAAAAGAATATACATAACCAAATCCACACACAAAGGGAATGAGAAGCACGTAGTGACCTACTGTCAAATAAATTTGCATGCCTCTCAGGACATATCTGTTCTCCACCAGGAAGCTCTTCATACTCGTAATCCTCTGAGGGTTCACTCCGCAATGGTGCGTAACCAGGGTATGGTTCCAGATTAGGGAAATACACAAACAAGAGAGTTCCAAATGCAACCTGGATCCAAAAACCACCCTCCACGTCATTATCAAAAGACAAGTGCTTCATCTGCAATCTGATTTAGATACGACACATGGTAAAGAGAAGTTTGGAGACTGCAAAAAGGAGTCTCAATGTGCAAACCTGAACTGCCACCTCGCTTATGTAAAGATAGAGTTTGAAACTGCACACAAGAAAGGCACATAAGTTTATCCTGTGAGACCAAGGTATCGAACTTGCATAGACCATATTACCAACCTGCCATAGTACTCCTTGACTGAGAGAACAATATTTAACAACACCATGTCTCCAACGAGAGCATAAATGACGGAAAATCTGACATACCAACGAAGTTCGTGGATATATGTTTTAGTTTCAACAACAGTCATGACCAAAGCAGAGCCCCAAGCAAAAGCTTCAAGAACCAACATGAACGCCTGCCAAAGCAAGCACAAAAAAAACAGCAACATCTTTCAGACAAAACATACAAGAAAAAGCAAAGCAAAGCGTAGGAAAAAGCAAGTGATGATGACACACACCTCATAGGGAGGAAAGCCAGCTCCATCCAAATCCAAGATTGAGATCCTCATGACCAATCTAGACAAAGGCTCGGCAGTACTATAAGCAGCCAACAGAGCAAGCAAATAGTTATACCATTTAGACTTCAAACAGAACTTATCCACTCTGTTGTCCTTTGCAGTGAGCCAAACACGGTAAAGACACAGTACCAACAGAACCAGATGAGAGATGCCAAGCACGAGAGAGTCAATAGCACAAGGCGTGTATGCACCAAATGCATAATCAACCATTTTCGACCACACACCATTCGCCACAGGCTTGCAGTACCAATCCAACGGCTCAACAAAACCCATCTTCTTCCTAAAAGCTCCCCTTCTTCTGCTTCCAAAGTTGTATCAACTCATATACTACGCATAACACCTTACTAACAATCCCCTTAAAAAAAATCTGCAAGAAAAACAAAACAACAGAGTGATGTTGACAGTTGATAAAGTAGACTTTTTTATCATGTGATTGAGAAACATAAAAAACAAAACAAAAAGATGTGGATGATAAATTATTTATCAAATATTAGCCGGAGAAAAAGAAAAGCTTTTTTAATCAATCATTTTAGTGGAGGCAAACTTTTTATCCCATTCCCTTGAATCATCATCAAAAGAAGGAAAACAGAGACGGGCACCATAAAGTAAGCTCCTTTCCACTTTAAAAAGATTCTCCTAAACGTAATATATCATCAAATCGAAGTTGATAACCTCAAAATTTCCAAGAAATGCTCTACCAATGATGTGAAGAGCATGAAACTGATTCGTTAAAGATTTACTTCTCTCTAGCTTTATAGGTAAACGCAGAGAAAGAGATAAATGAAACCTCTGTAGTCGAAGAGGCGAGAGAGAGAGTGAGAGAGAACAGGTTTTGCCAGAGATTTGGAGGACGTAATATTATAAACTCTGAGAGAGAGAGAGAGAGAGAGATTTTGAGGAAGCAAAACGATGCGTCACTGCTTACAACTTGATATCATGAGTATTCCATATTTATATAGATATGGAGAGAGTCAAAAAGATTTTCATATTAATCATTCATCTAGGTAACAACAATCACCTTTTCTACTAATTAAAAAGAAAAGAATCGGGTAGATTAGCTAAATTTAATCATCCTAAAATTTAATTAAGATAAAATATGATCTCTCTTTTCTATTACAGCAAATGGAGGATTCAATGCCATCATCTTTAAGTCTTAACTATAAACAAATACTTTTGTCCCATTTTATCTGATTTTTAAGGTTTTTTCTTAAGAATTAAGAAAATACAAAGTTCTATGTAATTTATCTTGATTGCATAAAAATAATACTCCCTCTGTTTCTAAAAGATGTATGTTGTGGAAAAAAAATTTGTTTCAAAAAGAAGTATTTTTTATGTTTCCTATACAAAAATTGTAAATTTCAATAAAATTAATTGAATTTATTGAAAGACTATTGGTTAAAATGCATTGGAATTTGATAATTTCTAAAAACAATGCATGATTAATGTATTTTCTTAATATGTGTGAAAACACCAAAACATACATCTTTAAGAAACAGAGAGAGTATTTAATAAAACTAGTTCAACCAACTAAAAAGGATACTGTATTTTGTAATTTGTCAGAAATTTAAATTGATATTTAATTTTCTCTAGATTAAAAAGAATATCAATTATTTTGGAACAAAATAAAAACTCTTAAAAACCATATAAAATGGGATAGAGAGAGTAATACACCTCGATGAAAGCACGACTTGTCCTTTACTCCTTTACATTAACATTTATAAGTAGTTAGTAAGGGTATCTCCATCTTCACTCCATATTTTACTTTATTTATATAATAAATAGAATGGAAAATTGAGTAATGAACAAAAAATAAAAGCATTACTATATAAATGGAGTAATGCTTTTATTTTTTGTCCACTATTCCATTTTTCATTCCATTTACTCTATAAATGGAGTAAAATATGGAGTGGGGATGGGATGCTCTAATTACATAATAGTACTACGTGTGTAACCAAGTGATATTGTCAAAACAAAAGAGGTGATATTGTCAGAGCTGATGATGTTTTATGGGTCGAAGTAAATGTTCAATACATCTCATTTAGGTCGTTTTATTAAGAGAGCATTACATAGAACGATTTGATGATAAGATCAAGACTACTATAAATCACAGTTATAACTTCAAACCTATTGCATAACGATTATATTGAAGAACCGTTGATGATTAAACGCTAATACGTGTTTTTGAGTTTGTTAAGTTTCTCAAAGCCATGGAAACTCTGGTGTTAATTTACTGGTCAAAAACTCTTTTGACTCTCATCCATTCTCCTAGATAGTACTACTAGAAAATTAAACAGACGATATTAGAGCAACGTCTAATCAATGGATTCAATGCTTACAGTTAACCACTACTACTTGCAATTTAATATTGTCACACACTTTTGGCTAAGTTAGTCGGCGGAAAATGTTGATCACATGCGATGCGACGACTAGCTATATATATATTTACGTTCTTTTTATTTTAGTTTTTCATGTCAACAATTTAAATTTTATTCTATGCAAAATTTACTTCACATTTAACTTTTAGTTTCTCATTTCTTTTAAAGTTTCTAAATTATTTCAATTAAAAATTCCTATATATGTAAATTAATTTGTATATTATAAAGTATAAACACACGTCTTGTAAATAACTAAAGCCTCAAAGTTCACACATATTTTACTGAATATACAAATAAAAGGATCATCTATTAATCCAACAATGCACTTTCCCCGCACAGACTAACTGCACTAAGCCACCGTGGTGGGTAATTAACTAATCATCATGTTGGGAAATTTTTCATTTTAAATAGGGAAAGAAATACCAAAATAAAATTTCAGAAAAAAAAGAAATACCTAAATAATTAGTCAAAGAAAAAACCCAAAAAAAATCTCTAATGTTCAAATTATGGCAAAACAATATCAGCTTCCTAGTAACGTACTAGCTAGTGTGAATAATTTCCCTGTTATGTAGTTCCAGTTTCAAACCCTCTTTTTAAACCATTGGTTCATGAAGAAGACGACGCAGTTAATGAGAAAAGAATCCGATAAACTACAATTTACGACACAAGTAACACTGCTCAGAGAAACTACAAAGTTTCTTTTTAACTTCTACGCTTTTTCTTTTGGCAATTCATGCGTTCTATTTTAATGCTCTCTGCTCAGAAATTTTGTCTTTTGTAAATTTTGGTAGTTTACTTATTTTCTGGTTCAAATTTCAGTTATGTATTCAGTTCTTCTAATCGTGTCAGTTAGAAAAAAACTATTACATACTGAGCCAAAGATTTTCATTCCTCGTTAAGATCTTAGAAACGCCTCAACGCTAGATCCGAGTTTGAATCCAGATGTCTGCACATGCACTTTTTAACTAAAGAAAATGATACTATCCCTTACTTATTATTTATTAATCAAGAAGCATTTTGAATAATTAACCTTTAAAGTGTAATATATTCACAAGAATGCTATTATGCTTATGTGTCAGCACAATAATACTTCTCACAACCTCTACTCAAAAACCCATATTTTACTAGAATAATTACATTTATATGCCATTGGACATTCCTTAACATTATTATATTATTGTGTAACATATTGACATTATTAATATCGTGTATCACCTAATTAATATGTCTATATATAAATGTTTCGTTAATTTTAGTTCCAAACAACCATATATTAGTTTATCAAAAAAAAGCAACCACATATGTGTAGTATAAAGTTAACGATGTCCCTTATTATAATTCAAATGAAACTTAAATCAACAAAATTATTTACATACTATTTAAACTGGTGACAATCAGACCAATTATATTTCAAAAGGTATTTTACACTAAAAATATAAACTAACTGACAAATAAATTTATGGTTTATTATTGTCTATGCTTTTGTTTTTATTCTCTTTAGTTCATGTTTTTATACTTATTTTGAATTTTTTAAAACAAACCAGTATCAAATATAATTTTGGTAATAAAACAACCTTAAATATATTTAATTATATAAATCGATAGTTATATATTTAATTTAATACAATTGCAGCAATAACTGAATTTAAAATAAACCAGTATCAAATATCTTTTTGGTAATTTAACAACTTCGAATATATTTAATTATATTAATCAGTATTTACATATTCAATTTAATAAACTTAATTATAGTAATAACGGAACAATATTATTCTTATTTAAAATAGTTAACCATAATCGTTTGCTTATTGCTATAATTTAAATTTAACTTTTTCCATACTTTTCATAAATCATAATAGTTATAGTTATATATTAAATTTAATTAAGTTATGGTAACTATCTTATTCATATCACTATATATTATTATGTACTCTAGGTATTGAAATAGATATGGAAATCAAAATAAATGGTAACTAAATAATTGATTTATAATATTTTAATCAATTAGCAATAAATTGATTTAAACAATATCTTCTTCAACGTCCACATATATCAAAAATTAAGGAAAGTAACATTTGTTTCTTAATGTTTCCTAATATAGAATTCTAAATAACTTATGTATTTATTTTCTATTTATTTACTTAAAGAATTAGATTTTGACAATTTTAATATATTTCTCATGAATCCTGAAGGTTAATTTCCACTGTATAATAAATCTTGCATATGCATTTCAATCAATACTTTTATTTAGCATTATCATCTCCTATGCTTATAATTTTTTCTATTACAAATGGCTTTTCTTAATTCATTTTTTTTATCTGAAACCTTTCAAGTTTATTGGAAAAATAAAAATGAAGATTGTACTCTTTTAGAAACAATAAGCTGCTGCCAAAAGTTTGTAAGATAGTCATTAACCTATTCAAAAGTCAGTTTTCCTACATATTCATTATAATCAGTTTCAATCTTATTGTTCCTACAAATTTAGTATAATTATTAATATAAGGTAACAAATTTATGCTAAAATTTTTAATTATCAGTTCCTATCATAAGATAATTCAAAAACATGGTTCAAAGAAACATGGCCTATATTAACTTCACTATAAAATATGTAAATTGAACATACAATAGAGAATATTGGTAGAAAAAGACCTTTTAAGATGATCATTGATTGGTTAAGTTTTTGCATTGTATGCTTATGTAGTCATATTTTTAAAGTGTATTTCATTATGTTATAATGTTTTAAAATATCAATCAGATATATGTGGAGTTTTGGTCGGTGTTGTGGATCCTTGATGTAAATAAAAACATCAATATTCTTTATACAATATTCTTATTAACATAAATCGTCAGTTATATAATATGATGTATAATGATGGAAAATAATATATTAAATCAGTGGTTTTTTTGTTTCTGTTATATTTATCAATTTTAATATATTTCTCATGAATCTTGAAGCTTAATTTCCACTGTATAATAAACCTTTCATATGCATTTCAATCAATACTTTTATTTAGCATTATCATCTCCTATGCTTATAATTTTTTCTATTAAAAATGGCTTTTCGTAATTCATTTTTTAATCTGAAACCTTTCAAGTTTATTGGAAAAATAAAAATGAAGATTGTACTCTTTTAGAAACAATAAGCTGCTGCCAAAAGTTTGTAAGATAGTCATTAACCTATTCAAAAGTCAGTTTTCCTACATATTCATTATAATCAGTTTCAATCTTATTGTTCCTACAAATTTAGTATAATTATTAATATAAGGTAACAAATTCATGCTAAAATTTTTAATTATCAGTTCCTATCATAAGATAATTCAAAAACATGGTTCAAAGAAACATGGCCTATATTAACTTCAATATAAAATATGTAAATTGAGCATACAATAGAGAATATTGGTAGAGAAAGACCTTTTAAGATGATCATTGATTGGTTAAGTTTTTGCATTGTATGCTTATGTAGTCATATTTTTAAAGTGTATTTCATCGTGTTATAATGTTTTAAAATATCAATCAGATATATGTGTAGTTTTGGTCGGTGTTGTGGATCCTTGATGTAAATAAAAACATCAATATTCTTTATACAATATTCTTAGGCCTCGATTAGTGCAATGAGATGAAGAAGCGATAGCGATATCTTTGTAGAAGCGATATCTTTGCATAAAATTCATATGCTCTCATTAAATTTTTAATAAAGTGATTGGTAGAGCAAGAGAAAGATACAATTTTAAATTTATCATAAAAGTTAGTATATAATATATTTATTTTAAAATAATATATATTAAATTATAATATATATTAATAATATATGTTTTATTAAAAAATAATGAATCTTATTTAATTATAAAATTAAATTAAATTTTAAATATAAAATATTATTATTTAAAAAATAAAGGTAAATATTATTTTAAAACATAAATTTATTTTTGGATATAAAAATAATTTTGATATTATTAAATAAAATAAACTAATTATATATATAATTTATATATAAATTATCATTATTTATCTATTGGTAGAAGCAAGAAATGATTCATATAATATTATCAGAAAAATTAATATATGACATACAATTTATTTTTTTATAAATAATATAGATATTTTTAATTTCTAATATATTATATATATATATATTATTTTATTTTATTTATTAAAAATAATGAATGATATGTGTAATTATATAAGTTATATTATATTTCAAATGTGAAATATTGTTCTTTTAAAAAGTTAAAATAATTAATCACAACTTTTATTTTTTAATGTATTTTTTATTATGAACATAATTTTTATATTATTAAATAAAATATATTAATTATATATAATTATTTTAAATTTTTATATATTATAACTGAATGCTTCTACCAAAAGCTCCATATGAGAGCATTGATTAAAGAGCATTTGGAGGCATTAGCATCTTGTAAATGCTCTTGTAAATGCTTTTGTGATAAATGTTGATTGGATAATGATGAGCATAATGCTTATGCTAATGCTCTGCCAATCATACCCTTAGTAACATAAATCATCAATTATATAATATGTTCTATAATGATGGAAAATAATATATTAAATCAGTGATTTTTTGTTTCTGTTATATTTATCAATTAATTTACAAAAGTTTCATTTTGTGCGGGTCACTACCTAGTGAAATAGTACTCATTGATATCGATTCACTCGTTGCATTGGTCGAATACACAGAAGTCTTTTTCCCAAGAAAAATTGTTTAGTTCTACTTCTATCCAGTCGACAAAAAAAGTTCTACTTCTATCCAGTCGACAAAAAAAGTTCTACTTCTATCCATGTTCTAAAACGAGATTTCCACGAGCGATTAACGCAAGGAAATATTGATGTGCCTAGGGCTTTTTCCTTGGGCATATCTCGTGTTGCTAAACCATTCCGATACAGTTTTCGGAATTTTAGTTTTGTATTTGTATTGCAGAACGAGATTCGTCTTGGAGTTGTAAAGCAAGATTCACATAATTTTAAATTTATCATAAAAGTTAGTATATAATATATTTATTTTAAAATAATATATATTAAATTATAATATATATTAATAATATATGTTTTATTAAAAATAATGAATGATATGTGTAATTATATAAGTTATATTATATTTCAAATGTGAAATATTGTTCTTTTAAAAAGTTAAAATAATTAATCACAACTTTTATTTTTTAATGTATTTTTTATTATGAACATAATTTTTATATTATTAAATAAAATAAACTAATTATATATATAATTTATATATAAATTATCATTATTTATCTATTGGTAGAGCATTAGCATCTTGTAAATGCTCTTGTAAATGCTCTTGTAAATGCTCTTGTAAATGCTCTTGTAAATGCTCTTGTAAATGCTCTTGTAAATGCTCTTGTAAATGCTCTTGTAAATGCTCTTGTAAATGCTCTTGTAAATGCTCTTGTAAATGCTCTTGTAAATGCTCTTGTAAATGCTCTTGTAAATGCTCTTGTAAATGCTCTTGTAAATGCTCTTGTAAATGCTCTTGTAAATGCTCTTGTAAATGCTCTTGTAAATGCTCTTGTAAATGCTCTTGTAAATGCTCTTGTAAATGCTCTTGTAAATGCTCTTGTAAATGCTCTTGTAAATGCTCTTGTAAATGCTCTTGTAAATGCTTTTGTGATAAATGTTGATTGGATAATGATGAAGATAATCGCTTAACGCTTCCGCCAATCATACCCTTAGTAACATAAATCATCAATTATATAATATGTTCTATAATGATGGAAAATAATATATTAAATCAGTGATTTTTTGTTTCTGTTATATTTATCAATTAATTTACAAAAGTTTCATTTTGTGCGGGTCACTACCTAGTGAAATAGTACTCATTGATATCGATTCACTCGTTGCATTGGTCGAATACACAGAAGTCTTTTTCCCAAGAAAAATTGTTTAGTTCTACTTCTATCCATGTTCTAAAACGAGATTTCCACGAGCGATTAACGCAAGGAAATATTGATGTGCCTAGGGCTTTTTCCTTGGGCATATCTCGTGTTGCTAAACCATTCCGATACAGTTTTCGGAATTTTAGTTTTGTATTTGTATTGCAGAACGAGATTCGTCTTGGAGTTGTAAAGCAAGATTCACATAATTTTAAATTTATCATAAAAGTTAGTATATAATATATTTATTTTAAAATAATATATATTAAATTATAATATATATTAATAATATATGTTTTATTAAAAAATAATGAATCTTATTTAATTATAAAATTAAATTAAATTTTAAATATAAAATATTATTATTTAAAAAATAAAGGTAAATATTATTTTAAAACATAAATTTATTTTTGGATATAAAAATAATTTTGATATTATTAAATAAAATAAACTAATTATATATATAATTTATATATAAATTATCATTATTTATCTATTGGTAGAGCAGTAAATGATTCATATAATATTATCAGAAAAATTAATATATGACATACAATTTATTTTTTTATAAATAATATAGATATTTTTAATTTCTAATATATTATATATATATATATTATTTTATTTTATTTATTAAAAATAATGAATGATATGTGTAATTATATAAGTTATATTATATTTCAAATGTGAAATATTGTTCTTTTTAAAAAGTTAAAATAATTAATCACAACTTTTATTTTTTTTAATGTATTTTTTTTATTATGAACATAATTTTTTATATTATTAAATAAAATATATTAATTATATATAATTATTTTTAAATTTTTATATATTATAACTGCAAATGCTCTACCAAAAGCTCCATATGAGAGCATTGATTAAAGAGCATTTGGAGAGCATTAGCATCTTGTAAATGCTCTTGTAAATGCTTTGTGATAAATGTTGATTGGATAATGATGAAGATAATCTTTATCTTATCTTTCTGCCAATCATACCCTTAGTAACATAAATCATCAATTATATAATATGTTCTATAATGATGGAAAATAATATATTAAATCAGTGATTTTTTTTTGTTTCTGTTATATTTATCAATTAATTTACAAAAGTTTCATTTTGTGCGGGTCACTACCTAGTGAAATAGTACTCATTGATATCGATTCACTCGTTGCATTGGTCGAATACACAGAAGTCTTTTTCCCAAGAAAAAATTGTTTAGTTCTACTTCTATCCAGTCGACAAAAAAAAAAAGTTCTACTTCTATCCATGTTCTAAAACGAGATTTCCACGAGCGATTAACGCAAGGAAATATTGATGTGCCTAGGGCTTTTTTCCTTGGGCATATCTCGTGTTGCTAAACCATTCCGATACAGTTTTCGGAATTTTAGTTTTTGTATTTGTATTGCAGAACGAGATTCGTCTTGGAGTTGTAAAGCAAGATTCACATAATTTTAAATTTTTCTTAACACTGGACAAAACTCAAATATATCTATCATATAATTTAATAATTTATATTTCTATCACACCTGATAAAACATTGGAGTCTAATGGTCAAGGAATAAAGTATTATATTCCTAGTTCGGGATTCGATTAACAAAAAAATACAATTTATTATTTGATTATAAGGTACAAAATTTATTAAAAGTTCCAAAGTGCTGCAGGAACTGTTCATTGTGTTTGTGTATTGTGAAAATAACATTCTCATAAAAAATGTCATATATGTAGAACCATCCGTCATCGATTTAAATATTAAAAAGAGAATTGCATTGTGGAAGATAAAATTGTTCATCAATATGGTACTTAACAAAATTCACATAGTTAGAACATCTCCAATGGTATACTATAATCTCCTCTATATTTTACTCTATTATAGAGTAAACCGTTGGAGCAAATCCAATTCTATAATAGAATTACTCTATTTTAGAATGAAATATAGAGGAAATTATAGTGTACCATTGAAAATGGTCTTAGTAACAAGATTTACACAATTAGCGACTTTACAAAGGAGATCCGCTTCAATTATGTGTGTTATTATCTCTTGCTATATCATTTTTTCCCCCGTATTGTCTAATTCGATGAACCACCCAATGAATCATCATCCCACTACTATCGCATAAGCTCAAATATGCTCAGAGATCTGCGCGATCAATTAAATGGGGTTTCTGATGAGAAGTATGATAGTTACTGAACTCGAGTTACATGAAGTTTCAGTGACCAAGATGTTGTTGGCCGACTAAAGAAATATATCATTTTGTTCAATTAGAAAAAGTGTTTTGAAGCTGGTCACATGTTTGATTCTTTTGTAATTGACTTGATCAGTTTCGTATAACATAAATGAAAAGACATGTTGATTAGTGAACAAAAATGCTATCTGCCTATGACAAATGCTAGCTTTGTTTTTTCGAATATGCATGGATGATGATTAAACCTAGTGGTGTTTTCTATCAAGGGAACAATGCTTACAGTTGACATACTCGAAGATGCGGTCGTTCTAATTGTTTTAAAGAGGAATACAATGCGACACAAAACATTATAAACATTGACTAGATCTCCCCTCAGGTTCTTGAGAATTTTGTTTTAAAACAATCTACAAGTTGACGAATACAAATGGACATGTTTTCAAATAGCACCAATGTTTTTGAGACCAAGGACAACTCCGACGCCGATGATATGACCAACGGTACCACAAGCCAAAGTGTCGGCGAGAGTGAACCCGGCTGGGTCACCCGTTTGTAGACCCGAGTCACGTGCCTCTAACTTAAGTCCAGCTGTCGCCTTCCTATTGGCTGATGGTGCTAGTCCGAATCTCCCAGCGAACAACATCAGAGTCGTCGACGTTACCATTATCTAATTAGAGAGTATAACAATCTATTATTGCTTATACTAAATTAATTAACGTTTGTTTCATATTTGTTTCAGTTACCAGATTTGTTGATGAACCAATGAAGTCACACTTTGCACCCAAAGCTCCATTTCCCTTGCGTCTCATGGGCACAACAGTTGCCTGAGAGCATTAAAAAAATATAACTTTTGACTAAAATTATCGTTGTAATGTGATAAACACAGCTTCATACTATATTACAAAGTCTCTTGTCAATTTAATATGATCAATTAAACATATAACAATCAAGGAAAAGATTGAACCCCTAAAATTTCTATATATTTTTAATGCTTGTAAGTTTCCTTAGTGTATACAAGGAGAGCAAATCACCTTTTATTTGAAAAAAATGAAAATTACTAACCAGGCCTTGAACTGGAGCTGCAGAGATCTTGTTAGCTCGTAGACCATTGAACTGAGGCAGTGTAGTCATCATAGTGCTTGCCATTTCTTCGACTCTTACGTGAAAATACTTTTATTTTCTAGTGCGATCAGTTTTCCTTTGTTTTTGATTGTAGCAGTTTTCTTCTTCTTAAAATGATATAGCTAAGGATCATCCTGTGGCTTTGGCTATCACAGAAATGGATTCTGTTTTGGCTACTCTTTGCTGACGCGTCGAATGGCTATTGGCGCAGCATTTTAACTCTGGATAAGGCTGTTGTGTCTTTGTCACACCGCAGATTTTGTTTCTGAATCCTTTTCTTGTTTAGGCTTCATGTGAGGCCCATTTAAACTATGTGGATGTTTGTTTTAAGCTTGGCACTTGAGGCCCATTTATACGTCATTTGAAGGATAATAGCCCTCCACAGCCTAGTTGCTTGGACAAAGAGCGTCAGCAACTGATTCTAGGATCAACAAAAGGAACACAGAGAAGATAACCCAAGCATAAAACTACGATTATAACTCATGTATATAATATTGCTTAATAATATATTTCTTCTTCTTCTTTTTTCTCGAGTTCTTTCACTGTTAAAATGAAGATAAGTTAGATAACCCAAGCATAAAACTACGATTGTAAAGTGGTTTTGAGGTACAAAATGTTGCATTTTTCTTGGATCCTCATTACATGTCTCAATCAAATAAGTTGTTAGGTACTAAAATGTAATTTTTTTTTTTCTTTTCGAACACAAGCTGTTATATAGTTTACGCACAGCACAAGTAACATAGACAAGTGAATCTAAGCACCTCAAACACGTGAAAACATTTAACATCTGAACGAAGACTGATGAAGTTTACAATTAATAGGTAGCTTACGTGGTTACAAAGTTACAACAACCAAAGAACACATAAAGACGAAAAACCCTAAACAAACCCTAGAATCACACGCACAACAATAATAAAAGCTTCTAAAAAAAACAAACAACAAATCTGTGAGATAATTAAAGACGAGATTCAAATCTTAAGCAGCTGATATTGCAGCATAGTCTTGATAACGAGACATGGCTCCTTTAAACTGGTGATCGTCTCCTTTGTGAGTGCTCAAGCTATGCGGGATGTACGCTCTGAAAACCTCCTCGAGGTCCGGCCTCTGCTTCAGTTCACGGCAAGCCACCTCTAGAGCCGTGTGTTCGAACCCTCCGTAGAATTTCTGGCGGCACACGTAACCGAAGATGAGGGAGATGAAGATGAGTGGAACCAAGAGAATGGCCCAAACGAATATCTTGACTCCCAAGTAACCAAACATAACCAGCTGGAACAGAAACAATGCCGCTAGAATGCGGGTGTGAATATGCGGCCACATCCTCCCGTAGCTCTCGTATGATGGTACGTACACTTTCAGAGCCTGTCATAAACCGTTAAAAGCCAGAATCAAGATCACATGAAAACGTGTGCTTAAACCTAAGAGTATAACTAAGGAGAGAAAGTCTGACCTGATTCCTCAGGATGAGCCATCCTAAGCCAAAGTAGATAACACCGAATACGAGGATTAGAGGAGCGATTACGGAGTAGCAGAAGGTGATAGTGAGGATGAGCATGTCGCTGGGAACTCTAGTTGCGTAGCTTAAGTCTCCTGGGTACCAAGCTTCTTTGACCTCTGCTTCGGTTTTGCATAGATACTTCTTTTTCAGATGGAATATTATCAAAGGTATGATCCGAGACAGCTCAAGGCCATAACCAACAAAGAACCTGAAAGTAACATAAGATTTAGAGAACAGATGCTTGTGTATATGTTATGTAAGTGAAGAGGAAAGAGGGAAAGCTCACTTGAGAGCAACGTAGGTCAAGAAGAAAGTAGCACTCTTAGGGAGACTAGTAGCCAAAAGGGTAATGAAAGAGTTTGGTTTCTCTTCAAGAGCCTTCAAATTCTCGAACAAAGACCCTGCAAGGGTTACACCGATGAAGACATTCAAGACCGAGAAGTAAAAGTACTTCCCGGAGGCAGCTCTAATGGCATGGCTCTGAGAAGGAATCCCTTCAGACTTGGAGAGGAACATGAGGAACTTAGGCAGCATAGCCAAGAAGACGATGAGTGCAATCTGAGGAAGGTAAGACTCCAAGATGGTTCTTATGAAGGCAATATCCACAATCGGCTTAAGGAAAGGAAGAGCCTTCTGGAGATTAGCAAGAGTGGTGATTGCAGAGACGAAAGCGATGGGAACCATGTAGAACAGAATGGTTATGGCAACGAGGAAGTAGATCACGTACTGTCTGACTATTCTACTGAAGAACTTGATCTTGAGATTCTCCCAGATGAGCTGGCGAGGCTCGGGAGCTTCAGTCACTGTCCATTTGTCCACCATCTGGCAGTGGAGAGACTGAGCGGCTAAAGCAGCAGTAACTCTGTCTGTGAAGAACACAACCGCTGCGGTCTGCTGCCTCTCAGCAAGAACCGTTCTCTGCTCTGCTTCAAGTTTGGCTACCGACTCGTTGATTAGCTTCGTGTAATAATCGATGCTGTCTACTTGTTTCCCGACTAACCCAAGCAAGCCGGTTTTGTTCGTTGGTCGGTTGCTAGTGGCTGCAAACGCTGCTTCTGCACGCGCGAGCTTCTTCTTGTAACCTTCCAGGTCTTCCCATATCTTATTAATCTACTGAACATGAGCCATCGAGTGGTTAAAAAAGACTGAAACTATAAAAGACAGAACAAGCAGGTAGATAGATAGATTACCTTGCTGTTTTCTGTTACAACAAGCGACCTGTAGAATGTCTCAGGGTAGATATCTCTGAAGTAAGAATCTACAAACTCTTTCTGAGTCTCCCCGTTAGGTGGGGAAGGTATGTCCCTAACGAGAATAGCGAACTGCTCCGGTAATACTTCTTCGCTAGTCATCAGAGCTTGAGCTCTCAGTGTAGCGACATGCTTGTAAGCTTTCCACAACATGAAATATGTGACTACGGATACCCAGTAAACCGCTCCTAGGAACGCCCACAGCCTTGAACTACTTTTCTGTTAAAAAACAGAAAGGATCAGGACCTTGGTGGTATCTGAATGAAGTTATGTGTGTTTAAAACTACTTACGGTGATGTTAGCCATTGATAGGTTATCAAGTTGGCTAAAGGTTCCGTTGCTTGTGGTGTCAGTGGCGCTCCTTGAAGTCTCTAAGTTGTTGTCTGTAGCGGCTATTGGGAGTAGAGTCGGTAAAAGAAGTAGAGCGGATAAAGCAAATATCCCCAGAACTGTTTCAAAGCAAAAAACAAAACAAAAAAAACAATCAGGAACACTTTTGTCATGTTATGTTGAGCAACGAAGAAGACACTGAACATATCCAAAGAAAGAAACTTTTTGGCTAGACCAGCATCATAGGCTCATTATATAGATGGTCCGAGCAACAGTCAAACAAGAACATACAGAAGAAGATACACCGAAGATCACTAATAACTTAAACCAAACCGAAGATGCTATAAGGTGTACATAAACGCTCATGTACCTTAAACCAAAGTTATCAATGCAAAACATGTGTCTAGGGTTCTAATTTCGATCTCAAATGTCTAGACCCAAAACTCAAAAAAGGTACTTTATTTAAAGCAGATAAGGACAAAGTGACATAACATAGCAAACAAGATCTTCAGACCCAACAATATACAAACAAAAATCTTCAAAAAGGAAACCTTTTTCTCCCCAATTGTATCCAAAGATGGAAACTTTATTAGGTAAAATTAGAAACCCAGATCAGAAGAGAGAGAGAGAAGAAGCGAACCAGTGCTCTGGAAGACGAAGTAGACGGCAGTATCGACGCCGGATAGCTTAACGACGTCTTGCTCGGTGGAAGTGAAAGCTTCACGGATCCAGGCGAATGGGTTTCGGGTCAAGGAGCTGCCTTCCCATGGATCCATACCTTTAAGGATCCGATTCGGGTAGTAAACGGGGGCGTTACCGGGTCTACGAGAGAGCCAGGTGAAGAGGAACATGAGAACGACGAAGATAATTGCTGATGTCCCTAAGGACACAAGAAACGATGCAAACTCCATCTACAATTCTCTCTCTCTCTCTGATACTCAAAGTTTCTGGGGAAGATTTAAGATGAGGGGAAAGTGAAAAGGTGTAGCGGTTTTAAAAAAAGGGAAAGTAACCGTTTGTAAGTTCTTGCTTCTTCTGGTAAATTGCAGGTGAGAGAGGAAAGGTTTTTTTTTCTCCTTTGGTTGTATTCACAAGAGGAAATGAAATAATAATATTAAGAAACTGAAAGGGTAATTGATTTGAAGAGTTTTTTGAGATTGCTTGTCCTGTGAAGTTGGCTTTATGTTGATTGAGAGAGAGGTGTGAGAAGAGAGTGAAGAGCGTGTTTAATTGAGAAGGCCGACATGTGTTGACGATAGAGACCCCAATGGACAAGGACTTTGTAACCCTACTTCAGCGACCTCTCTTTACTTCTTTTCTTTTTTAAAAAAAAATTTCTACAAATTATGATCTTATTTTTGTCAACAAATATTATATATTCATCATTTTTTTTCACTTACGTGTCTTTCTAGTATTGATTGGAGAGAAAAAAAACTTTGGGTTTAAAGGTTAATTACTCAAATTTGAAGATGAAACTAAGATAGCTAAATCATATGTCAACTAGAACATGCCTTCTAAGATTCATTAGAGCTTTACTAGATGGATTTCTTAAATTTGTTTGTATATTGTAATCTTTAGCAAATAAAGTTATATATTGCAAATTTAAACTTCTATAATACTTTAATTTTTAGCTTTCATTTTTATTAGTAATTTTTAGCCAGTACTGTGCTTATAGTTTAATGGGAAACACATCAGTCAAGCAATGATCGAGTAAAATTTTGAAAAAGAAAATATTGAATTGTTTGGAAAATTGTGGACTAAGGAAGAAGAACTAAAGTTGCAGAGAGGAAAAATCTGGATAAATATAAAATTATTGGCCGAACTTCATATTTGGCCGCAATACTAAAATTAGTAAATATCAGTTTCTTGACCAAAAAAAAAGAAAAAGTAAATAGCAGTTTTTTAGGAATTACTTGGCAGAAATTATGAAAGACTGAATGAAGTCGGACATGGTAACTCGGTCAATTTCTTAAACGGCACGCTTATAGTTTGATCATACAAAAAATGAGTGGAGTGGCTGATTATTGAAATTTCAAGATTAGACAAATGGACTAAAAACATCTATGTAGAAAAGAAAATAAAAACATGTTATGAGTTGAATAATGTTGGAGATAAAACAATTTTTTGGCCACCATAATGCTCTGATAGATTCAAAACATAAAAAAACCAATAAAAACTTGTTATGAGTTGAAAAATGTTCTTTCTCCTTGCAGATTTGGAAGAACATCTCTCAAGGAAGTCTGCTAGGCTCCTTCGCGACAGATTGGAACTCTCTACAGATGATTATTTTAGACCAAAGGCTGGAGGCCAAAAAGCTCTACTATATCAAATATGCATTTCAATGTGTCATCTATATTATATGGAGACACAGAGAAGAGCCACCTGGATTCGATCTCGGCCACCGAAGAATTAACATTTCGGCATCGCTAATGATTTAGGATCGATCATTGCGGCATTGGCCAGTGCATGCAATTTACGTGGTGCAAAATACCTCTGTATAATTTAAAAAAAAAACTATTGACAAAAGTATAAGAAATAAGTTGAGTCTATTAAATGACTCGTGTGGGAAACTTAAGAGTATCTTATCATATACTGGTTTGGAAGTAGAGAGTTAAGATAGGAGATTGATGGTTCCGTAAACAAAGAAACAATTGATGTAAAACAATTTTTTTGGTGAATATAATTTAATAATCATCAGAAAACCATAAAAGTGGTCAATGCATATTTTCAGTTTTTTTAAATGACTCTTTAAAAATTTGAAGACGAAAAACTGAAATAATATAGAACAAAATCAGCAAAAACATATTGTCAGGATATTTCAGATACAACAAAAACTTTAGTTGTAAACACACAAAGCTGTAATGTTTACATATTTTTTTGTTTAGGTTCAAATTTTATTTAAAGCTCTTTCATTATTTTTCACCAGTAAAAATATACATTTCAGATTTATTAGAAAATGTGAAATTATTTTTGGATGGTTATACTTTTAATCTAATTTTTTTATCACGTAATCAAAACTCAAACTCGAATTATATCTAATTAAAAAGAAACATAAAATTGCTAACAGCTGAAGTTGAACATTTGTAAACATTTATATTCAAACTGATGATGTCAGATAATAGATTAATTCACGTGTAAGGTTTTATATGTACATGGCGTGTAATATATACGTGTATACAATAAACCGTACGTTGATACAGTTTCAAGAAGTCAAGAAAACGAAAATCGAAAGACGTCGACGACATGCTTGAAGTTGAAGATAAGAGTAAATGATATGTCACTATAAAATTAGCTCCCAATTTTAAACCGCAGATCTGTATGTTGTATTCTTTTTAATGACCAAGACTATCTGGTCCCAGTATCACTTGAATCCATCATTCATGGCAGGCGTAAGTAAATGGTAAAATAAAAAAAAACTTTTGGCATCCAACTTAATTAAATGGATGCTCATTTGTTGGACAAATCAGTGGATATTTTACAAACAAATAATTGTTTGGGTTGAAAAAAAAATCTAAAATTATATGCGAATGTGATAAAGCTGAGTCCTTCACAAGGCACAAAACAAAAAGCCGTTGTCCACTTGTTGCAACGTCGACATGAACTTCATTGCCGACATAGAAAACATCTTTGTGTGGGTTCCATTCCTTATCTTTATTTTATTATTGAAATTCTAAGGGCTTATCTACAACATTTCCGTTATTTGTTAATTTGAGAGTAACGCTGTTCACAGATTCGGTAGGTTTGTTGATCTGGTCCAAAGTCTTACTGTAGATTTCCTTTTTGGCATAAATATTTTATGTTCACGTCGACATATACAGAAACAACCCCACCACGTCATCAAGGTGCTACTTCTTTTTGTTCTACTGAGTCTGCTGAGGGGTATGTTCATTGTTCTATTGAATGGTTTGCTTTGCATTTGCGGATCGAGATGACAGAAGGATATTTCAGATACAAATGAAATGAGTGAATTTTTAATACGTAGTATCAGCAAAAAAATATAAAAAAATTCTAAAGCCTAACCCAATATCTAAACTAAAGTTTAGCAAACATATCATCACAACTTTTTCATATATAAACAAAAATATTATTTACTCAGTGATAAAACATGTGAACTTCACAATGTAGTTTAACCCATTGGATAGTCCAGATGTTACTTGTTAGTAACTTAAAAGTCATTAGAAATTAATAGGAGTAAACGAACTATTTCCCTAGAAATTATCATACACAAAGTTAAGAAATCATCATGAATCCCCATCAATTAAGAGTTAGAAACTTATCATCTGAATTTTCAGTTGATAGGAATCAAAATGATTGATTAACACTGTGTGGATACAATATTTCTTCGGAACTCCAAAATAATCGATCAACTTTTTAAGAAAAATATATAAAACTTGTTATAATTCCGAAGCCACTAAAAGTTTACATATAGAATCTAATAACAGCACATTTCATTTTGTAAGCTTCGTCGCTCTACCAAAGAATTTGTTACATTTGCCCATAAACTTGTATTTGCTTGGAAAAAGAGTTCAAAATGTAATTAGCAAAATAATACTGACTCTTCTATATGACTAAAAAAATCTCAAAGGTATAACCTGTCTGGAACTGGAACTCGAATCTTCAAAATATCCAACTGATTAATTTAGGCTTTATAAGTGTTAGCGGAGCCCAAGAAGAGACAAGGCCCAATGTGTTTACTAAGGCCCAAGTGCACCCTCAAGCTTATCTCTCTCAACGGTCTTCAACTCAATCTTCCTTGTCGGGTTGCAGAACGGATGAGATGAGTACGGACTGGTCACAGCTACGTCTTAACAAGAATCCTTTTGCTCCTCTTTATCGTGTTGTCTGGCTAGTCAAGATTGTTACTTTAACAATTGTTACTGCTTCGAGATTGTTGGAGAGCTCTATATATTGTCGCTTCTATCTCATTTTGTAAGATAACCTTAATAAAGTATTATTCAGTAAAATCTCTAAAGTTCAGTATCCTTCACATGGTATCAGAGCCTGGTTTCGATCCAGGGACCTGTGGGTTATGGGTCCACCATGCTTCCGCTGCGCTCTCTTCTCAGATCGTCAAGTCATGGCTTCGGAGGAACTCTGGCATCTCAGACTTGAGCACGCAAACATCAAAGTTCTTCAACAACTTCAACACAGCAAGGAGATCGGTGTTAATAAGAGCGTAACAAACCTCATTTGTCGGCCTTGCGGATGGGGAAAAGTAGCAAGTTGCGCTTTTTCAGCCTAGTTCTCGTGTTTCTCTTCCTTTGGAAAGGATCCATTGTGATTTGTGGGGTCCTTCTCCTGTTATCTCACCTCAAGGCTTTCGTTATTATGTGGTGTTAGTAGATGATTGTACTCGTTTTGCTTGGATGTATCCTCTACGAAATAAATCAGATTTCTTTCAAGTTTTCACGGTGTTTAAGAAGTTGGTGGAAACACAATTTGACAAGAAATGAAAGAGTTTCAATCTGATGGAGGTGGGGAGTTTGTCAACACTCGATGAGACAATTCTTGCAAGCAAACGGTATTGTTCATCGTATCTCCCCGCCCCCATACCGTAACGAATGGGGTTGCGAACGGCCACGCACATTTTACGGAGTTGGGCTTGTCCATGATGTTTCAGAGTCACCTTCCCTGAATCTTTGGGTTGAAGCTTTCTCCACTGCTACATATATAAGTAACTTGCTCCCCTCTTCTGCGCTGAAGAACAAAAGTCCGTTTGAAATGTTGTTTAAGGAGAAACCAAGTTACATAGCATTGAGAGTGTTTGGCTCGGCGTGTTACCCGTGCTTTCGTCCTCTCCAAGCTCATAAGTTCGATCCCAAATCTTTACAATGTGTGTTTGTCGGTTATAGCAGTCTTCACAAGGGCTACAGATGCTTGTATCCTCCGACAGGAAAGGTGTATATCTCGCGTCATGTCATCTTTGATGAAGCGATTTATCCATTTGAGAATCAGTATAAACATCTGATTCCTCTATATGATACCAAGTTGCTCAGGGCTTGGCAATCAGCAACCAGATCAGAGGCTGAAGTTATGGAGGAGCAACAGATTACACGTTTTCTGACCCTTCCATCGGCTTCGCCTACTCCTCCAGTTGACAATGTTGCAGAAGATCTCCAGGCTGATCATGGTGGTCACAATGAAGCGGTGCATCAAGAGGATCACCAGCAACTAGTCATTCCCGTAAGAAGATCCAAACACTCATCCTATGCAAACGCGAGCTAAAGCTGGTATTAACAAACCCAATCCACGATATGCTTTGCTCACTCCAAGCTATTCAGTGTCCTTACCCAAAAATATAGAAGAAGCCATGAATCACCCGGGATGGAATGCTGCAGTCTCTCAGGAAATGCAGATCATTCATATGTTAAACACATGGTCGTTGGTTCCTGCGACAGAGGACATGAATATTCTTAGCAATCGGTGGGTGCATACGGTTAAGTACAATCCTGATGGGACTGTTAAGAAGCTGCGTTCTAGACTGGTAGCCAAAGGTTTTCATCAAGAAGAGGGATTGGATTATCTGGAGACTTTCAGCCCAGTTGTGAGGACAGCGACAATCAGGTTGATGCTCAATATTGCTACATCAAAAGGCTGGCCTCTGAAACAATTGGATGTCTCTAGTGCATTTCTTCATGGTGAGCTTCAGGAACCGGTTTATATGCATCAACCTGCTGGGTTTGTTGATAAAGACAAACCTGACTATGTGTGTAAGCTCACCAAAGCTCTCTATGGTCTCAAACAAGCTCCAAGGGCTTGGTTTGACACCTTCAGTCACTTCTTAATTGACTATGGGTTCATGTGCAGCACATCTGATCCTTCTCTGTTCACATACAACAGAGACAATGACTATATGGTGTTGTTGCTATATGTCGACGACATAATATTAACAGGAAGTGGAAGTACTCTGATCCAGGATCTCATTGACTCATTATCTAAGCGTTTCTCCATGAAAGACATGGGAAGACCGTCCTATTTTCTGGGCATTGAGATGCAAACGACTAAAGAAGGCCTCTTTCTGCACCAACAGGCATACATAAAAGAGATTCTGCATGTTGCTTCGATGACAGAGTGTAAGCCAATGCCCACACCTCTCCCTCAAAGAATTGAAGCCCCTGATACAAGTCTGTTCTCTGAGCCTACTTATTTTCGAAGTCTCGCGGGCAAGCTGCAATACTTAACTATCAGTAGACCTGACATTCAGTATGCTGTTAATCTGGTGTGTCAAAGAATGCATGCTCCTACGGTTACAGACTTCGCCCTGCTCAAGCGCATTCTTCGGTACATCAAAGGCACTATTGAGTATGGATTAACAATCAAAAAGAGTTCAGACTTGTATCTCATGGCTTACTGTGATAGTGATTGGGGAGGATGTCCTGAAACCAAACGCTCTACCACTGGTTTCTGCACTATTCTTGGCTCTAATTTGGTCTCTTGGTCTGCAAAAAGACAAGACACGGTGTCGCGTTCATCAACCGAGGCTGAGTACAGGGCCTTAGCAGAAACAGCTCAAGAGATAACTTGGATATCTCAGCTTCTTCGTGACCTGCACATCCCACAAAATCGTGCTACTATTCTTCTTTGTGATAATCTGTCTGTAGTGTATTTAAGTACAAACCCGGCTTTGCACAAGAAGTCCAAGCACTTTGACAGAGATTGGCACTACATTCGGGAACAGGTTGCTCTGGGCCTGATAGAGACAAGGCATATTCCTGCGGAGCTCCAGGTTGCTGACATCTTTACTAAGGCTCTGCCTAGACAAGCGTTTGAGAAGCTCAGAGACAAACTTGGCGTTGAAGTGTCTCCCACGCAAAGTTTGAGGGGGGGTGTTAGCGGAGCCCAAGAAGAGACAAGGCCCAATGTGTTTACTAAGGCCCAAGTGCACCCTCAAGCTTATCTCTCTCAACGGTCTTCAACTCAATCTTCCTTGTCGGGTTGCGAACGGATGAGATGAGTAATGGACTGGTCACAGCCACGTCTTAACAAGAATCCTTTTGCTCCTCTTTTATCGTGTTGTGCTGGCTAGTCAAGATTGTTACTTTAACATTTGTTAGTCTTGGCTTCGAGATTGTTCGAGAGCTCTATATATTGTCGCTCTATCTCATTTTGTAAGATAACCTTAATAAAGTATTATTCAGTAAAATCTCTAAAGTTCAGTATCCTTCACATGGTATCAGAGCCTGGTTTCGATCCAGGGACCTCGTGGGTTATGGGTCCACCATGCTTCACGCTCTCTTCTCGGATCGTCAAGTCATGGCTTCGGAGGAACTCTGGCATCTCGACTTGAGCACGCAAACATCAAAGTTCTTCAACAACTTCAACACGCAAGGAGATCAGTGTTAATAAGAGCAGAACAAACCTCATTTGTCAGCCTTGCCGATGGGGAAAAGTAGCAAGTTGCAGTTTTTTCAGTCTAGTTCTCGTGTTTCTCTTCCTTTGGAAAGGATCCATTGTGATTTGTGGGGTCCTTCTCCTGTTATCTCACCTCAAGGCTTTCGTTATTATGTGGTGTTAGTAGATGATTGTACTCGTTTTGCTTGGATGTATCCTCTACGAAATAAATCAGATTTCTTTCAAGTTTTCACGGTGTTTAAGAAGTTGGTGGAAACACAATTTGACAGTAAAATGAAAGAGTTTCAATCTGATGGAGGTGGGGAGTTTGTCAACACTCAGATGAGACAATTCTTGCAAGCAAACGGTATTGTTCATCTATCTCTGCCCCCATACTTAACAGAATGGGGTTGCGAACGGCGCCACGCACATTTTACGGAGTTGGGCTTGTCCATGATGTTTCAGAGTCACCTTCCCTTGAATCTTTGGGTTGAAGCTTTCTCCATTGCTACATATATAAGTAACTTGCTCCCCTCCTCTGCGCTGAAGAACAAAAGTCCGTTTGAAATGTTGTTTAAGGAGAAACCAAGTTACATAGCATTGAGAGTGTTTGGCTCGGCGTGTTACCCGTGCTTTCGCCCTTCCAAGCTCATAAGTTCGATCCCAAATCTTTACAATGTGTGTTTGTCGGTTATAGCAGTCTTCACAAGGGCTACGATGCTTGTATCCTCCGACAGAAAGGTGTATATCTCGGCCATGTCATCTTTGATGAAGCGATTTATCCATTGAGAATCAGTATAAACATCGATTCCTCTATATGATACCAAGTTACTCGTGGCTTGGCAATCAGAACTGATCGAGGCTGAAGTTATGGAGGAGCAACAGATTACACGTTTTCGACCCTTCCATCGGCCGCTTACTCCTCCGATTGACAATGTTGCAGAAGATCTCCAGGCTGATCATGGTGGTCACAATGAAGCGGTGCATCAAGAGGATCACCAGCAACTAGTCATTCCTGTGCAGCAAGATCCAAACACTCATCCTATGCAAACGCGAGCTAAAGCTGGTATTAACAAACCCAATCCACGATATGCTTTGCTCACTCCAAGCTATTCAGTGTCCTTACCCAAAAATATAGAAGAAGCCATGAATCACCCGGGATGGAATGCTGCAGTCTCTCAGGAAATGCAGATCATTCATATGTTAAACACATGGTCGTTGGTTCCCGCGATGAGGACATGAATATTCTTAGCAATCGGTGGGTGCATACGGTTAAGTACAATCCTGATGGGACTGTTAAGAAGCTGCGTTCTAGACTGGTAGCCAAAGGTTTTCATCAAGAAGAGGGATTGGATTATCTGGAGACTTTCAGCCCAGTTGTGAGGACAGCGACAATCAGGTTGATGCTCAATATTGCTACATCAAAAGGCTGGCCTCTGAAACAATTGGATGTCTCTAGTGCATTTCTTCATGGTGAGCTTCAGAACCGGTTTATATGCATCAACCTGCTGGGTTTGTTGATAAAGACAAACCCGACTATGTGTGTAAGCTCACCAAAGTTTCTATGGTCTCAAACAAGCTCCAAGGGCTTGGTTTGACACCTTCATCACTTCTTAATTGACTATGGGTTCATGTGCAGCACATCTGATCCTTCTCTCGCTCACATACAACGAGACAATGACTATATGGTGTTGTTGCTATATGTCGACGACATAATATTAATGTGAAGTGGAAGTACTCGATCCGTGATCTCATTGACTCATTATCTAAGCGTTTCTCCATGAAAGACATGGGAAGACCGCCCTATTTTCTGGGCATTGAGATGCAAACGACTAAAGAAGGCCTCTTTCGCACCAACGTGCATACATAAAGAGATTCTCGTGATGTTGCTTCGATGACGAGTGTAAGCCAATGCCCACACCTCTCCCTCAAAGAATTGAAGCCCCGATACAAGTCTCGTTCTCGAGCCTACTTATTTTCAAGTCTCGGGCAAGCTGCAATACTTAACTATCGCTAGACCGACATTCAAGATGTTAATCGGTGTGTCAAAGAATGCATGCTCCTACGGTTACAGACTTCGCCTCGCGCATTCTTCGGTACATCAAAGGCACTATTGAGTATGGATTAACAATCAAAAGAGTTCAGACTTGTATCTCATGGCTTACCGTGATAGTGATTGGGAGGATGTCCTGAAACCAAACGCTTCTACCACCGGTTTCTGCACTATTCTTGGCTCTAATTTGGTCTCTTGGTCTGCAAAAGACAAGACACGGTGTCGCGTTCATCAACCGAGGCTGAGTACGTGGCCTTAGCGAAACAGCTCAAGAGATAACTTGGATATCTCAGCTTCTTCGCGGACCGCACATCCCACAAAATCGTGCTACTATTCTTCTTTGTGATAATCTGTCTGTAGTGTATTTAAGTACAAACCCGGCTTTGCACAAGAAGTCCAAGCACTTTGACAGAGATTGGCACTACATTCGGGAACAGGTTGCTCTGGGCCTGATAGAGACAAGGCATATTCTGCGAGCTCCAGGTTGCTGACATCTTTACTAAGGCTCTGCTTAGACAAGCGTTTGAGAAGCTCCGCAGAGACAAACTTGGCGTTGAAGTGTCTCCCACGCAAAGTTTGAGGGGGGGTGTTAGCGGAGCCCAAGAAGAGACAAGGCCCAATGTGTTTACTAAGGCCCAAGTGCACCCTCAAGCTTATCTCTCTCAACGGTCTTCAACTCAATCTTCCTTGTCGGGTTGCAGAACGGATGAGATGAGTACGGACTGGTCACAGCTACGTCTTAACAAGAATCCTTTTGCTCCTCTTTTATCGTGTTGTGCTGGCTAGTCAAGATTGTTACTTTAACAGCTGTTAGTCTTGGCTTCGAGATTGTTCGGAGAGCTCTATATATTGTCGCTCTATCTCATTTTGTAAGATAACCTTAATAAAGTATTATTCAGTAAAATCTCTAAAGTTCAGTATCCTTCACATGGTATCAGAGCCTGGTTTCGATCCAGGGACCTGTGGGTTATGGGTCCACCATGCTTCCGCTGCGCTCTCTTCTCAGATCGTCAAGTCATGGCTTCGGAGGAACTCTGGCATCTCAGACTTGAGCACGCAAACATCAAAGTTCTTCAACAACTTCAACACAGCAAGGAGATCAGTGTTAATAAGAGCAGAACAAACCTCATTTGTCAGCCTTGCCAGATGGGGAAAAGTAGCAAGTTGCAGTTTTTTCAGTCTAGTTCTCGTGTTTCTCTTCCTTTGGAAAGGATCCATTGTGATTTGTGGGGTCCTTCTCCTGTTATCTCACCTCAAGGCTTTCGTTATTATGTGGTGTTAGTAGATGATTGTACTCGTTTTGCTTGGATGTATCCTCTACGAAATAAATCAGATTTCTTTCAAGTTTTCACGGTGTTTAAGAAGTTGGTGGAAACACAATTTGACAGTAAAATGAAAGAGTTTCAATCTGATGGAGGTGGGGAGTTTGTCAACACTCAGATGAGACAATTCTTGCAAGCAAACGGTATTGTTCATCGTATCTCCTGTCCCCATACGCCAGAACAGAATGGGGTTGCAGAACGGCGTCACAGACATTTTACGGAGTTGGGCTTGTCCATGATGTTTCAGAGTCACCTTCCCTTGAATCTTTGGGTTGAAGCTTTCTCCACTGCTACATATATAAGTAACTTGCTCCCCTCCTCTGCGCTGAAGAACAAAAGTCCGTTTGAAATGTTGTTTAAGGAGAAACCAAGTTACATAGCATTGAGAGTGTTTGGCTCGGCGTGTTACCCGTGCTTTCGTCCTCTCCAAGCTCATAAGTTCGATCCCAAATCTTTACAATGTGTGTTTGTCGGTTATAGCAGTCTTCACAAGGGCTACAGATGCTTGTATCCTCCGACAGGAAAGGTGTATATCTCGCGTCATGTCATCTTTGATGAAGCGATTTATCCATTTGAGAATCAGTATAAACATCTGATTCCTCTATATGATACCAAGTTACTCAGGGCTTGGCAATCAGCAACCAGATCAGAGGCTGAAGTTATGGAGGAGCAACAGATTACACGTTTTCTGACCCTTCCATCGGCTTCGCCTACTCCTCCAGTTGACAATGTTGCAGAAGATCTCCAGGCTGATCATGGTGGTCACAATGAAGCGGTGCATCAAGAGGATCACCAGCAACTAGTCATTCCTGTGCAGCAAGATCCAAACACTCATCCTATGCAAACGCGAGCTAAAGCTGGTATTAACAAACCCAATCCACGATATGCTTTGCTCACTCCAAGCTATTCAGTGTCCTTACCCAAAATATAGAAGAAGCCATGAATCACGGGATGGAATCTGCGATCTCTCGAAATGCAGATCATTCATATGTTAAACACATGGTCGTTGGTTCCTGCGACAGAGGACATGAATATTCTTAGCAATCGGTGGGTGCATACGGTTAAGTACAATCCTGATGGGACTGTTAAGAAGCTGCGTTCTAGACTGGTAGCCAAAGGTTTTCATCAAGAAGAGGGATTGGATTATCTGGAGACTTTCAGCCCAGTTGTGAGGACAGCGACAATCAGGTTGATGCTCAATATTGCTACATCAAAAGGCTGGCCTCTGAAACAATTGGATGTCTCTAGTGCATTTCTTCATGGTGAGCTTCAGGAACCGGTTTATATGCATCAACCTGCTGGGTTTGTTGATAAAGACAAACCTGACTATGTGTGTAAGCTCACCAAAGCTCTCTATGGTCTCAAACAAGCTCCAAGGGCTTGGTTTGACACCTTCAGTCACTTCTTAATTGACTATGGGTTCATGTGCAGCACATCTGATCCTTCTCTGTTCACATACAACAGAGACAATGACTATATGGTGTTGTTGCTATATGTCGACGACATAATATTAATGTGAAGTGGAAGTACTCTGATCCAGGATCTCATTGACTCATTATCTAAGCGTTTCTCCATGAAAGACATGGGAAGACCGTCCTATTTTCTGGGCATTGAGATGCAAACGACTAAAGAAGGCCTCTTTCGCACCAACGG
Organism: Brassica carinata; assembly: GCA_016771965.1. NCBI lineage: Eukaryota > Viridiplantae > Streptophyta > Magnoliopsida > Brassicales > Brassicaceae > Brassica > Brassica carinata. The sequence goes on along the minus strand of CM028689.1, from coordinate 4,010,105 downwards.
GCATACATAAAGAGATTCTCGTGATGTTGCTTCGATGACGAGTGTAAGCCAATGCCCACACCTCTCCCTCAAAGAATGAAGCCCCGATACAAGTCGTTCTCGAGCCTACTTATTTTCAAGTCTCGGGCAAGCTGCAATACTTAACTATCGATGGGCGACATTGATTATCTTTGTTAATCTGGTGTGTCAAAGAATGCATGTTCCTACGGTTACAGACTTCGCCCTGCTCAAGCGCATTCTTCGGTACATCAAAGGCACTATTGAGTATGGATTAACAATCAAAAAGAGTTCAGACTTGTATCTCATGGCTTACTGTGATAGTGATTGGGGAGGATGTCCTGAAACCAAACGCTCTACCACTGGTTTCTGCACTATTCTTGGCTCTAATTTGGTCTCTTGGTCTGCAAAAAGACAAGACACGGTGTCGCGTTCATCAACCGAGGCTGAGTACAGGGCCTTAGCAGAAACAGCTCAAGAGATAACTTGGATATCTCAGCTTCTTCGTGACCTGCACATCCCACAAAATCGTGCTACTATTCTTCTTTGTGATAATCTGTCTGTAGTGTATTTAAGTACAAACCCGGCTTTGCACAAGAAGTCCAAGCACTTTGACAGAGATTGGCACTACATTCGGGAACAGGTTGCTCTGGGCCTGATAGAGACAAGGCATATTCCTGCGGAGCTCCACGTTGCTGACATCTTTACTAAGGCTCTGCCTAGACAAGCGTTTGAGAAGCTCAGAGACAAACTTGGCGTTGAAGTGTCTCCCACGCAAAGTTTGAGGGGGGGTGTTAGCGGAGCCCAAGAAGAGACAAGGCCCAATGTGTTTACTAAGGCCCAAGTGCACCCTCAAGCTTATCTCTCTCAACGGTCTTCAACTCAATCTTCCTTGTCGGGTTGCAGAACGGATGAGATGAGTACGGACTGGTCACAGCTACGTCTTAACAAGAATCCTTTTGCTCCTCTTTTATCGTGTTGTGCTGGCTAGTCAAGATTGTTACTTTAACAGCTGTTAGTCTTGGCTTCGAGATTGTTCGGAGAGCTCTATATATTGTCGCTCTATCTCATTTTGTAAGATAACCTTAATAAAGTATTATTCAGTAAAATCTCTAAAGTTCAGTATCCTTCACAATAAGAACAGAGCGCAATGATCAGAATCAGATACTCTATTCGTGTGGTTTATGGATTATACAAATATAAGCAAACATAGAGATCTCTAATCATTGTAGTGGAGACGTGACTCCTACTAGTATCTTTTTCGTTTGAATTATTTGGCATGACTTGTAATCGAAGGCAATAATTAATCGCAAAAAAAAAAACAAGCATCGCAATTATTTCAAGATTGAATATCAGGCTATTTTGCATTCCCCCACATTATCGTTAGGGATTACATTTGGATGACAATATGATAAACAAAAACTAATTAGATGGTACGTGTATGATACACCGTGTATCTCCGGCCAAAATAGGTATTTATACTCAACTTGAATAGCCGTTGCAAGTTATACTTGTACCATTTCTATCTCCATTCTACCATAACTTATTCTATGAGAAACTATTATGGTTATCTAACTTCTTCGTAGCTGTTTTTATGATTCATCTGGTCAAACATATTAAACTCACCTGATTTATAGTTTTCAAAGTTTAGCTCGCGAATATGATGGCCATTTATAAGCCTGGCCCAAGCAATTTATTTTGCGAGACTCGAAAGACAAAAAAAACGGCGTTTTATAAACAAAATGATATTTTTCACAGACCAGTTTTTGAAGTCAGTGAAGCTAGGCCGGGCTTAGAAAAATAAGTGGATTAACATTCAATGATGCTTTGCTAGAAAATATTAGCTGACGTCTAATCACATAACCTGAGAGTTTGCTAGGCCAAATTATGTTGAGGAAATATTGCCATTCAAGGGAGTTTCTACACCAGAGCTACATCTTCGCATGGTTTGAAGACTTAATACACGACATTAGGAGAAACCTGTGGGACCAGCAACAGAAGAGTCAATAGGGCTAAGAATTGATGATCTCTGCATCAACACAATGAGGCAGATATGATCAAGATGACAATAGAGACATCACGAGCATAAAACCAAAGCAACCTAGGAGCACCAGACAAGGATACTATAAAACAAGAACCTGATGCCACAATGTAGATGGCAAATACAAGGTTAAATGACCTTAACTTTTATAGTAGACATAACTAATTTTATCCAGCCTACAAGTGGTTTCTGTTTATATCAGTTCTGGTTTAAATTGTTCCTTTAGGGCCTTGGGCAATAGCAAGCCCTAACGTAAGACACAATCTTTACCATTCTCTTTTGAACATATGCAACACAAAATGCATTCCGTTTATCTATACTACACAAAAGGGATTTGAGAATCAAATCTTGATTTACTCAAAATACAAAAATCATTCCAATTGCTTCATGAAAACCAACCACAACATATCTTGGAACCTGACGTCGGTATTCTACCGGTTTCCCTGATATATTCGGCTTCAGCCACTGCCTTCTCGGCATCACGGGCTTTTCTAGCTTCTGCAGAAGCTCGTTTCTCTTCCGACCTTTGTCTAGCCATTGCTATTTTCTTCACTATTTTTGCCTCAGCTTCAGCCTTCATCTGCTCAACTTTAGCCTACCAACAATGCTTTATCAGTGACTTTCATGTAAGTGATTGTATTCAAAAACACCTCACATACCTCAATTCGTTGCATTTCTGCTTCCAGTTTGGCTTTCTCCCGACTTTCCCAAGCTTGGATTCTGATCTCCTCACGCCTATACCTAAAGAAAATGTTGAGTTTAAAATGAAAACAAGTTTTTTTTTAGGCAGTCTACTTTATGTTTCTTCACTGACAAGTTTGATATTAGGTTAAGAGAACACATACCTTGCATTATGTTTTGATTTTTCAGCTTCTTCCCAAGCATTCGCTCGTTTACCAAACTCAATCCTCTGTGTCTCCTCTACATCTTCCTTGTTTTCATTGCTCCCCTCTTCTTCTTTACTTGCCCAAGCCGCGATGTTCATCTTCCCTAACCGAACTCCGAGAGATACTATCTCTCTTCTCGTCTTCGCTTTTATCTCCTCCTCAGATAGTTCTCTTTTTGTGTTTGCTGACGGGTCTTGTTGTGACTCTTCTTGTTGGCGTCGTCTTGGAGTAGAAGGCAGAGACGAAGCCGGGCTCCGAAGAGGAGTTGTTGCACCAACTGGTGTGACAGATCTTGAAGGTTCTTGACTTGGTATTGGCGTCATATCAGTTCCCATATCTCTCATACATACAGAACGAGTCACAGGACCAGCTTCACACATTACAAAAAAAAGACTATCTTGTCAAGTTTTGGTGAGCCTCAATATTCAAAACTCTAAAAAACAACGGGAAAATCTTCATAATAGTTTTTTTCTTTTCTTTTTAAAGTTAACTTAAAAATACCATCTAAAGATAAAAATTCTCAAAATTACATTTATGTGGCAAAAAAATCAAATTATTTTAACTCGTAAATCCTTAATCCTATCCTCATCATTAAACCGTAAATTCAAATATTTATTTTTATCTTTAATATCAAAGGTTGTTGAGAATTTTTCTTCTTATATATTAATTTTGTCATAAGAACATAATTTAATATTATTTGAGGGTCAAAAAAAATAGTCATTACCTGGTGTATCGTTGCGTGGTGAATCCTTTGTTGTGTCATTGCTTTGTGTGGATTGATCGATCAACGAGTGTCCTCCATAACCTTGAGTTAGAACAGGATGTGGAACCGTGGGAATGTAATTAGGGAACTTCTCGGACCCATCAGTTTGTATCCTAGATTTGTTATGCTCGTAACCTGTATTATTATTATCGGTCATAACTCTAACAGGCATCCGGTTCCCTTGACCGTTCTTACTCATCACCATGTTCTGTCTGCTCATTATCCACTTCTCAGCATCGTTCCACTTGGATGGCATCTGTCTCGAAAAGTATGCTCTTGAGACATGACTCTGATTCGAACGCTCTCCACGAACACCACCGTGAAACTCGAAGCTTGATGAGCTGGCGTTACTGTCATAATCAAGATTTTCATCTTCTTGTGGTCGCAGAGCCATACTCACGTCAGCCTTTTTCAGTTGCTGAGGTTTCGGTTGATTGTTTTCTCTCGTAAGACCTTCAGACCGATGTCTCGAGGCTTGAGTTGTATCACTTAGGTCCAAAACCGACAGTGTAGATACTCCTATGTCCGTTGTTGAAGCCGCCACTACAAGCCACACACAACAAGAACAGAGCAAAAGACACAAACTTTAGCCAAGGGCAGAGCAAAGACTTAAATTCTAGCCAAATTAAATCAATTAAAGGCTTTAATTCAATTAATTGTAACATGGAGCAGAGAGATAAAAATAAAATAGAGCACAATGAGAAAAGCTTTAGTCAAGAACAGAGCAAAGACGGAGACTTTAGCCAAGAACAAAGCAGAGACAGAGACTTTAGCCAAGAACAAAGTAAATACAGAGACTTTAGCCTAGAACAGAGCAAAAACAGAGACTTTAGCCAAGAACAGAGCAAAGACAGAGACATTAGCCAAGAACAGAACAAAAACAGAGAAAATAGCGATTCTAAGACAGATTGAGATACGAAAGACGAGAGACAAAACCATTATCATCGTCGTATGAATCAGATTTTGAAGCAAGCAAGCTGTTCTTGGAGAACTCTGTGCCGTCCGAGACCTGAAGACGAACAGGAGATGTTCTTGAAGAGTTGTTGCTAGATCCTTCTCTGTTTTTGTTATTGAGCGAACCCATTAGCTTCATTCGCAGCTTCGTTGGCGAGAGCATGCTCTTCTGCAAGATTTAAACCGAAACTTGTTGCATTTTTCATGGTTTCAATAGTATAAAGGACGAACAAATAAACTTTTTTCAGATAAAGCAAAACTGTTTGATTGAAGGGAGGTGAAAAGGAATGAAAATTAACAGTAAACAAATATTTAAATAGAAAAAGTTCATATTTCTTCTCCCAGAAATTCTTCAACAGAGGAAACTCACTGTAAGGTAATAGATGTTGTACTTTAGAGAGAGAGAGAGAAGAGTTAATTTACCTGCACCTTCTCAATCCTCTCGTACTCCATCGCCAATGCTAAGTCCTCTCTTTCTGTCTATGTATATATTATACAGTACATATATGTATGTACGAAGTCGAAGTAAGACAAGACAAGACCAGCTTTGTCTCGCTCTAATCCTCTCTCCTCTCGAGAAGAAGAAGATAGACAAATGGGTGTTTTGTTAGCTTTTTTTTTCTTTAATAGAGTTTTGGGAATATTTAGAAAATGATTGAACGAAGAGAGATTTTTAATTTTTTTTTTTATCAAAAAAAGAGAGAATTTTTAATTTTTATATATTTTGGGAATCTCTTGCTTTTTGGTATTTGAGGAATGAATTTTTTTCCTACCAAATTAAATCTCGAAAAGTACTTTCAATTTATTTGTATTTGAGCAATATTGAAAAAATGATTTTTTTTTTTTTGAAAATATATGGAGCCATAAAGTAAAATGGATGTATGATAGAATTTGACATTGTACAAAACACTATTTCATTTGAGTGAAAAAAATCATTGCAATGATTATGATTTTTGAGCGAAATTCCCCGTTGCAATGATTTTGCTTTTAGATATGTTAAAAGAAAAATGTTTTTGATTTTTTTTTTATCAAAGTTTTTTTTTTTAGATACAAAATATATAGTTGAAATACTACATGCCATGCCTAAAGGAGATAATTATGATACTAATATTTTTTGCTCTTGATATCTGAAAGTAGAACTCGAAAATCAATTTTATATACATCTTTCGAATCTCGATACTCGCCATAGTAACTTAATCATTCACAATGAACTCTTTTTGTTGGGTCATTCACTCTCTATGACTACAATAATAAAAATCCCAGAACATCTAAAACCTGAAATAGAACAACATATTTGCATACCACTATACTAGCTCAGAGTATAAGTGGGGGTTAGTGGGAGAGCAATTTTTTTTTTTTTGGTCAAAGTGGGAGAGCAATTTTTAAAGACTTAAAAAATTTAAAGATTATATTGTTATTGGTTTAGTGATTCTTAAACTCTTAATCAAATCTTTTGTTATTGGTGTTCTGATTTTATAATTCTCATTAAATTTTTAGTTATTGGTATACCGATTTGTAATTCATTGTAGAATCTTTTGCTATTCAAAAAGTTGAGTATTTTCAGATTTTACAATTCTATTAAACTTTTGTGTTATTGGAACAATGATTCTTTGCATTTTAATTCATCAATCACTACTTTCAAAATATTAGAGCTATAAATGGTATTCTCAAAGTTTTGAATGATAAAATAACAAAATCCATATTTTTCATATACATAATACATGTAATATGTCTTTCACCATAGAAATTATAAAATAACAAAACCTAGATTTTCCATATACATATAACATGTCTTTCAAAGATTTAATACCATATAAATTGATATATCATATATATTTATATACCTCAATGTTAAAATTCAATATATTTTTCAACGCATCATTCACATATTATATGAAAAAATTTGTATAAGAATATTCTTATATAATTATTTTACATAAACAAAAACAAAAATTAATGTAATTGTGAATCCATTAAAGTAGCCAAAGATCGTATGTGTGTTTGCAAAGTGATTTAATAAAACGTTAACTTTGTTTTATTCTTTCTTAACTTCTTGAGATTTTTCTTATGCTTTGATCTCTTTATATAGGAGTTAGCTTTTCCTATTACATAATGATCTAGGAACTTAACATAAACCTAAACCTAAGAAAAAGGAAACTTATCTTTATCCTTAATCTTTAACATTATTCAACTTTAACATAAAGAATAACTTGGTTACCAAGTAACCATTGAAGCTTATCCAACATTCTCCCTTCTAAGCTTCAAGCCATCTTTGCTTAAGTCTTGAACTTGAATCAGCTCCCTCATCTCTTTGAACTTGATTCTTGCTAAAGCTTTAGTTAAGATGTCTGCTTTCTGCTTTGTTCCGGGTACATATTCCACATCGATCTCGTCTTGCTCCACTCGTTCTCGAATGAAATGAAACCTCTTGTGAATATGCTTGCTCCTTGATTGAAACACGGGATTCTTGGCTAGTGAGATAGCTGACTTGTTGTCCACTCGAATCAGTGTCTTCTTCAGTTCCTTTCCGTAATCTCACTTATCAAATCTTGTATCCAGACTGCTGTTTTCTTTGCTTCGTTGTCGCCATATACTCGCCGCAAGAGCTTAAAGATCTTGTGTCTTGCTTCGTGAGCACCAAGTTATTGGCGTTTCTCCTAGACAAAACAAGTGTCTGTCGTGCTTCTTCCATCGTCCGGATCAGTGTTGTGACTCTGTCACTGTATCCCACGAGTTTCATTGATCCACCTTGCTCGTAAGATAACCCGTACCATTGTTCCCTTTAAATACCTTAGCACTTGCTTCGGTCGTTGCCGTGTGGCGTTCTTGGTGAGTGCATATATCTACTCAAGATTCCCACTGCGTAACACATGTCTGGTCTTGAATGCATAAGATATCCGAGACAGCCAATTCTTCTTCGATAAAGTGTAGCATCTATTTCTGGTTCGTCGAGGCCTTTTGAGAGTTGCGAGACCGAACTCCATCGGTATACATGTTGCGTTGCGATCGCTCATCGCAGCTTCCTCCAACACTCTCCTTGCGTATGCTTCTTGGTTAATCATGATACACCTAGGACTCTGTTTTACTTCCAATCCGAGATAGTAAGTTAACAGACCCAAATCAGACATCTCAAAGTTCTTCGACATGTTCTTCTTAAACTCTGAAATTTCCTTCGTAGAGTCTCCGGTAACAAACAAGTCGTCAACGTATATAGCCACGATAAGAATCTTTCCTTTATCATCCTTTCGGTAGGCAAATTTTCTTTTGAACACCTCTTGAATCTAGTTGCTTGAGTTCGATCAAGCTTTATGTTCCAAGCTCGTGGAGCTTGTTTCAATCCGTACAAGGCCTTGGAGAGTTTGAAAACCTTATGCTCTTCTCCCTTCTTTTCAAACCCTTCAGGCTGTGACACATAAACTTCTTCGTTTAACTCACCATGTAAGAACGCTGTCTTGACGTCTAGATGGTGAATCTCCCACTGTTCGCAGCAGCTAACCCAATCGAGTCTTATGGTCTCTAATCGAGCCACGGGAGCAAATACTTCGTCAAAGTCGATACCATGTTCTTATGCGTAACCTTTAGCTACGAGTCTCGCTTTAAACTTGTTGATAGAACCATCGGCGTTTCTTTTGATCTTGAAGATCCACTTGAGGCCGATGATCTTTGCTCCAGCTGGCTTGTCTATTAGCGTCCATGTCTTGTTTATGTTGATAGAATGGATCTCGTCTTCACATGCCTTCGTCCATCTTTTATCTCCCTTTGCTTCTTGGAAATTCTTTGGCTCATCGTTGATATCATGAAGCAACAGCTCACATTCTATCTCAGCAAGTAAAACGTAGTCATTAAGGTAACTAGGTTTGCTTGTTTGACGAGTTGAGCGCCTTGCTTCCGGTGTCGAGCTTTGATCGCTTCTTCTTCTTCGTTGTGTGTTACATCGGGTTAGCGTGTGTAACACTGTTTCGTCTTCTTGCTGCTCTGTTTCGCATCGTGGTTTCTTCTTGTTGTGTGCTGGCTATAAACGGACCCTTCCCTTCGTTTACAGTCAATCCCCGTCATCACGGAACATGCCGAGTCGTCTTGACCTTCCTTAGCTGCTCCCTTCCAATTCCAACAAGTCTTCGTCGAAGATTACGTCCGACTACGGTATCCTTCGAGTAGGATTATAAAGTCGATAAGCTTTCGTGCGGGTTCGATTCCCGGATGGACAAGAGCTTGAGAGCGATCATCAAGTTTCTTTAGATGAACTGAATCTACTTTGGCATGAGCAATACAGCCGAAAACTCTCATGTGACTTACGTTAGGCTTTCTTCCCTTCAAGCTTTAGTATGGAGTTTTATTCTTCAAAGCTCTAGTAGGAACTTCGATTGATCACATATGTTGCGTGTCGTGCGGCTTCTCCCCACATGTAATTCGGTACCTTCATAGCTTTCAACATGCTTCGTGTCATCTCCATTAAAGTACGATTCTTCTCTCCACAACTCCATTCTGTTGTGGAGTATATGGTGCTGTTAAATGGCGCTGATGCCATGTTTGTTGCGAAGTCTTGGAAATCCTTTGGCGTGAATTCTCCTCCTCTGTCCGTGCAGTGTTCCAATTGTCTTGCTTGCATCCTTCTCAACAAGAGTTTTAAAACTCTTGAATCATCAAAGGCTTCACTCTTTTCTTTCAACAAGATAGACCACATATATCTCGTACAGTCATCAACAATGACGAAGATATACTTGTTGTGAGCTTGTGTTGCGGCGATATGGGACCGCAAAGATCCGCGTGTAACAGTTCGAGAGCAACCGAAGATCTATATGCGTTGCTGCAGAAGCTGTGGCGTTTGCTTGCCAACCAAACACGAGTCACACAGCTGCTTCTCTTCATGTATTTCGTGCAAGCCACGAACCATATCATGTTTTGCCATGTCCCTTATTGTCTTGAAGCTTATATGACCAAGCCGTGCATGCCATCTCCAAGGTTCCTCCTTGATTTTTGCGAGTAGACAAGTAGGTTTACCGACCTTGAGTGATATCTTATACAAGCGATTAGAAGTTCTCGAACTTTCACCAAAAGTCTGCCGCTTGGATCTCTCAAGGTGAGGTAATTCTCTTTCATCCTTATGTCACACCCTTGTTCAGTTGCTTGACCCGGACTTAGTATGTTACTTCTCAAGTTCGGTATGTAATATATGTCGGTTAGAGCTTCGTTCCCCTGTCTTGGCTTCAAAAGGATAGATCCTTTGCCGTTTATATCTACATCTGAGCCGTCTCGAACTTGACTTTTCCTTTGATGTTCTCGTTGAGCTCGAGAAGTAAGACCTTTCACCAGTCATGTGATTGCTCGCTACCGTTGTCAGATACCACATACCATCTTCTTTCTTGCTTGGTTCTAGTGAATTCGGTAAGACCTTTTCTTCGTTGAGATACACAACTTGATGCATGTATAGCGCAGCTTACGCTACCTCTGTCTGTCTTATTTAGCTCTTGTTTCTCTTCTTTCTTCTCGGGACACCGATTTGAAGTGACCCTTCTTCTGCGGTTGAAACATATGATCGTGAGTAATCCTTTTCTCACCGGTGTTACTTCTACCTCGTCCTCTTCCATTGTTTCCTCCTCGACCACGCCCACGGTTCGAGCCTCTTCCACGCCCTGTTGAGCTTCCTTGACCATTCCAACCTTCGAGCTGGAGAATAAAAGATTTTCTTGTTGCCCTTGAGTTTCCTTTTCGTTTGACTCGTTCTTCATATGCTTTGAGTCTCCCAATCACGTCTTCGAACGTAGTATTATTCAAGTCTAGCATTTGCTCTAAAGATGCAGTCATGTGAATAAACTTGAGCGGTAAACTATCAAGGAACTTCTTCACAATCTTTGATTCTTCTATGCTCTGTCCCAACGTAGCTGCTCTTGACTTTAGTTCCGTTATCTTTGCGAGAGAAGTCATCGATGGTTTCGATTCATTCATGCTCGACGATCGAACTTCGTTCATCAGCGTCGTAGGCGAGCTATCCTCACACGCCAGCACCGAGATTCCTTGTCTTGATGGCTTCCCAAATATCTTTAGGAGTCGTCTTCCTCGATCTGTAACACCAGGTTCTCGGGTAGAGATTGGTATACAGAGCTGTAGCGATGTCGTTCTTCTCTTCTTCATCTCAGGGATCAGCGGCTTGCGCCTTATGAAGTTTTAACAAAACCTTCATCCTCTTCCAAACCGTATAGTTCGTTGTGTTAAGCATCGGACGGTATCGTACTTTCGGAACTCCTTCTCTTTTTCCGAGTGACTTCATCTCTATCAATGCTTTCATTATCAGCCATGGATACTCCTCTTTCACTGCAATCACGAAACAACCTGATGCTCGATACCAAATAAAGTAGCCAAAGATCGTATGTGTGTTTGCAAAGTGATTTAATAAAACGTTAACTTTGTTTTATTCTTTCTTAACTTCTTGAGATCTTTCTTATGCTTTGATCTCTTTATATAGGAGTTAGCTTTTCCTATTACATAATGATATAGGAACTTAACATAAACCTAAACCTAAGAAAAAGGAAACTTGTCTTTATCCTTAATCTTTAACATTATTCAACTTTAACATAAAGAATAACTTGGTTACCAAGTAACCATTGAAGCTTATCCAACATCCATGACAATCTATAAAAGTTATATGGATTCCTATAAATATGGATGCACTTGTTTGTTAAAATCAGTGAAAACTTTCCAATTCTTTAAAAATCTATAAATATTTTAAATCCATAAACTCTTTATAAATCAGCCTCCCAATAACACCCCCTAAGAGTCCAAAAAAAAAGAAAGAGCTTAACGCAGCAACATATTTGCATACTATACTTTTAATCATTTTTTTTATCAACTTCTATACTTTCAATCTAAAATGAGTGAAAGGTAAATAAATTCGTTTTGTTAACATATGTAAATAGTATATACAACATCCCATGTGTTTTTTATTGACCTAGTAATTATGATAGTGGCAAAAAGAAAGAGAAATTTTGTTTTGTTTGGTTTCAAGAAGAAACCGAAGAAGTGGTTGTGTGTAGATTCGCAATGCAAATGTAAGTCGGTGCTGAAGCGTAAGCAAACAAACTGACACTTTCTCCCCTTTAGGGCATTACGTATCTCTGTCACTTTGACCGTTGACCAGCTCTTTTCTTTTTTTTTTCTATTAAATTTTTATTTAATACTACTGTACATGTTTTCATTATGGGAAACCACCATTTATGGATAAAAAGTTCCAATTATACACGTAACCAGAATCAAAATATTCCGTTGACTATGTCTATCTTACCACATTTAACTTAGGTTTTATCTAAAATATTTACCATGAAAACAAAATTAAGTAACATTGTTTAGCAATGTAGGTTCGAATTTGTGGCCTACCGAGCAGCAATCCCAACTCATTATATATTAACTTCTTTTCCCTTAAACAATCTATTATACACTTGAGAGCAATGTGAAATGGAGTATTAAAAAATCTGTGAATACAATAACGTGTTTTTAGGTTACAAAAAAAAAACAATCTGTGAGTTTAATTTAGAACTTTAAGTACATCATAGTTTTTCATCGGCTTATGAAATTCAAAACATGCGAATGATATAAACAATTGGCAGAAACAAAAAAAGATATAAACAATTGGCGAGGGTGTACGTATTGTGAGGCTCAAGCTCAGCTAGATTCCTATAGGCTAACCTTGTTTTCCTCAAAAGAGATCTTTTTTTTTTGTCGATGCAAAAGATCTTTTTTTATTAGTATTTTTCTCAAGAACATGCTTTTACACAGAAAATATGAGATTACTTTTTTTTTTCTTAAAACATGGGTGTGATTGTATGTAACTTTTAGAGTAAATAATCAAAAAAGAAAATCAATTACAAATCTCACCAATCAGATAAAAAAAGAATTCTCCTATTTCTTCTAATTAGCAAAGTAAAACACACAAACAAATTTACTCCAACTAGTAAAAGTATTTACTCTAGTTTACTCTCTCTCCAATTTTTTTCTTATTTTCACTTTTTATTTTCATTTTATTTTTACACTGAATTTCCTAGTCACACTGTACATTATTTTTTCACGGCGGAAAAACATATGAACTTATAAAGAAATAAAAAAAATTAACTTATGAGTTTATTACATGGGTATAGAATGATCCAAACTATTCTTCAAATGGAAGTGCAGTATACAAAATAATTCTCTATCCGGATTTTTAAATGGATCTTAAACAATGAGTCAATATATCCATGTGGCCATATGATAAAATGTAATAGAGTGCTTTCGAGCATATATTACCAAAACTAGTCTATTACTACACGACCATCGCCTGGTTAAGATAAGATGTACACATTTAGGACCTGACTGGTATAATTGCAGCGGTTACATGTGTTTATGGATGCGGGTGGTTGCAGGTTTAAGCGTTTTTAAGAGATTTGTACGACTGGTATAGCGGTTAGAATTTGGTACGTTTGCAGGATACTTATGACTGGTTGACCATCAAATCCAGCAGCGGTTAAATAATAAATTAACAATATTTACATTTTATATAATTATTAAATATAAAAATTATATTTGGAAAAATATATTTTTACGTTTTCAAAATTATAGAAAAAATTATAATATTTAATATATATTTTTCGTATTTATATTATTTCAATTTAATATAAATTAAAATATAATATATATATTTTCGTATTTATATTATTTCAATTTAAAAATTTTATTGAATATTTTTAATTTTATTTTTATATCACTTTTTAGAAAAAAATTAAAAAAGTTTACTCTCCCCAACTGTCTGCAACCTTAAACGCTAGTTTGAATTTAAAAGGTTTAGAGCAGTTTGCAGCGATTTATAGCGTTTTTTGTGATTTGCAAAACGTCAACAACCGCTACCAACCGTAAAAGCTGCGTTTACGGATGGTAGCGGAAAAACCAGTCATGGCCGAGTCATTTATTTATGTGACTGACTCTGCTATAGATTTAGTTACGAATGCAGAAGAACATTACATTGATTTCTAATATAATCATAGCTTTATAATATGTTTTTGTGTGATAGTTATTTGGTTCTTTGTTTATTATATAGCGTTGGGACTTTTTTTGTCCTCAATTTTAGTTGGTTTAGGAGTCGGACCATCCCGGTCTAGATGTGACCGATTTTGTGGTTCAGTTTATTTCTTTTTATATAACCGTTTCAGTTGTCTCTAGTAAAAAAAAATTAAAATTTGAATATGAATACCTTTTAAGAAAAAATATATGTATGGTTCTTCGCTCTAGTTGAGGATAAACTTGAGCCATATAGTTGATTTTATCGTTTGGCCCATGAATTTCAGAGAACATTGTTCTTTGACCAAATTTACACGCATTCAACGTTCTTTTCTTCATTCATAAATAGAAGATTATTTTCTTCTCACAAATAGTGACATGAACATTTAGATTTATTGTTCCATACAAATCATCAACATTGATGTGATCGTGATGTACGTACTGGTCTCTGATTTATTTGATTTTTCTGAAATGTATAATAAGTTTAATAACGAAAAGTTTGTAGCCATTTTTTTGGTCAACAGCGAAAATATCTGTACTCACTAAAAGATTGTTCAAACAAACATATATAAACGGATATGTCGATACTTTCATAATGGGCTGGTTGAACTTGTGCGCAAACTGATTTACTGGTCGGTGTATGAGATAAGTCAAAGAAGCCAGTAGTTCATTTCCTCGCACACTTTATGACATTTTTTCCCTTTCACATTGGCATTGCTAATACAGTTTAATCAAATAATTTAGAAAGTTTATCTAATTTGCAGAGGTTCAAAACCATGAGTTTGACTACCAAACAGAAGTGGAGACACAAACCCATTCCCCACCAATGGGTCCATGAAGTTACTACCAAAAATATATTGCCTTGATAGAGTAGTTGGTGAAACCTAGATTAGCTTTCTGTTGTGAGGATTAGATGTAGGCCAAAGCTTGTAAGCACGAAGGAAACTCATTGAAGGTTGTGTTATATGGATTTTGTTTGCTTTCTCTCGAGTCAAAAAATGAAAAGATTATGAAGACTAAATGGTTTTGGTCTCCACACCTATAGATGGGACACTTTTCTGTTTTCTAAGAAGTGGAATCATTGGTACTATACCTTGAGTTTCTCTTATAATTTGACTTGATAATGTACTAATCAGGAATTTCGTATCGTTTTAAAGAGATCTATGGGTGTGGAGATATGGTTTGAATCTTAAAAAGCTGATACATGTTTTCCCATATTCAAATTAGTTTGACATGTCTTAATAAGACATTGTCCCTGAAAGTGACCTGTCTAATATTCTTCTCTTATTCCTTGATCTGCGGACATTAAGTTTCAGCTATCTTTCATACACCACAGAAGTTAAGTAGCTGGCTAGCTGCTACTCTTTTCTGCAGTTTTCTATTTGGAATTTTGATTGATGATGTAGTAATCAACAATTCAAGCATATAGTAATTTTAAGATTTGCTTTCTTTAGTTATTATTTTAACAGGTATATCTGAAGCAAAATCATCAAAAGATAATAATCAAGAGTTAAATCCTAACCTACAACTTAGCGAATACAAAAAAAAAAAAAAAAAAACTTAAGATAACAAATAACAAAAAAAAAAAAAAAAAAATCTTTGTGATGATATTGATATGAAGCTTTCTCTGTATCGTAACTCGTAAGACAAGAAGACCCACACAAAGGTCCTCATCTTCTAATTTAGATGTCCAGCCTAAAGAGATTTAACGAACAGAGGTGAATCAAATGCAAATAATCTTAGTTCTCTAAATGAGAAGGTCTAATGTTTTTTACCTCTTCATAGATCGATAGGGACTCTCAAGCCATCATGCGCCAGTTTTACTGAAATCCCTTCCCTAACAAAACCAAAAAGAATTACAACAAATAAATAAGATAAAATCCTCTATTTTCTGTGTACGGTTTCTTCAGATGGTGTATGTAATTGAGAGTTTCTCTACCTTTTCGACCATTCTTCAAGAAACTCGTTGTCTTTGTGGTGATCAAACTCGTGAGTCATTCCGATTAAAAGAGCCCTTTTCGGCCTCAGTCTTTTGATCGTCTCTAGTGTCTACAGAAAACAAAAGTAAGCATATAATAAACCATAAAAAGAACAAAAGACTACACCTTCAAATTAAGCTAACCTGCGGGAAACATAAGTGTGTGTTGTGGGATCCTGTCTGCAGCCAAAACAAAAGACAGAATGTGAAAGCATCAGCATACAGTATTCATGCAAATTCAAACTTTACGCACAAAGATGATGTCTGTTACCTTATATAATGTGTCCAAGATAAGGAGATCCAGCTGTCCAGCACCAGATTTTGATATAACTGTATAATCCAAAGCCAACAGAGTCTGAGGTATCTTGTTATACACACGCGCTAAGCAAATTGTTACACCTACCATACTCAGTGCTTGGAAGAAAGCGTGACACATCGGATATATACGCCACTCTGGATTTTTCTCCAAAAAGGAAACCAAGACAGACATAGTCTTCTCCATGCATCACCTACGGCATAAATAAGATTTTTGAGTCTCCACACAGATCAGCAAAAGAAGACATGATTCACTGTTTCTACAGAATCTATCAGAAACTTACTGGAAGTGGCGTGAATGATAATCCTGAAGCTACAAAAGGCTTCTCACAATCTTCTTCGATTACTCTCCAATCCAGCTGTGCCACTCGCCTAACTTCTTGGCCTTCTTTAAGTTTCTTCTGAACCAAATAAGGGAACTTCACAGCAAGGCTGTTTACAGTTTTTTAAAAAAGCATGTGATTGTTGAAACTACAGCTTCAAAGTCTCAAAATTTCGAAAAGATCATGAAGATATCATTATATACTACCTGTCCATAGCATATTGGCTAACAAAAATAGGAGTAGGATCAATATCATTGGTAGGACTAAATGGCTGTACGGAACGTATATCATCCAGGCCAAGAACCGCATCAGCATGTTCATGGGTCAAAATGATCTGCAGCACATTAGCAAACATTATTCCTCACATACACTGAGAGAAGCTTCGGTTCAAAATAAATTTAAAAAGAAAGATCGAGAATTGCTATCCAAGATTTAAACTTTTGGTTAATGAAAGCTTTCTTCATACATAAAAGGAGAGCTCAAGTAGAGGTGTGACAGAGCTTACAGAATCAACTTGAGGAATGTTGTGAAGAGTGAACCAACGAAGGACTTGTTCCCTGAACGTCTTGCCAACGTCGATTTGAATGTACTTATGTTTGCCATCACTTGAGCAATAATCAATGAGCAATGAAGTGTTTCCCCTGCCAGATAAAAAAAGGACAGTGAGAAGAAAACTCTCAACTAACCTATAACATATGGATCCAGTAAAGCCTTCATACGGATCAAAGGAACAGATCAAAGCTGAAAAATCCAAATCTCGAATCTAAACGAAGATCGTCGCATTGTAATCACCGGAGAAACAATGAGAGTGTGTACCTGTAATTAGGGTTTCTCTCGGGAGGGATCGAAAGGGACTGCGAGCAGACGTGGCAGGGAGAATCGGATTTCTGGATCAGACACATTGCGTTAGGGACCGCGCTCGAGCATCCCGTTCCCAGGAATATCAGAGCCGATCCTTCGCGATCGGAGCCGTTCTCAGTCGGAATCGAACCGTCTTCCATCATCGGAGATTATACGAATGTCGGTGTATAGAATGTGAAATATTCCGGCGAAGGAGAGGATCCTCGAGTCGACACAGTAGAAAACAGTTAACAGAACGAACGAAGCAAGGAGAGATAAAAACAAATATAGCTTTTTAATATATAATTAAATAAATAAATACCAACGGTTATTCTATATTGAGCTTGACACGTGGCACAATCTTAGCGGCTCTCAGGAGAACTCCTCGTGGGAATTGGGAATGTTGATTTTATTTTTGATCAATCAAAAAGGAATGGTATATGATACTATCCAGAGAAATTGCAGGTTTTAAATTGGTTAAGGTTTGATGGCATGAATGCATGATGTAACCATAGTGATATTAATTTGCTAAACTGATTTTTTTTTAAAAATTAGTTAACAAAAGAGTAAAAAAAAAGTGAGCTCAGGATGCGGCGACGTCATCTCAATTCAGATGAATGCGAAGGACCCAACCGACGCTATACCAATTTCTTCATAGCTCAGAATGCACCAGCCGGGAATCGAACCCGGGTCTGTACCGTGGCAGGGTACTATTCTACCACTAGACCACTGGTGCTTCGTTGAACTAAGTAGTTTATAAAGAAATACATTCAAACACTCATGGCTTTTCTCTTTTGTGTTTTGTCTTCTGGTGAAGCTTTAAGCACGGAGATTTTGACTGAATATAACTCCTTCCGGGTGCTAGAAATGATAAGTAGATGCTATTGTATTTTGTGGCTTCTTAGCCATAACCTCAACATACTAACCGACCCAAATAGGTTCTCACTCAGTTAGGGGTGGTGGATTTATTCTTTTATGCCCTTTGCGTGAAGAAACCGGTTTGAGCAAAACCAGTTATACTCTATCTCACGTTTTCCTGGTAGCGACCGATTTTTCCTTGTACTCACTTTCAACTCAATGCTTTGGATTTAAGTGAAACCTTACAGTCAAGTAGTGATACTGATAAGTCTCTATTCCCTAAGTGTTACTTTGACTAAGTCTGGATTGTTTCTCTGCGTGTGCGTTTGTGTCTCATCATAAAATGCATACGCAAACGGAAAAAACAAAGAAACGATTTTGGCCTAAATCAAGTTGCCTCTTGATTTGTATTTTACTTTAAAAGCAAGACTTGAAACTTCACAGCTCATACAATGCGCAGCATGCCTCACTGTCTATTGATCACTTTTTACTTGATTATTCTTAATGATTTCATTATAGACTATGTTGTTCTGTTGGTTGTTGCTTCATAATTAGATTACATTAAGTCAATTAGGTAAGAATTATTGGTGCAAATGAGGAGGCGTCACTATTAACACCAATACATATAGGATGCTCACTTTCTCTGAAGGTATATGCAAGTTATAATATCAATTATGAGAAGAAAAAGTAAATATTTTGGGATAGACATGATTTAATGGCTACAAATAAAATATATGAGGCTTATCCTTGATGGGGTATATCTTAGACATCGCTATATCATTAAAGGTATCCATTATTTTTTCGGTGTTCAGGTATAGTGAAGCTGATAGCTCGCTTGTTGCATTTGAGCTCTGTTATTGTGTGAACTTAGTGATGTTGATGGTACTTAATTATCAGACAATTTTGTTAGTGAACATGCCTGCGTCTTGGCTGATTCTGATAGTAAACCAAAGGTAGAAACTGTTGCTGGGAAAGTGAAAGTAAAGCTCGCTGTTTGTTTGTCCATGCGAAGGCTGAGAGAACCTCTTATGCAAAACTCGTTTTTTTAAACTCTGTCTCTGCACTATCTTTTTTACCACATATATAGTTCTATACACAGAAGACATGCTAAAAAAAGAGTAAGTGTTCCTTTCAAGAATCTCTTGTGAAAAATGATTTTTGGTGATGTGATTTGTTGTTTTGTTGGTAATGCTTAAATGGTTGTTCTTGTTTAGGAAAACGATCTAACTGTTGTTGTCTTTATGAGGAAGACTTTTCTACTGAATTTTACCTTGGATTTATTATACTGGACTTAGCAGTATACAATGCTGGAGCTTAAGGTGGTAATAGGTTACTTGTGCATACCTACAAAACGAGAACTATTCAATCTCTTTAGTTACTGTACAATGTACAGTGGTTTTTGCTTGGTCAATTGGCTTACGATTATAGGTACTAAAAGTTTCCAACCTTACAGCAAATATAGTCTTTAGAACCTCAACGGCTCTATTTATAACATCATCTAGTAAGTTCATTGGGATCTCTCGTATCATGCTCAGGTTCATTTGAGGTTATCGCCATCCATTCTTTGTGCTTGATCTAGCATTTTTCTTGGAAGGTTTTCTATGATTCAAGTTCATTTTAGGTTATGGCCATCCAATCTTTGTGCTTGAAATTTTTCTTAGAAGGCTTGTGTTTGGTATAATTCAATTTTGCAAGCACGTACTTCTTGGTACACTGTTTATGCAACTAAGAAGGCGTGACTGTAAGATCGAATGTTTCTTCATTTAGGGTGTGTTCATTTTCTGTGAAGGTAAGCAAATTATAATATCAATTATGAAAAGAAAAAGGATAGTCTTTTGGGACACATAGAAATAGAATATATGAAAAAGGTGAGGCTTAAACTTGATGGGGGTGTATCTTACACGTCGCTATATCATTAAATGTATCTATTATTTGGGTATAGTGAAGTTGATAGCTTGCTTGTTGCATTAGCTCTCCCCGTTCATTGTATATTTGTATTTTGTAATCTTGTTTATTATGGTTTGACGCGTAATTAAGTCGGTCATTAATTTTTTTTGGGGATATTGATTGTACTTATCCCGTGATAATGCATGCATTTGGCAGATTCTGATAGTAAGCCAAAGTTAGAAACTGTTGCTGAGAAAGCTAAAGTAAAGAG
This sequence comes from Brassica carinata, assembly GCA_016771965.1. Taxonomy (NCBI): domain Eukaryota; kingdom Viridiplantae; phylum Streptophyta; class Magnoliopsida; order Brassicales; family Brassicaceae; genus Brassica; species Brassica carinata. The sequence continues at coordinate 3,989,970 of CM028689.1, read as the reverse complement.
GACACCTTCCTCAGCTACTGCTTTTGATGTAGGACTTTTGACTATTTTGCAAACAAAAGATCATGTCTGCTCTTCTTGTCCAGTTTAACGGTATTCAACTGTTGCCTTATGTTTGAACTTAGTAACTTACTGAGATACTCACAATTCGGCATGTTGTTGTTTGTTTTTCCATGTAAAGGCTGAGAGAACCCTTATGGAAGCTCGTTTCTGGCGCTACTATTCTCTGTTCCCATATAACTCCATACACAATAATGCTAAAAGGATAGTGTTACTTTCAAGAAATTTCTTGTGGAATAGTCTTTTTGGAAAATATGTTTAGTGATGTGATTTGTTGTTTTGTTTGTAATGTTTAAATGGTATGTCCCCAGTTTCTATTTGTTGTTGTCTTTTCGTGGAATTTTTCTACAGGATTTTCTACCTTGGATTTATGATATTTACGTCAACACTTGGCAGTAAATGCTACTGGAGCTTCAGGGGGGGTGAGGGGTAACTTGTGGGTGCCGACAGAGCGAGAACTGTTCAATCTCATAACATTACTGTACATTGTTTTCTGTGGTCAATTGACTGATACAATAACAGCTTTACAGCCGAAATAGTTTGTAGAAACTCGACAGCTCTGATTATATCCATCATCTAGTAAGTTCTTTAGCATCTTATATGTATTGTGATATACCCTCAAATAGTTGGCAAAGGGTACAAAGCTAAACGATAATCCTGCAGTTAAATTTTGTAGGTGTTAGCAAAAAGGATCTATATAGAATCCTGCAGTAAAAATAGTACAAGATTAGGCTTGTTACTTTATTCACAAACAACATTAGTGACAAGAGTTCGTTACCACAACTGAAAATGACTCTAACTATTGTGTCAAAAATATCCGGTTCGAGTGACCGTTGGGACAAAATTAATATCATGTAGTTTCGGACGTGTGGATTACGAACTTTGGCTCCAGACTTCTTGGTATTCCGAAAAAAACAAACAACACTGGTGAATCCTTCTTTACTTCACCAAGAATACAGCTATATTATTGGAGTCACCCGCTGCGTATTCATGCCATTTTGGACTGATGGGTTGTGTAGTTCCTTTAGCACTCTTCTGTCAAAAAAATTAACATCTATATAATGTTTCCTTCTTTTCGTATCCTTTTCATGTTCGAACCAATGAAAGGTTGCTCATATGTCAAGTTCAATGCGCACGATATAGCTGTAAGACATGATATTTTAGAATGTAAACAGCATTGGTTTCTGTGGTGTCAGGAAATTCACAAAAATGAACCACAACGTCTGCATGATTATAGATATTCTTGATTAGAATATTATATAGTTTTTATGTTTTTTAAGGGATACAACAGAATTTAGATATGCGAAGATTTTGGTATGAAAATCTAGAATTTTAGTCGGCTTATAATAGAACCAAACCGAAAATTTATCAGTATCTATATATATATATATATAAAATAAGCAATCTGTTGTTCCTGGGAGTGTCACCTTATCAAATAGGTCTCTGAGAAACACATGTTCTTTGATTGATGCTGTGCGTTTTGATTACGGCCTTTTCTTAAAAGTATGTACAATGGTTTCAATATCCATTTCATTTTCAACACTCTCTTTTTCTCCTTTTAATATTCCATATCATTTTCTCTCTCTTCCACCTAGTATTAAAAATCCACTTCATTTTCAATTTCTATTAGAGTTGTTTAATAAAATTCAAAATCCTAACTTACCTTTTTTAATTCATATTTTCATCGTTTTTAATCTCTATAATACTTTTGAAATCACTATGCGTATACACACATGTTATCATCTACTTTTGTTATTATTTTGGTTTAAAGTGTATTTTCGTGGTTAGATTCGTAAAATATATATGTTGAACTTATTATAGATTTTTTATTTAAACATAAAAAAATTATTTTGAAGTTTTTCTCTGTTTCGAAACCATTTTAATTTTTGCAACTTGGTTGTTCATGAGAGCAGGGTTTTTTACACTATTTGAAGAGAAATGTATCTATAATCCCGACATGAAACAAAGCATAACCCAACCCGTAACCCACTCTCAAATCCAACGCTTTTGTTCGAGAAGAACATTTTTAGTTTGCATACTTTTTGAGACACGTTCCTGTTCTTGATCAATACATAGTAGTCTGTAATGTTGCTACATGTTCATATTTTAAGATGATAAACTCGGAGTATTGGGTCTTCGTACTACAAGCAGGAGCTTGGTCGCAAGGAATCGAATTTGAAAAGCCTCACGTGCCTACAAGAACAGGACTTTGCATCAATGGGGTCATATATTATTTTGCTTCCACATGGTAAATCTAAATACTTGTTTAAGAAAATATTTTAAATATTTTTTTAAAAGAAAACAATATTTAAATGGATACTTACCAACTTGTCAAACTTATTTTAGGAGATAATCTTGAAATAAGATTAAAAAGAGATATGGTCCAGATATATTTGTAAAAGAAATTTACTAATAAGGTAAGATATTATTTAGTAGTTTAAATAAAAAAAACTTTCACAAATTTTTTTATTATAAATACTACACAGTAATGCCTTTGTATTCCACTCATAATCATTTAGCTAAAAAAATGAAACACCTCCTACTTTTTCTATTAGTTACTGCATACTTTAGGCTACACGAAGCTTGCGTAAAAAATCGTGTTCTACTTTATAACGAACTCGGATCTGGTAGACTTCTCGCGTTCCATTGTTACTCCCAACACAATGATTTAGGCTTCAAGAACTTAAACTTCAATGCTACTCCATATGTCATCGAGTTCCATGACGATTGGTTTTTTTTAACAACATGGGATTGTTTGTTAAGGCAAGGAGTTAACATGGAATACTTTTATAAAATTGAAGTATACAAAGCAGGACATAGATTTATCCCTAAATGTGGTCAGATACGTGTATGGACGGCGAAACTTGATGGGATATACTTTTCAAGAGACCTTGATGTACCACCCGCACCAGTACTACGCTGGAATAAAGAATAATGTATTTCTATTTTTTTCAGGAAACTATAAGCTATATCAAAATATTATAATAACATATGAGTTTATGTGATACATATGTTTGTCTACTAAATCTCTGATGAGGTTCAAGAACTTTCATTGCTCTGGTATTGTCTTATCCATTCCCGATGTTTTAGCAAACGTTATCTTAAGGTCACATCCCCACATTGTCTATACATGATTCTCATAGCCACTTGTGTGTATTGGGTTCAGTGGAGAACTTAAATATTGATATGAGAAAGGATAAAATCGAAGGATAGTGTTACTTTCAAGAAATTTCTTGTGAAATAGTCTTTTTGTTAAATATGTTTAGTGATGTGATTTGTTATTTTGTTTGTAATGCTTAAATGGTATGTCCCCAGTTTCTATTTGTTGTTGTCTTTTCGTGGAATTTTTCTACAGAATTTTCTACCTTGGATTTATGATATTTACATCAACACTTAGCAGTAAATGCTACTGGAGCTTCAGGAGTGGTGAGGGGTTACTTGTGGGTGTCGACAGAACGAGAACTGTTCAATCTCTTAACATTACTGTACAGTGTTTTCTGTGGTTAATTGACTGATACAATAACAGCTTTGCAGCTTTTTTTTTTTTTTTGTGCAACAGCTTTACAGCTTAAACAGTCTGTAGAAACTCTACAGCTCTGATTATATCCTTCATCTAGTAAGTTCATTAACATCTTATGTATTGAGATATACCGTCAAATAGTTGGCAAAGGGTGCGAAGGCTAAACGATATAATCCTGCAGTTAAACGATATAAACAACATTAGTGACAAGAGTTCGTTACCAGAACTGAAAATGACTGACTATTGTGTCAGAAATATTCAGTTCGAGTGACCGTTGTGACAAAACTAATATCATGTGGTTTCGGACGTGTGGATTACGAACTTTGGCTGTGGACCTCTTGGAATTCGGAAGAACAAAGAAAAAAAAAACTCTGGTGAATCCTTCTTTACTTCGCCAAAAATACAGCCATATTATTGGAGTCACCCGCTGCGTATTCATGCCATTTTGGACCGATGGGTTGTGTAGTTCCTTTAGCACTCTTCTGTCAAAAACATAAACATTCTATATAATGTTTCCTTCTTTTCTTCATATGTATATAAATTTCTTGTGCTACTACTACGCTATAATTTATTTGATAATATTTCTAAAGTTATGGTTATATATATGCTTTAAATACATTCATAGTTTCTTTTTTGACGAAAGTACATTCATTCTTAGTTTTTTGAAAAAATACATTCATAGAATCATAGTTAAGTGAAACAAAGCAAAATCTAACAAGTATTAGTAATGAAGTTTCAATAGACTTCTAATTTTCTTCACACATGATCCTTTGTTTCTAGTTTAAGAAAAAAATTGGAAATTTAGACACAATCGAAACTTAGTTGTACCAAAATATCTCTGCAAATTTTTTGTCAATATGTGAATGTTTATCATTCTTAAATATAAATGGTAATATAAGTAATTTTGAAATATATGAAAACTATTAAAAACATTATTTAATGTATAATTTGTTTTGTGAAAAAAAATTCAAAATATTTTCTATTTTATGTCTTACCACTAATATATAATATGCGGTTGTCAGAAAAATAATATATATAATACGCGTTTTGGTTATCCAATTAGTTCAGAAAATAAAATAAAACCTATTTACATTAATCTATATAGGGTAGAATTCATTTTCAATCTCTTATTAGTGATTACAGTCTTAGCAGAATATCATGTGTCGATGGTACTCAAATTTACTAAATTTTATAAACATAAATAATTTTGAAAAATATAAACAATGAAAATAATATTAAGAGTATTTTGCTTGTTTTTTTTTGTTTAACAAGTATTTTACTTGTTTCATTTTCAAACCCCCATAATCATTTTTCATAGTTGTAGTGTTGATTTTATTGGCTTCACTGAAATCACTCTGCAACAAAACACCAAGAATGCTTCCTTTGTTCCATATCAACGACTCATGGGTATGTTGTTCTTTTAACAACCCATATATCTTCATTATTTTTTTCACCCATCTTTTCAATTGTAAATGCCATGTGTTTTGTGTGATCTAGATTTTTTTTTCCTTTTTTGGTCAATGTGTGATCTAGATTAAAATTTAACTGTGCATTGTTTTGTCTTCTTATGGTTACAATCGCTTACCTCGTCGGCTTATTACTTTTTCCTGGGATGTATCAAGAGAAAGCCCATTGGTTATGGCCATCCATTCTTTGTGTCTGACTTAGACTGTTTGTGTCTTTGATGATTTTGTGCTTGGTATTATTCATAGGAACTTAATGCTTTTGGTTTGCTTAATCATCTCCCATCTTCTGTTATTTGTGTTTGTCTTCAAGTTTTCACTAAGATCATTGCCTCTGTTCTGTCATTCTTGTGGAAATTTATCAAATCTATTCATTTCAAATATGTACTACATGGCTCTAATAGTAAAATGTATTTAATGTCTTGTAGGTAACTTTACATGTATATGATGAGACTCATTAGTATGCATTGAACTCATTTTTATCAGTTATCACCATTTAAGATTTTTTGGGAAATGGTCGACCACTCAGATTTTTAACCTTTATTAAAATGTGATTTGATCTTTAAACTGATATTTGATAATTTAGCGGTAACATCTTTGCAACATAGCATAGCATTACAGCTCACACACATGCTTGGAACAGCTAAACATAAATTGATTTTTTTAGATCTTTGAACATTCTTTAGTTTATCTCTTTTAGTTTGTTTTTAATTGATATAAAATGATCTAAGGTCGAATTTTAAGGGGGCAAATCTTATAGCAATGCATATTTTTAAACATTTTTTATTATATTATATTATATCGAAATATTGTTAAAATAGTAAAGGTGTCCCCTTTCAAGACCACCTGATCTGCATTTTTACCTGTTTCCTATACCATGGTCTGAATCTGATACGTATTCTAAAATAAATCAAGGCTTGTTCCAATTTCTTTTTGTTCTTTACCTAATTATTATTTCTAAAAACATATAATAATCACACACAATATATATCTAGTTATTATTTCCCAAAATGCAAAAAATAAAAAAAAATTACAAATAAAATAAATAGGAAGTGGGTACCACTTATATAAAATGATGATTTAATGATCTGTCCATTCGGGGACATCAGATGATTAAAAAGAAATTAACAATCGTTTTTATAATTAATTGATATTAATGATATAAGCATGTGTTGGAAAGTAAGAAGAGTGTGGCTTTTTGGTAGGGAATAAAGTTTATTGACATCAAATTATAGCATGCATTGTCCCCTCCAAATGGTATATGTCAATCCTGCACCCACTTCTCTTCAATTATCATAACAATCAAATTTTTAATAAATAATCATTTCCCTAACATATTTAGAATGTCTATAGGAAGTGAGGATTATCAATTTAAAATGCTTACATTTAAAGTTCCCGGTCTTCAGTTGTTTCAAATAAATACAATAAAACCTCTATAAATTAATAATGTTGGAACTTCAAAAATTTATTAATTTATAGATTTATTAATTTAAAGAAAATTTTCTTTTTAGATTTATATACATTTTAAATATTTTAGTGTAGAAAATTAAAAATATGATTTAATTTCTGATATTATATATTGGTTAAAATTTATAGAGATATATTTAACTATTTTTTTCTAGATTATTGATATATATTATGTATGGTGATTACATAGTGTAGAATACAAATTCACTCTTATATGTAGTTCGATAAAATTAGAGATGAAATTTATTTTAAAGAAAGATAAACAACAAAAAGTTTTGTGTATGTTTATATAAATTTATATATATGATAATTATTAATTTATGATTTTGTGGTAGGATATCAAACCAAAAATGGCATGTTATATAACATATTTGTCAAATAATTTTTTTAACTACACTAATTGTTATTGATGTATTTATTTATAAATTAATACACCACTTAATATATTTATGTATACTAATAAAATAGATAACTAAATCTTGTTACTTAAATAAAAAATTGTTTAATATTTAAAGAATTTGAAGAATTATATGTATACAACGTTTGATTCATGATTAAATGAATTAATATATGATTTATTATATAATAGTATAAAAATATATAACATAAAGTAGTTTAATTTTTGATTAAATTTTATTTGTATGGACTATGGCTTGTAAGTTAAGTAATAGTAAAACAATAGTAACAAACATAAGCAATATATCTATTAATTAAGTGATTTTGAATAACTTAAAATGTAGTCAGAATTAACATGTAGCATTTTTATGGTAATAGTATCCACATAATTATGATGCTTTAAGTAGAAAAATAAAATATTACATGTAGATTTAAAATTTTGTGTTTTAACAGTTATTTAGGTCACGTTTGTGATCTTGTTTAAGACGTTAAAAACATAAGTGAAATTATCATATATATTAATTAAAATATAATGTGAATTTAATGAAGATTGTGATATTTCAAAATTGAAACAGCAAATATTTTGTTAGTAATTTTTACAATTGTGATTAAAATTTAGGTATTTGTTATAATATAAGGTTTGGTCGGTGAAATTGTTGTACTGAGATCAAGTTTTATCTATTTTATTAAAGAAAACAAGTGAAATAAAAATTATTTTGACCTTATAGAAAGAGAAGACATACAAACAAAAAACACAAATTAATCAAATTGAATTTGTTATTAAAATCGAACTAACCCATAAATAAATTAAGCGTATGTATCTTACTTTCAATCAAACCAAACTGGTCTTATTTATGATTATTGTGACAAAGTAACACTATGTGTAACTAATAAATTATTTATTTATTAACATATATCTAGTATAATATATAGAAGATATTAATAATTGGTAGTATATTACCAAAGTAATATGGTAGTGTAAAGATGGAAAACAATAATTAAAAAAAGTATAGGATGTGTTATAAAAGAAAAGATTTTAAAATATGTTGAAAATATGGTTAGTTCTATTTATTCTTCAGTTTTAATAAGATAAATAACTACATTATAATTTCTTTGTTTTATAAAAAGTATTTTGTGTTTTACCACATAATAAAATTGAATTGTATGCATTATTTTGTATATAATTATATTTTATTATTAAAATTAATAATAATTCAATAAACATGATTAATATTTATTTTTTATTTTTATTAACTAATAAATAAACATATAAGAAATTTCTTGATATGATCAGTATTAAGAATATATGCCCTTCAAAAACATAGAGAACATAAAATATATTTATAAAATTTTAATAAAAACATCTATATTTTGAAAACAAATGGAGTATATTTATACTAATTAATCTATAAACCTATAACGCAAATGATCGAGAAACATCTCGATCTAAATGAATAATTTGACAATGAAACAAACGAAACACATTATGTAAATTATTGAGATAACAATTTAAGCTGACTACCACCCAAAAATAACTGAAATTTTAAATTATGTATTAAAAGTTTTGAAGAATCAATTAAGATAAAATAAAGTATACAGCTAAACAAAAGGGAAACCATTAAATCATGTCTTTCAGGGTAGGGACTCCAACTCTCCAAGTGGCAATGGCTTATATTTAATGACCAGAAAACAAAAAAAAAATCAGCGTCAAACTTTTATCTTACATACATGATTTACATATTTGCTTCTATTTATAATATGTTAATATAATTTTACTTGTAACAGTACAAGTACAAAATATAATTGCTTCTATTTATAATACGTTAGTATAATATTACTTGTACAAGTACAAAATAGAATTAGATAAAAGTTTCTCTTATTTCTATTTTAAAAATATGAAACAGGGTTCATAATAATTTTATATTTGAACGAATTAATTTTTTTAAAAAACAAAAAGAAAACAGTAATATATTTTTTGATTAATCTGAAGTATTTCGAATCTATGAAAGAATTCAAAGTAATCCGTAAAGGGATGTATAATTTTTGGATAGAATCATGGAAAGTATTCAAATGAAGTTTATAACATGATGTTGTATCCATGTAGATACAAGATGAAGTGTAATGATGTTTTCCTCGAACCTGAATTGTTTAGTTTTCCAAAATTCGTCTATTATTAGACTACAATTTTATGGTTAATATTGATATTTATCCTACGTTTATCGAATAGAATTTCACTAAACTTATTTTTTAGATAAATCAAGTATGTATCTACACAATGGTTTAGGACTACATTAAATTTAAATATTTTATTAAAAATATATTATAGTGTAACTAAAACCTTCTCTGAAAAAAAACTTAACAGATGGGAAAAAGAGTTGAAAACGAATAAAATCCAATCACAAGAAGACAAATCAAATTTCTTAATCATTCATTCCTCTGAGTTTTAGTTAGTTTTCAAACAATCCTTGTAAATGCTCATTTATTAATAAATATAAAATTTAATCAAAAAATACCATATGGTAGCTCTAAAAGTTTTTTGACACAAACAAAATGATCAAAATATTTCATTATATAGATAATCTAGACAATTTAGAGTTAATGGATGGAGTTTTGTGAAAATAAATATTGAAAATATTAAAATTGAAAATAAAAATAAAATTTTTAAAATAGTTTCAAAAACAATTTTTCGAATTTCAGAAAAAACTACTGAAAAAAAGATTTATAAAAAATCGAATTAAAAAACATATAATTCAAAACTATAAAAATTGTTTTATTATTTATTTATATTTATATATCTATGGTATAAATGTTTTTGCCTCTTTAATAAATTTTATTTTGGTCATGTTTTTATTTAAGGGGTTTTTTGACAAAAACTTTAAAAGTTGTCTATCTAAATTGCTCAATCCATAATCAAATAAATCTTTTCCCGTTAACTTACTATATATGTTTACCTTTGTGTACATACACACACATACATTCTCTCTTCACTTCACAGTCTCTTAAGAAGTTCACTGCCCAGAGAAAAAAAAAAGACTTCACCGCGAAATGGACGAATCGTGGCGTATGAAGATGGGTTTAAACATTGATCCATTCTTCTCCATTGCTCGACGATCCATGGACGCTCGAATCGACGCGGAAGACTTCGCCGATGTCTTCGGAGGTCCGCCGCGAAGCGTCCTCACACGGAAATTCTCCGGCGACTTCTCCCGCTCCGACTGTTTCTACGACGAGGTTTTCCTTCCCCCGGGAATTTCCTCCGGCGGCACGCTCCCGACTTCTAAATCTCACGGCAGAAACTTGACGGCGTTTAGGATCCCCTCCGGCGTAGACGGATTCTACGACGGCGTCTTCGGCGGTCGCGGTGGGACGGCTAAGAAGCAGAGCCCGACGACGAAGCCGAGATCGAGGTCGAACTCTTCGTCGGTGATCACTTCCGAAGACGTCAGCCCTCATTATCCACCACCGGCGGCGACGTCCGGCGATGACGCGGGGTTTTCTTCTTTTACTTCTAGACTCAGGTGAATTGAATTTACAATTATACCCTCTACATCAGTAAATTTCCGAGGTTAGTTACGTAATTCATTATGCTCTGTTTTTTTTTTTTTTTTGTAGACCGTTAAACGTCCCGTCGAGAAGTCATAAGCGGGAATCTAAGAAACAGAGTTTCCCGGCGTTTCCTACATCCGTAGATCCATTCTCCGGCCACGAAAGATCAGATTTTTACTACAGAAAACCACACTTCAGCGGATCGAGAAGATCCTCGCCGGAGACCATGAGCTTGGATCCTAGCTCCTTCAGGAGAATCGACGATTTCGGACCGAGTTCTCCCGCATCTTCCCCTGTTTCCTCTTTCGTCTACGAAGAAGAAGACACTGAGACGAAACAGAGGATGAACGGAGACTGTAGAGTCGAGGAGATAGAAGAAGAAGAGGAAGAAGAGATGAGCTCTTACGTAATCGAAATAAACTCAAATCGTTTTGATCGAGGAAACTCGGACTCGAACGACTTGGATGAAGCAATAGCTTGGGCCAAAGAGAGATATCAACGACCAGAAGCAAAGCAAACACAAGAAGAAGACTTAATGGATTCAAGAAGAAGCGAAGAAGCCAAATCAGAAGAAGAGGTTAGTTTTAATTATAGAAAAATTCCGACAAAACCAGTAACTATGTTCTCAGTTAAGTAAGAATCTGACGTGGCAGTTGAATGACTGCAGATGGAGATGGAGATGAAAGATGAAGAGATAAGAGTCTGGTTAACCGGAAAAGAGACAAACATTAGACTCCTCCTCTCAACTTTACATCATGTAAGTCAGAGTTTCCGGATTGATTTATGATTTATCAATCTGACTTGGACCAAAGTAAACCGGTTACTGATTCTGACCAAACCGGGATTTTTTATTCAGGTTCTATGGTCAAATAGCAATTGGCAGGCGATACCTTTGGCAAATCTTCGAGATGGGTCACAAGTGAAGAAAGCTTACCAAAAAGCTCGGCTTTGTTTACATCCAGATAAACTTCAACAGAGAGGTGGAACTTCACCGGTTCAGAAGTCTGTCGCGAGCAGAGTGTTCTCCATTCTTCAGGTACAAGAACCGAGATTGGTTCAACCTGTAAGCTTTGGTTCTTGTTCTGGTCACTAACTGTTACCTGACATTTTTGGAATTGTAGGAAGCATGGGCTGTGTACGTAACAAATGAAGGACTCTCAAGCTAGACCGGAATTCACAAATCATTTTCTTGTTTGCAGTAAACCGGAAATGATCATAATCGGTTTAAAATGTAAGAAGAATAAGTAGAGGAAAATAACAAAATCATTTTCGTGTTTATGATTGTAAAAGACATAAGAACATTCCCATGTGTCTTCCACTGTCAATGTTCTTATATATACAGAAAATAACAAAATGTTCGAAAACTACATTAAAGAACAATTTAAAAATTCGTGACAAAAAAAGAACAATTAAAAAAAATTTCATTAAAGAACAAATTAATGCGTGAAATGAATAGGGACTGGATAAGAAAAAAACAAATGAATTTATTTTTGTTTTTGATAATTGATAGTTTAATACAGAGCAAGCAAACGCATATTCATTGCATCAAAAACTGAAAACACACAATCATGAAAACAATTTCCTGACAAATATATCCAATTTTTTGTTTTTGTTTTCATTATCCATAATATTATTTCTGTTTATTTTTTCTTTTTGTATCCGATAGGAGTGTAAAATAATTTAGATTAATTTTTGTACATAAGCTATAAAACGCTAGTTAGGTTACCATCTCATCTTAGAATCACTCTTTCAGCCTACTGTCATTTGTCAGACTGTCTGCAATATATAGCTTAAAATATCCTTTTGAAGCAGCCATATTAGATATGTGGATAACTTTCCATATATATAAAAATACTTTATATTATTTCGAGTTTATCTAGTGTTCAAGATTTATAATAAGTAAACACTGTTTGGAAGAGTCAATTTTTTTTTCTTTTTCAATCTTTATCCAGTAATTCTGAGTGAAATTTGACAGATACTATGTTATCAGATATATACTGATCCTTTGAACTGATTCCATACACTTCTACGGAAAATTCCTTTCTCTTTCACTGTATATGCTTGTTGTGTTTTCGGATATGAATATAGATTTGCTCCTACGAGAAGCTGCAATTAATTTTGAAACTCAAGTCGAGATTGGTGATTGTAGACCGAATATGTAATGTAGAGCAAGTGTGCAACCATTCGAGATGTCTTCGGTTGGCAACAACGTCGATAAATTTCTCTTGGTCTACACGAATCTTTTTTATTCTTTTGGTCTTATTTGTTCCTCTGTTAGATAAATTTCTCTCTCAGTAACCTAAGTATAGCACTTATATAAACAGTGCCATTGACTATGTCTATGACTTCCTAATTTTAGGTTCCGAATGGTTTTTTATAACTCGATACGTAATGGAGCAGACAGGCATAAGAAAACATGATAGGATGTTAAGCATTATGCTTCCTCGTTTATTGCGACTCTGGTAGCTAAACTATACTTAATTTATAAACAAATTCCAATTTGGTTCCGTTAAACTTACAGGTTATCTTAGTGAGTCCGGTCCTGAGATTCTAGAAGCTAGATAAAGATTTATACAAACTCTTTTTTTTTTAACAAATTTGGAGACATATATGTGTATTTTTCTTAAAGTTTTTATAACCATAGACCAATGTTTCACTATAGTGGCTATCTAAATTGTACAGTGACGGGCTCGTACACAATTCCTTCTTCTTTTTCACTTGTAATGCAATATCAATCGAATTCGAACCTCACTGTCAAAAGTGAAAACTCATAGAAATAGCAAAAACCATTCTTAAACCATCATGAATGTACAGCTTTTACTTTACAGTTTATCGGATTCAAGCAACAAGATACTGTCGCAGGCATATGTCTATTCACAACATTCAGTGGAATCAAATAATTATGCTAAACAAATTCCTCAATCTAGTTTCAAACTTTCAGCTTCGCTCCACTTTTAAAAGCTTCCTTTGAATAAAGAAGCAACCACGGCACCATTAGTATATTAAAGAACACATCATACGCAGACCTGTTTAGCAATTGTCCGGTATCAAGAAGCAACCACGGCACCATTAGGCACACCTGAAACTAAAAGAAACAAAACAGGATTTGTATTTGTTGTTGTTTTTGTCTCTTCATTACTTTCTTCTAACAGATTCTTCAAAGAAAATGCTTTACCTCGGGTTCCTTCCTCTTTCTCTTCGTCGATTGTTTTCCAAACAATGTCCTTAAGTCCCGTGGTGATGTTCTTGTAAAACTGAATATGGAAACCAAGAAAAAAGGAAAGTCAAAGATTTATCAACTTTGTTCAGAACCAAAGCCACAAGTTTAAGCGCATAAGATGCAACTCAAGCCTTGCATTGAATATGCATACCTTGTGGAACTCCAAGGTGTCACCTTCTAATTTTCGCATTTCAACCATATAAAGCGATGGAGCAACTTGAAATACCTGAACAGCAAATGTCCATTAGCATAGAGATTAGGTCAGTCACTGGTCACTAAGAAAACTAACCTCAGTTGTGACTGCTAACTGACCCTTGCGCCCTGATTTCTCTCCAAGAAGCTTTATCTGGATGAGTCAAGAAATGGTGTCATCAGAAGCACTATTACAAAATGAATATGTAGCTAAAAAACCAACCTTGTAGTTATTTTTCTTGACATCAAAGCCCATAGGTGCTGCTGCCGCCTCTATTTTTGTGACTATCTCATTAGCCGGACATTTTGAAGTAAATTGAGTTTTCCGTTTAACAAGCCCCTGATATTAAAAGATGCTTATCTCTAAGAATGACTATTTCCACTAAAAACAAAATACTCCACGATTCTCAAAAACAGAATTGGTCACCAAAACATTTAGTATCCCAGAAAGAAATATGTACCATTTGCTTTTCAAAAAGTGAGCCGAGATTGAGACCCTTGGATGTTGAGATGAGCTCAAAAGCATTCATAGTTACTGGTGTTCTAAGTCCTTCTTCTCGCCTCTCCACAACAAGGTTTTGGGACTCCTATTACCCAACAAAAACAATCTAAGCAATCATCCTAGACAAAGTTATTAAAAATTTCGATTAAACTAATAAAGAAACATAAGTCTTACCCCTGATTCATTAAAAATTGCATCAACATCGTCAAGGCTGACATTTGCATTTTCATATTTAGGTGCTTTATACCCTTTATTAAACCACTCGTTTTCAATTACTTCAGCAAATGTAATCCTCTGTCCAATATAAAAAATATCAGTGCGAAGACTTCATATCCAAATAAAAGCTCTTGCCTCTTCTAACGGCATAGGCCAAAAGAAACCTCTTCAGCTATAAAAGGCTAAAAAAAAGTATACCGTTGCTGGATTCGGATCCAGAATCCTTTTGATTAGCTTCTTGGCACTTGCAGAAAACCAGTGAGGGCAGGTAAACTCGGCTTTGAATATCTGTAACCATGAAGAAATAAGAATCAGATGGCATACATAGAACCTTTTCCACATAACATGCGATATGAAGATGCATCAGATAAAAAAAAACAAAGCAAATGAGGAAAAATAAAGCATATAAACACCTTTTTATATAATGAGGCCAAGTTAGAATCTTCGAAAGGCAAATATCCAGCCATTAAGACAAAGAGAATCACACCACAAGACCACAAATCAGCTTTGGCTCCATCGTAACCTTTGTTATTGATTACCTATAAAGAGGCAAGAATAGATTGCTAATGAGACCAGAAAAGAATAGGCTCTAGCTTTTAGAGTAAGAAGTAAATAATACCTCTGGAGCAACATAATTGGGTGTTCCACATGTTGTGTGAAGTAACCCATCCTCCTAAAGAAGAAGAAGAAGGGTCACAAACATTTACATCAAAATACTATAACAAGGAATCAAGATATGGATGCTCACTCGAACTTGCTGAGGTAGTGCACTCAATCCAAAATCAGACACTTTCAAAGCCCCATTCGCATCTAAAAGCAAATTTTCCGGCTGCAACGGAAGGCCACAACTTGGTTTTAAGACACTGAATCATCATAACTCTGCCAAAACCGTTTTGTTCGAAAGAACCCCTACGCAAGATCAAGAAAATGAGATTCCTAAACCTTAAGGTCTCTATGGTAAACTCCTCTGCTATGGCAATAGTCAACAGCGTTAATAAGCTGTTGGAAGTAGATCCTGGCCCCATCTTCCTTCAATCTCCCCTTGCTTGCCTAGATACAAAGAATCAATTATTTATAATTTCTTCAAACCATCTTCGATGATAAAAACAGAGAAAGCTCACAATTTTATCGAAAAGCTCTCCACCAGTGACAAATTCCAGTACAAAGTAGATCTTAGTTTTGCTGGCCTTCACCTGAAGAAGAAGAAGAAGAGAATCAGTAACTACTAGCAAAAGAATACATAGAATACAATTGTTATTATGCACGTGAAGGGGACGGGAACCACTTATATTCCCCATAAACTTCAAAAAGAATCTCAGATTATTTGTATGAATGTAGAACAACAAAGCTTATAGATTCTAAGCATGCAAGCAAGTTAAATCAAAACCTCAAACATACGGATCACTTATGTTCCCATAACTTCAAAGGATCAAAGAACATGCACAAAGCTTATAGATTTCAAAACACGGAAGCAAGGAGGGGGAGTTAGATTCAAAACCTCTAACATACGGATGACATTGGGGTGCTTGATGAGTTTCATCGTCGAGATCTCACGCTTGATCTAACAAGCAGAAAATACAAAACCCAAATCGAAAGTCAAAACCTTTTTTTTTTTAGTAAAATCTTTTGATTTCCATAAAGAAAGCATTTTGTACCTGAGCGATCATTTTGTTTCTCAAGACTTTCTCTTTGTCGATAATCTTAATGGCTACATTCTCTCCGTTGACAACGTTCCTAGCGAACTTGACTTTAGCGAAGGTTCCTTCACCCAAAGTTCTACCGAGCTCGTACTTACCCACACGTGTCCTTCTAACACTGCTACTACTACTACCTGAAGATGACCCAGACGGCGCTGATCGCGAGGGAGTTGCTCGTGAAGAAGCCATCTCTAGGACCCGGAAACCGGCCCGGGAACGGAGTTTCAACTCTCGTGTGCGGCGAATATTAACGAAGAATATTCGAATCAGTACGGAGTTAGGAATATAAAATTTCAAGAAAAATCGAAGCCGATTGATATGAAAATTAGCGAGATGGAGAGAGAGAGAGAGCTGGAGAAGGGGGGAAACTTTCTGATTAGTCCGAGGAAGGTATTTAATTAAAGTTTTAAATTACTTTCATTAATTAACTTAATAAAGTATTAAATAAATATGTCTGTTTAGGACGAGGTTGTATGTCTCTCTCTCTCTCTCTCACTGTGATGTCTGCCATTAGCTACAATAATTTCGTATTATATTTGAGTTGACAAATAACTATACAAAATTTGGTGAGTTTCATTAATATGATCGGCACGTTTTGATTTTAGATTGAAATCAGTTTTTTTTTTCTATAAAAAAAATAGAATGGAAGATATTATGGTTTTATATGTAAAATGTTAAGTTATGCTTTGTGACTGTTAAAATCTCAAATTCTAATTTTTCTGAAAAAATACATTAAAACTTGAAAATTAGTCGTTGTCTGATTTAAAGATTTTGAGGAGTTTTAGAAAAACAAAATATGACTGGTCTTTTATTAATTTTAAACAGTTTAATTCTTAATCAGATCCATAACCTGCTACGCTACTACTATACCTTAATCATGCATTTCAACCTTCGTAATTAATAATTATTTTTGATTGTCCAAATTATTTTAATCCTCAGAATTCCAATCCTTAAAAATTATAATATACTATATAGTGTTAGTTCATTTGTCCTTTCATAACTACAAGATTCCAAATAATTTGTAAGAGAATCTTATACTAAAAAAAAAAAGAAGCTAACATAGTCCTTCGACCAAAAAAGAAGCCAACACACTCGATATAAAACGTCCATTTGGGCTTTTGGTGTTATGGAGAAGCCGTTGGAAGTATCAAGGAGCCACGACTATTATCCGAAACTAATCGTTGGCAAGACGTCTTACTATATCTAATTCTAGATGATGACAGGACAAATGTGAATACAAATCATTAGGTTATACTAACTTATATGCTTTAATTGTAAACGTTTAAAGCGTTTGTCCACAACTAAATATTGAATAAACGACAATTTATTACAAGTTGGTGTCTTTAGATATCAGCACGTCTGAATTCATTGGGTACGTACAAGATTATGGCAAACCTAAAATATAAAATGGGTTGAATAGAGCGTACAGATTTCAACCTTTTCAGGTAGAAAATGAGTGATAAGATTACGTTTTATCCAATCCATAAAAGAGGTTAGGTTAGTAGGTTACAAAGTTTTTTTCCCTCAAATATAAGAACTAAAAACAAAATTTGGAACTTAAAAAAGTTATGGAGCATCTGGCTCTGAAAGTAAAGGTTGATTGCTAAACAAGAAAAGAACCGAGCCGGGTTGGGCCTCGAATAAATCGGACCTCGATTGGGCTTAAACTATCTGTTTGTGAAGTCGATCTATCTCTCTGGCGGATTGACCGATTCACTATGGTACATGAAGCCCATTGAGCTCTAAAACTTAAAAATATAAGTCACCATGTAGTTCCCACCCCCTCTTCTTCTGCTATACCAACTGTTACTCGGATGCATCTTGGATTGCTTCTTCTGGAATGTGTGGGCTGGGCTGAATTTTCAAAGACTCCAACAGTTCTCATCTTGGACAAGGTTTCATCTCACCGCATCTTGTTGGCTCAGCTCTTCTTGCTGAAGCTTTGGCGGTTAAAGCATGCTTGTTAGCTGCTATCTCTGCAGGACACATGGAGCTGGAATGCTTCTCAGACTCTAAAGTCCTCGTCTCTCTTTTGGCAAAAAAAAAAATGGGCGGTGTAGTTACAAGGAATTCTTCATGAAATCTTCCTCCTTAGTCTTTCCTTTGCTTCTATCTCTTTTTCTTTTATCCCAAGATTGGAAAATGTACTAGCTGACAGACTTGCAAAGTCAGCATGCTCTATACTCTATTGCAGCTTCTGGTGCATAACTCTTTCAAGTTCGATATAATTAATGCAAGGTTTGATCAAAAAAAAAAAAAAGAGGTCACCATGTAGTTTTGGATGTGGACTACGAACACCAAATAGCTTTTAAGCTTTAGTAGTATATATGTTAAATTCAATTTCCGAAAAAACATTTAACATTAAATAAACAAGAGAACACAAGCATAAGATGCAAATATAGAAATGACATTATAACAAACATGACAAAAACCAGAAGGTCAAAGACCTATAAAGATCGCCACACGACACAAAACACAAAGACAAACACACAAACAAAGCTTCATGCAAAGTTTCAAAAAAAAAAAAAGAAAAAAACAAAGCTTCAAGCAAGCATCACACAACAGTTGAGAACAAAGTGGTTAAGATGAACACCACGACAGCAAAGCTCCTCCCAATGAATATCTTCCATGTCTGGAGATGGACAACACTTGTAGATCGCCATTTTCTGAGAATGAGGTCGAGTGGACGAAGCTCCAATCACCATAAGATTATCTTTAACCGACTTAAACGCGACACCCCAACCTTTAGTTAAATCTGCTCTCACAGGTACAGTTCCAAGCTTCTTCCAAGTGTTTGTGTTTACATTATACACAAGGAGGTCGTTCGATGACGTTTCAAGCAAGTAGAGGTTATCATTGACCACCGCAATACGCGGAGGAGCTTGGAAGAGCGATAAAGACACGTTTGCAAGCATATTCGGTATCAGCTCCCAAGAATCTGTTTCTTCGTCATAGCTTTCTCCACAAGTTAGGTTTTCATCGTTTTCATTCTGACCGCCGAGAACATGAAACTTACCATGCAAGAAGCATGCCGAACATGACTTCCTCCGCCTATGCATTGCATGAATGGATGCCCATGCTTTTGTTTCGGCATTGTACTTTTCTACTATGCTTACAACCTCAGCCCCGCTTTTACTTATCTTAAATCCGCCGGCAAAAAAGGCATTTGTCCCGTGGCTTGCGGAACCAAACATGATTCTCGGTGTAATCATCGCAGGACCTTTGACCCATGTGTGCATTGCAAGCTCGTAACGCCACACCGTAATGCCCTCCACATCCTTCCCGATGACGATCAGTTGCGTACCCACACAAGTAATTTCCTTATCACCACTGAAAAAATTAATGTCAGAAGAGAGCTTTGGAAGTCTCTGGGAAACTTTGAAGTCCTCATCAAACATAGTCCAACGCCTATCACCACTCGATAGCATGAAAACGTATGGTTTCACAAGTCCGAGCTCTCGCCTCGTTCGGAAAATTTCACTGCTTTTCAGCAACTGTGAAAACTGGTGGTTGAGAA
This sequence comes from Brassica carinata, assembly GCA_016771965.1. Lineage (NCBI taxonomy): Eukaryota > Viridiplantae > Streptophyta > Magnoliopsida > Brassicales > Brassicaceae > Brassica > Brassica carinata. Next base: position 3,970,177 of record CM028689.1, on the reverse strand, counting down.
ATTGTAGTTTCCAGTACTCACAGCATGGAACACGGGCGAAAATCTCGACCTGAAGCTCGTACAAGAGCTGAGGAGCAACATGATGTGCATTTTGAAATGTTAAACATGCAAGGCTTTGAGCTATTTCTTTTGTGTCTCCAATTTCTTCTCCTTCCGAATCAGAAGAAGGATCAACGTTCATATCGAGGATCATAGGCATAGTGCCAATGATCAGAAGCTTTTTCATTGGTTTAGATTGGCTTAAAGTTGACATTACTATCTGTAACAAACCAAAAGAAAAAAAAATATTTATGGACTCGCCACTCAAATTATTTGCAAAAATATTAATATAGCATTTTCAACATGCACGACTACACTTTTGGTGATAAAGTTATCAATAATTAATTATGATCAATAATGTGTATTGGAATTTGCGCATATGAAACGTACACAATCGAAAACTCTTATGAAGATGTGCAATGGCAGTCGATGTTAGGGTGAAAATTAGACAATATCAACCTTTTTCAAAAAAAAAAAAAATTAGACAATATTACAATCAACAGACAAAAAAAAGTTACCACTACATAGAAATTATAGACAACGACATAAGAACATTATAATTCACGTTGACAACACTTTTTGTAATTCCAAGAAGATGTGTATTATAACTACAACGAATTATTTAACAAAATAATGAGCAGAAAAAAAAAAACAAACAAAAAGTGAACATAAAAATTAGGGCCTAAATACCTTTTTTTTTGAAAAAGGCTGCGTTCATAAATCACGGGCCTAAATACCTTGAATATAACAATAATCAAATGTATTGAATACGTATAAGCTGGTACCTTTAAAATGAAAATGGATGATGCTATAAGATTTTCAAATCGCAGTTTATATGGTGCTAGGAACAATATAAATTACTAAACAGAATACGAGATTATATAGTGTAAGATTTTAGATTCTTACCATAATAATGATTTTTGACTATATAAATTTGGTAATTTATTAAAGACGAGTTATTGATATAATTAATTGAAAATTTTAGTTTTTGACTTTTTCGCTATCTCTTCAATTTAAGTCAAGCTACTTAATTAAAGTTATCATGTTTACAAAAATAAATTTGACCAAATGTTTCATTTGAGAATTTGTCAAAAAAGGGAACATAAAGAAGTAACATATTGAATTAAACATTAAAGAAAAATAATGTGGGTGTATATATTGACTAAAGTACAAGAACGGGAGGAAATCCAATGTATATATATATATGTTAATTTAGCAATATTTAAAAAGTTGTAATCTTAAGTTTCTAATAATTAGAAAAGAATCTTGATTAAATGTCACTTAATTAGAATGTCAGTTGACCTTATATGGCAGCATAACAAACGATTTAATAATATGTAAGTCCAAAATCAATTAGTTAGGGAAACTTATATTAACCCAAACATAAAAGTATATGATAAGAAGTATTAATAAACCAAACTCGAGACCATATTCGCTGGACATATCGACAATTACGTACAAATGATAGTTTCCTTACTAAAATAAATAACTTAATACGATTACCTTAATACTCTTATGCATAAATATTCAATATACATAATTGACTTGAGGTAGAAGAGAGGGAAAATATGAAATAATTATATTTAAGATGCAAAAACTTTATCACCAAGATAAGAATTGATAATATTTTTGGGGGAGTTAAGAAAAATTATTTTAAATGTAAATTGTATTAGTTAATATTAATTATAGATGATTATATAAAGAAAACATATTTGTATATAATTTTAATTTTATAAGTTTTTTATTTTAATTATATAAATCATCATGCGGTGCAGGTCTTAGATGATTATATAAAGAATACATAATTGAATACATAAATTGTATACATAAAACAAATCCGATCAGATATAAATATTTAATTTGTGTATGTTTTTAATTTTTATTATATAAAGTTATCTTGCGCAGACACATGTCTTATCCTAGTAATTTAGTAAAAGGGGTTGGTTCTTGTTTCCCAGCTGACACAAACCAGAGAGGGCTCTGATTCAGAGGGGTTGGTTCACATTTAGAAAGAACTGTCAGCCAATGAGACAGAGAGGGCTCTGATTCTGCAGAAGATTCACAATCCGGTAACAAAGACTCAGAACATTCTGAAGATAATATGTTGAACAATCGCAGAGAAAATTAGATTCTGAAAAATGAAAATAAGGAGGATAAAAGCAATCAACCAGCATCAAAGTGGCCAAGCTGATGTTCCAACTGACAAAATATTGTCTGATGAGTATAACGAACATGATGAAGATAATGAAAGTTGCTAAGACCTTGTCCTTTAACATCTCTGGTATATTATAACTTGGGCCACTTTACACCAAATTCATGTTAATCTTGTGATGCATATTATTACCATATTTATCATACAAAAGCTGATATATATGGATAACGGATCTATACACTTTGATTTTGTCAACATACGGAATTACGGATTCATATGGGTTAAATTTTGGAAAGATTACAAACAAGGAAATGTGATATAATAAGATATAGTGGGTCATTCATCATATACTCACGAGTAACACCCTAAATTATCTAAGGACCACGTCATATCTATCTGATCATATATGTTTGAGCTTAAGTTTATTTTGGTTTTCAGTGCTTCAACCCTATAATTAGTATGTGCTATGTTGGATACATACGTACTTTATGGGCCTTATCTCAATACGGCAATGAAGACCAAAAGTAGTCACTGTTACTAACAAACCTTGCTTATGACATGTTTGCCGTCAGAGACACGGCACAATATCCACCGCCGAAAGAAAAGAGTTATTAAGCTTTTTTGCCATCAGTTTTTGCCCTAATGATGAAGACAAAGGTTTTGCTGAACCCATTAAAAATCTTCTTTGTATTTTCTAAATTTGGAGGGTCCCTTACCCACACCATAAAATTCCAGAAATGAAAAAAAAAAAAAACAGAAATGAAACAACACTAAAGCGTGAAATTGTAAACACTGTAATCTCAACACATTTCTTCTTTTCTAAACCGATATCAAATAGACTCTATTTTCTCATAGCTAATGTTGCTTTCAGGAGAACGCATAGCTAAGATCTCTAAGTGGGTTAATCCTCTCCCATATTGCTCTAAGAACTCGGAACACTAATCTATGCGTTGATCTGGATGATCTAGTACTGGAGAATGACAGTATCTTTTTCAACATATTGTTCTACTGAAGAGGACACACATCCCTATAGATTAGCCTGCTTTCTCAACTCACATAGATAAGTCTGTGAGGATCAAGCAAAAGTTTTCTTCATTCAGTTCTGCTTTTGTTATTTTCCACGCAATTTTGACACCAAAATCGTTTGTTTAGCATATAGTGTTATGTTATATTCTTATGATATCACCTTTCTAGACTACGCACCGCTAGTTTAGGATTATGAGCCATTTTGATTTATTTTTATGTATTTTGACAAAAAAATTGGAATAATTAGAACGAAAATATATTAATGTTCTTATATTAATTATAGGAATACTTCTTTTCTGTCAATGAGCATACATGACCAATAGTTCTGCTTTTCTACTAGATAGGTTCTGGTTCGCTTTATCAGTAAAGTACAAATTAATTCACTTTAGGGCACAATAATCTTTAATTTGTGTGGGAGCAGGTTAGTTCTTAGACTTTAATATGTCAGTGTGGAATTAGGACCACGCCATATCTATCTGATATATACTTGAGCTTAATTCTATTTTGGGTTTCAAATTTTGATATACATGTATATGGATATATACGTATGTGAAGCCTTATCTCATAAATGAAGAGAAAGCCAAAACCCTTCAATCACGCTATTCTCACATATGCCTTCAGAGCCACGGCACAATCCACCGGCAAACAAAAAGAGACAGTTGAAACGCCTTTTACCATTAAATTTAGTCCAAATCGAGACAAGGATTTTGCAGAAACCACCAAAACTCTTCTTTTTTCTTTATCGTATCATAATTACGAAAGTGAAACCAACGTAAAAAAGTGCAAACTTTGTATTATAGCCATCGGCCTCTTGTTTGCGTTTACGTGATGTCTTCAATAATCACAGAGGCAATATGAAAAGCGATAAAAAGAACAAATGTAAACAAGTTGCAGAAAGAATGACATCTTATCTCAAAATTGATAAGAATATTGCTATTTAGTTTTTGGAATTTGGAAGAAAGAAGAATGAAGAAGCTAGCTGAGTTTTGAAAACTCTTTGATTATGTCCAAAACTTTCATTTAATTCATAAAGTTGTTACTGCTGTCCTGCTTTCTTGTCCTTTGCACTGGACTTATATATCAAGTTCAATCTTATTGAAAGCAAAAGCATTCTTTATCCAATTTCTCAAAGAATAATTGAGGATAATATGGTCCAGGCAACTCCTATATAAACATAGAGTAATCCATCTTACAATTCAACAACACAACACTTCAAAACAAAACCAAAAAACTTCCGCTTCTAAGCCCTCACTCTTTAGTTCATCACAAGGAACACAGAACCCATTGATAAATATGGCAGATACCCAAAGCACCGTTTTCGTCTTCCGACCAGACCAGCAGAATCTGGCACCTCAACCTCTGACTCCATTCTCTGCCGTGACCCCTCACCGTGCTACGGCCTCACGAGCACGCCGCCTCATCTCTGCCACATCCCTCGAAATGATTCTTGAGGAAGATACCGCACCGGAAGAAAATCGTCCTAGCACTGTCGCTGCGATGGATACTCTTGCGGTATTTCCGGCGACCTCTTGTTTCTTGATGGCCAATAAACAAGTCTCTTTCATGTTATACGGAAGCTGCAAGTGCCCTTGATTATTTTCACTACAAAGCGACTTAAGAATGGTGTGTTTATTTGCTTGTACTAGTCAAGTTAGTAATATCTGATGTCAGTTAATTATAGGTCGATGCTTTGTTTTTACAGAAATTTCTTTTCTGTTATCCGGAAGCTGCAAGTGCCCTTGATGTTTTTTCACCATGAAGCGATTATGGTGTTTTTTAGTTTTCTTGTAATAATCAAGTTAGTTGATGTCTGATGTCTGATGTCCGATAATGGTTGGTGCTTTGTTTTAATAGAAGTTAATTCAACTTTCTCCGCCTTAATAGTTTCCACTGGGAATATAATCATGCCAACCATTAATTTGAAAATTATTCCAAATGTGATACCCATCAAACTCACACACTCTTTATATGGTCAAGACTGTCTGGTTGCCTACGAAGACATGTATCCCTCTAAAGTCTCAGTGTAGAAAGGGCCAAACGAAAGTTTTAACCGGTAACCACCAAATGTGTGTGATACAACAAAAACCTTGTAACTTGGGCGGGTTTCATCCCTTTTCATGCAGCCCACCAGCTATTTCCTTTAGACTGTAATAGAATAAGGCCTATTCTGTAGGCACAAATAATGTTTTGACTGAAATCACAGAATCCACAAAACTGTTGGGATTGCGAAATCCCGTGTCCAACTCTATATTCTTCCATTAGTATGATATTGTCCACTTCTGTAGACCTACCAGATGGATTTCTTTTGGTTTCCTTCCCAAAAGCCATACTATTAGAGTTAGACATCTCTTTATATATTAGACTCTCCTTTGTCTAATATCCAATGTGGACTTTGTTTGATATCTCACATTCTCCCTCAACCAAGGACCACACTCATCTCATCTCGTGTGTTTTCTTCCTTTGAGAATGTATCTCATTCTCGTTCCTTTGAGAATGTTTCTCCCACAACATCATCACGGTTTCATTATCTTCGGCGTTTCGCCACGGACCTTCTCTTCCACCTAAAGGGTCTCATTCCTACTCGAAGGGTATTTTGGTCTTCTTGCAGATTTTTCACAACCCGAGCTCGATACCAATTGTTGGGATTGCGAAATCCGTGTCCAACTCTATATTCTTCCATTAGTATGATATTGTCCACTTTGGGCCTAGAAATGGCGTGGATTTCTTTTGGTTTCCTTCCCAAAAGCCATACTATTAGAGTTAGACATCTCTTTATATATTAGACTCTCCTTTGTCTAATATCCAATGTGGACTTTGTTTGATATCTCACATTCTCCCTCAACCAAGGACCACACTCATCTCATCTCGTGTGTTTCTTCCTTTGAGAATGTATCTCACATTCTCGTTCCTTTGAGAATGTTTCTCCCACAACATCATCACAGGTTTCATTATCTTCTGACGTTTCTGCCACAGACCTTCTCTTCCACCTAAAGGGTCTCATTCCTACTCGAAGGGTATTTTGGTCTTCTTGCAGATTTTTCGTCAACCTGGAGCTCTGATACCAATTGTTGGGATTGCGAAATCCCGTGTCCAACTCTATATTCTTCCATTAAGATGATATTGTCCACTTCTGTAGACCTACCAGATGGATTTCTTTTGGTTTCCTTCCCAAAAGGCCTCATACTATTAGAGTTAGACATCTCTTTATATATTAGACTCTCCTTTGTCTAATATCCAATGTGGGACTTTGTTTGATATCTCACAAAAACCCCTAATGTTGTTCTCTAATCGGTTCCAAAAGAGACAAGACTGTATCCCAATGTTTCATATGTATGTCTAGTTAACCTTTTCTAGTTAGTCATAGTTACTTAGGAGCTGTTTTCTATTTATAATATATTCAGTCTTATTTTGCAAATTTATTAGAGTTTAGGGACCGGACTGCAAATTCAAGCTTCGGTTCTAAAACCCTAAATCTCTCTCTCTCTCTCTCTCTCTCTCTCTCTCTGTAGATTCTGACAGCTTCAATGGCGTCTTTTGAGCGTTTCGACGACATGTGCGACATGAGACTGAAGCCCAAGATTCTCAGAAACCTTCTCTCCGAGTACATTCCAAACGAGAAGCAGCCTCTCGTCAACTTTCAATCACTCTCCAAGGTCGTATCGACCATCTCCACCCACAAGCTCTTATCCGAGCCTCCGTCGTCTTCAGCTGACCAGAAGAAGCTTCAATCCAAGCCGTCCAAATCAGCCGTTGATGATTGGGTGGAGAGGTTGTTGGCTCTGGTTTCTTCAGACATGGTACGGAATCTAATCTAATCTATCTGTGCTTGTTTTATCGAAAGTTCTCGACTTTGTTGTTTAAAAATGAGTTTTTGATTTTTGGTTTATTGATGTAGCCAGATAAATGCTGGGTGGGTATCGTTTTGATTGGAGTAACTTGCCGAGAATGCAGCTCAGATCGTTTCTTTAGTTTATACTCTGTTTGGTTCAACAGTTTACTATCACATATTAAGGTATGTGTGTGTGGTGAGATTGATTATTTATTTCAGTTATTCTGAGTTTTTGTATTTGTTTCAAAAGCAGAATCCAGAGAGTTCCAGAATTGTTCGAGTAGCTTCATGTACTTCAATCTCTGATCTCCTTACAAGGTCTATGTACATCAGATTGGTTATACCATTTTTTATATTTGTTTGTTTGTTTGTGTTCTAAGCTGTTTTTTTTAATTGGAATCAGGCTGTCTAGATTCACGAATACGAAGAAAGAAGCAGTTTCACACGCTTCGAAAGTAGTCCTTCCGATTATTAAACTATTGGAGGAAGAATCTTCAGAAGCACTATGGGTAAGTAAGTGCCATTGTATATATAAGAAGGCCTTGAAGTTTCTCTTTTTTTTTTAGCAAACGTTAGTTTCTGATCATGTCATTGCTAGAATAATCCTCAGTTTGAGTCTTTTGATTGGTAATGAAATGTGCAGGAAAGAATTGTGCATCTGCTGAGTACAATTGTTATCTTGTTTCCTGCTGCCTTCCACAGTAGTTATGACAAGGTCAGCTCTCTTCGCTTCTCAAATGTATTTTCTATCTATCTAGTTTCTTGAATTTTATTTGTATCAGCATTTTGTAACTGCATGACAACATGTATACACGCACACATGCCTAGGTGTTAACATAATTATCTGTAAAATGTGTGGTGATTATGATATATTCACGCACATATTATGCCTAGGTGTTAAGATTATTATTTGTAAAATATCTGGTGATTTGATATTGTAGCACTGTTTTATTGAGTCTTTTGAAATGATATTCCTTGCAGGTTGAAGCCGTTATTGCCTCCAAGATATTTTCTACGAAAACCAGTTCTAATATGTTAAAGGTATGCATGGTTTTAAAACGTTCACTAACTAATGAAATATTAACGTTGCTCACCTCTTCCTTTCTATCCCAACCTTCAGAAATTCGCCCACTTTCTAGCATTGCTCCCCAAAGCTAATAAAGGAGATGCAGGCAGCTGGTCCTTGATGATGCAGAAGCTGTTGATATCTATAAATGTACATTTAAATAATTTTTTCCAAGGTTTAGAAGATGGTAAGCTTTCCTTGTTTCTTTTATTTTCATTTGGCTATAGTTTCCCTGATAGAACACTGTGACATTTATTGCAGAAACAGTAGGGAAAAAAGCAATCCAACGATTGGCTCCTCCTGGAAAAGACTCTCCTTTGCCTTTGGGAGGTCAAGATGGGGCTTTGGATGATGCATCGTGGAACTCTGAACAGTTGATTGTTTCCAGAGTTTCTGCACTTATGTTCTGCAGCTCAACGATGCTAACTAGCTCCTACAAATCCAAGGTAATGTGAGATTACAAGTTTCAACTCCTTACTTGTCTCTTTATGTGTGCTACTATGTAATCCAAAAACATGCAAATTGCTTCTGAAAGATGCTGATATTCTTTTCTCTCAACGTTCAGCTTAATATTCCAGTTGCCTCATTATTATCCCTCGTTGAGCGAGTGCTGGCGGTGAACGGCTCTCTACCACGAGCCATGTCACCTTTCATGACAGGGATCCAACAAGAATTGGTTTGTGCAGAACTTCCGACTTTGCATTCTTCGGCTCTGGAACTCTTGCTCGCGACTATAAAGTGCATCCGCAGGTAAACCGGTCTCTTTTTCATTCTCTATAACCCGGTTTGTTACCTCCATTGACCAAAAGCTTCATTTCATTGACACTGATAATTGAAGAGTGAATCCTTTGGCAGTTTATGTCTTGGTTGAAAGTAGTTTTACGGTGATTTTTGTTTGCAAATAATGGATTGTTACTACACATTTCAATGCGGTGGGAACTAAACAACATCCTTGTGTTGATTCATTTTGCAGCCAACTTTTACCATATGCTGCATTTGTTGTGAGACTTGTTAGTAGTTACTTCTCGAAATGTTCATTGCCGGAGTTGAGGATTAAGCTCTACTCGATCATTAAAACCTTGCTCAAATCCATGGGTGTAGGTAATTTTTCGCAAGATCTACCCTTTGCTTGCATATCCATTTCTCAGCTTGAGGTGATGAAAATAAAGATCCTTTTTGCTAACATAGTTCTCTGAACAGGAATGGCAATGCAACTAGCAAATGAAGTTGTATCTAATGCCTCTGTGGATCTAGAAGAATTTGATGCGGTATCTAGCAAAACTCCATCGCTTACAAGTGTTGCTGTTCTAAAGAGTTGCAGTAAAAAAAGGAAGCATTCAGCTAATTCCGGAGCCGAGGCAGAGAACCCTGCTGTTGAAGTGGGAGTCCCTCACAATCACTCGTTGAAGATAGCAGCTCTTGAGGCACTAGAAACTCTTCTCACCACTGTAAGCTCTTTTAACTTATTAGTTATTACTATCAAAATTTAGTTTTTAATCAGCACTGTGGCTTAGTTACCTTAACCTTACTTATATTCACGATATTTCTTCTTTGTTACTCTGTTATAACAATATGACAGGTTATCAAGCATTCTTTTTTTCTTATGGCTTTCAGGCTGGTGCATTGGGATTGGATAGCTGGAGAGAACGTGTTGATAATCTACTAATGACTACAGCAACAAATGCTTGTGAAGGGAGATGGGCCACTGCTGAAACCTACCACTATTTACCCAAAAAGTCATCTACGGATCTGGTTGAGCTTCAGCTTGCAGCACTCCGTGCCCTTTTGGCATCTCTCGTTTCTCCATCACGAGTACGTCCTGCATTTTTAGCTGAAGGACTTGAGCTTTTCCAAAGAGGTAACTATGATTGTTGGCATGAAAGTAAACTAACCTTTAAAAGCCAAGAAATTGTTAGAGTGTTTGATTCATATACTGGACTTTTTGAACAGGTAAGTGTCAGGCAGAGATGAAAGTTGCTGAGTTCTGTGCTCACGCTCTCATGTCTCTTGAAGTTGTCATACATCCGAGGGCACTTCCGCTTGACGGTCTCCCATCATTGAGCAGCCAATTCCCTCAAAGCGATTCTCTGGCCAGTCAAAAACACAACACACCTGGTCTGAATAAGTTGGACCGTGTTGCTGGCAAATGGCTGGCAAACGTGGATGTTCCTTGTGACAGCGGGATCCAGAGAAGCCTAGACACGGCTCTACCTCTCCCAGAAACCAAAAGACTGAAACTTGGGAACGATTTGGTTGGATCAGAGAATGTTCAACAAGCTGATGTGCCTATGAAGGTTCCTGAATCAACTAAGGAATCTCTAGGACATGTTTCGGACAGAGATGATATGGTTTCTGAAGAAGGTTATCGAGAAGTAGTGAGTGAGACTCGAGAGGGAGAGGGTTTAGCGGCTAAGGATAGTTTGATGGAGGAAGCAGCAACTGGTAAGAAGCAAGAGTCCTTAGGTGAATCTGATGAGGATTCTGTTCCAAGTCTTAAGGCAGATGATTATCTCTCTTCTGATTCTGATATTGAATCTTAATGCAAGACAAAAAGAATTCACAACTCTGTATTAACAGTATCTTCTTTATGTTTTAAGTTATAGTTTTATCATCTTGATGTTGTTAACATATATGTTTTAAACAATTTTGATATTTGCAAATCTCTCATGGATTGCTCTCAAGTCTTACCTGCACTATTTCTAAGTTCAGATCACGACAGAAGCAATGAACTAAAATTTTCTTGTGGCTCAAGGCATTGCTAAATTTGAAAGTCCGTACTATCCGTTCTAAACAGGTTCCATGCTCTGATAACTGATGATCATGGTTGTCCTCTCGCATGTGCGCTTGAGACAGGTCAAGCCTTCGTTCAAAGTGTTTGCCCCTTGGCTATATAAACAAAGTTGTTGTAATCCTCATCCCTTAATTAGAAAGATCAATAAAGGTTTTCTTCTTTCAGAAACAACCTCCGAGGAGAGATTCCAGCATCTATTTCATTGCTTTCAACTTATCGAACAACTCATTCACAGAAAATCAGCATGTTCTTCACTAACGTGTACGAGCTCAGACACCTTTAGGAATACCCTGTTTCTGTATTTCTCTTACAAATTAGTCCATCTCTCTTCCTTATGCTCATACGCATGATAAAATGATTCAGCCTAGGGGTGTCAAAATGGGTAAAAGTTAATGAGTCAATCCAAACCAATCCAAACCAATCCAAACCATGGATCTTAATGGATAGAGAAATTGGATACAAATGGATTAATGGATAAAATGGGTTAATGGACTTAATGGATTGGGTTAAAATGGTTTGGTTTGTAATGGTAATGAGTTATCCATAACCAAACCAATAAGAATTTCTAACAAACATAAATTTAAATCAAATATATAAACAAAAAATAACCAAACTAAATTTCTAAACCAATTTTACTTACACCAAATATTATTTACTTTCATATGTATATAATTAAATTTAAATAAACTAAATCTAACCCAAACAAAAAATCTATAACCAAACCAAGACAAAATTATAACCAACATAAAATCAAATCTAATATAAAAAAACTCCAAAATTTTAACACATATTATTAAACCGAGTTTTTATTTATTTTATCATATATCTAAATCAATTTAAATAAACTAAATGTAATCCAATTTTCATACATTCTTTGTCGACATAATTTTTCAATGATATGCATATTATATGTTATTTTCTTATTAAATTTTAACCTTTTTTTGCAAAAAAACAATAAAATCAAGTTTCTCATCAAAATTATAAATTGAATTTTTTCAACAAAACCGTAAAATCGAGTTTTCCCGCCAAAACTACAAAGTTAGTTTTCCCGCAAAACCGTAAGACCGAGTTTTTTCGTTAAAACCGTAAAATCAAGTTTTCCCACCAAAATAGCAAAATCGAGTGTTCCGGACAAAACCGCAAAATCGAGTTTTTCCGCCGAAACCGTAAAACCAAGTTTTCCCGCAAAACCCGTAAAACCGAGTTTTCCCGCCAAAACCGTAAAATCAAAATTTCTGGTCAAAAACCGTAAAACTGAGTTTTCCCGCCAAAACCGTATAACCGAGTTTTTCCGCCAAAATTGTAAAACCGAGTTTTCCCGCCAAAACCGTAAAACCGAGTTTTTTGCCAAAACCGTAAAACCCGAGTTTTTCCGCCAAAACAGTAAAATCGAGTTTTCTCGCCAAAACCGCAAGACCGAGTTTTTCCGCCAAAACCGTAAAACCGAGTTTTCCCGCCAAAACCGTAAAACCGAGTTTTCCCGCCAAAACCAGAAACCGAAGTTTTCCGCCAAAACCGCGAAGACCGAAGTTTTCCGCCAAAACCGTAAAATCGAAGTTTTCCGCCAAAACCGTAAAACCGAAGTTTTCCGCCAAAACCAGAAACCGAAGTTTTCCGCCAAAACCAGAAACCGAAGTTTTCCGCCAAAACCGTAAGATCGAGTTTTGCCGCCAAAACCACAAGATCGAGTTTTGCCGCCAAAACCGCAAGATCAAGTTTTCCCGCCAAAACCGTAAGATCGAGTTTTCCCGCCAAAACCGTAAGATCGAGTATTCCCGCCAAAACCGTAAGATCGTGTTTTCCCACCAAAACCGTAAAACGAGTTTTCCTGCCAAAATCACAAAATCAAGTTTTCATGACAAAACCGTAAAATATCGTTTTCCGCCAAAACCGTAAAACCGAGTTTTCCTACAAAAGTTTCATTTTCCTGGCTTGACGGTAAAATATAATTTTTAGAGGAAAATATAATTTTTTGGTAAAACTACAAAATTGTTTGTTTGTTTGCCTAAATAGTTTGTATTTTCCATTAAGACAATAAATCCACTTTTTCTATTTTTTAAAGAATATTTTTATTTTGAGATAAAATAAAATATGTTTTTATTTGATAGTCATTCAAACTATAATAATACTTTTAATGGATAAACCATTAAATCCATTAACTTTAATGAGTTATGGATTTACCCAAACCATTTGTCAAATGGATTGGGTAAATCCATAACTCATATCAGCTCAAAACCATTTGGATATGGTTTGGTTTGGGTTGGTTTACCCATTTTGACACCTCTAATTCAGCCCTTTATTAATCCTTTGGAAGCCTTTAGAGGTTTTACTATGATCAAACCACTCCTCAAAGTTAATTTAATGAGAAGTTTAGTAAATTTGACTCATATTTGAGATATAAAGAAAACATTGTATTGCAGAAGCATCAATTATTCAGATATCAGATCAAAACAACAGTTAAAAAAAAACACAGGAAATTCAAATAATAAAAACACACAAAAGCCATCCTTGAGCTCTTTTCTCCATCCTCCTCCTGCATTATGGTTCAACCAAACAAAAAGAGTAAGTTACATACAAAACTTATCTTATCAAAAAAGTTGAGAATCTATTGATGAAACTCACAGATTTTGTTGAAGGCAACAATGTCGCAGCTCTGGACAAACTCATTGATGGGTTCGACGGTGAGCTGCTCTTCAATCATGGTGTCAACAGAGACAAGGTCGTCAACAATAGTGCACATAATCTGCAACTTTTTGATACCATAACCGACTGGTACAAGCTTTGACGCTCCCCAGAATAATCCTTCCATCTGGACGGATCTCACAGCTTCCTCTAGCTTCTTCATGTCAGTCTCATCATCCCATGGCTTGATATCAATCAAAACTGACGACTTTCCAGCTAACAAGACGAAAAAACAGAAACCAATTAGAATCCAAGACATAACAACATATGTATATTAAAAGTGTAAAGACAAAACCCCAAACTTACATTCCTTCTTCTTTGTAGATGCCTTCACGGAAGCAGCTCTCTCTTCAGCAGCTTTCTCCTCTTCAGTCTCCTCACCGAAAAGGTCAACATCATCATCATCTTCCTCATCAGCAGCATCCTAAAATTACAAATTTCCATGACGGTTACTGATTTATAATCAGAAGAGGCATTACGAGATAAGAGAATAGAAACAATCTAAGCATACCTTAGAATCAGCTGCAGGTGGAGTAGCAACAGCCTCCTCTGCGACTGGAGCTGATCCCTCAACAATGACACCGCTTCCTTCAGCGGAGACACCACTACAAAACATTAGACACAAACATTAGACGAACCCAAACAACAAGAACCTTGATATAATCCATGTGAATCAGAAAAAGATGGCTTACGAGATCCTCAAGAGGGCATCGATGTGGCTGTACCAACGAGATGCGTTGACATACTGTGCGGTTGGGGGCTTTGCAAGAGCAGAATAGACAGTGATGTCATCCTTTGAAGCCTGGTACCTTTAAAACAAACACAAAGGAAACTAACTGTTACTCTTATAGATTCAAACAAAAGGTAGAGACTTTAGGATCTAATCACAGAATCTTACCCAGTGATGTAACTGCGTGTGAGGAGATGCTCATCGAGCTTATTCAATCCAGAGTCAGAGTTAAGGTTGGGGAACGAAGCAGCCATTGTTGTCGAATGCTCGAGACTTTTTCACTGAATAAAGGCGCAGATCGGAACAGATCAGAAAAGGAAACTTTTTGTTGGAAAAAAAAAACACGAAACGGAGAATCATTAAGACATTAGCTCAGAACAGGAAGAAGACAAGACATGGGGCATTGATCTAGGTTCGTAATTCAACAAGTTTATGATCGAAAAATACGTAAATTTTGAATTTTTGGATAAGATTCTATAAAAACGATAATATACTTCGAGATCGAACAAATTTAATAAGAGTAGTAAGAACAACTATAACGATAGAAATCGAAGAAGAAGAAGAATAACGTACCTGAGTTGCAACGGCGGAGTTGAAGAGGAAGAGTGAGTGAGGCGGACGAGGGATGCTAGAATGTATGTATATACGCCTCTAGGTTTTCTAGTAATGGGCTTATTATTGAGCCCAATTAATACCTGTCAGTGAGGCCTTTTAAGATACTCGCGTCTTTTCTTCAATGTTTTCATGTCACCCAGTTTTGGTCACGGTTGTATTTTGTCGCTTCTGCGATATAAACAAAAATGATGCCTTAACAGAATTAATCTTACAGGTAAAATTTTCAAAGAGTTAACCCAATGTCTGATTGAAAAATTCTCGAAAAAAATCATTTACTTTTCTCAGTTTTGCATTTAATATTTTTATTATATTATTTATTTTAATTATGAAATTTGTCTCTAACGTACACCACTACCGAAGATGTTCTAACACATTTAACAAAAAAATGTATACAGTATAGGGGTGTCAAAATGAGTTATAGCTGATGAGCTAGCCCAGTTCAATTTTTCATGAGCATGATCACTCTATTTTAGGCATTTAATAAATGAGTTTATTGATCGAACTTAAATTAAATCACGAGTTATATGAACGATCTTTAATGAACATAAGCTTATTCATTTTTATACTTACAATTATATATATATATATTTGGATAACTTCTATCTAACTTTCTTATGTAAAAAAGATCATTTCTATATTTATCATATTTATCTTCTAAAATTAAAATTCAAACCAAATCTTCTTAAAAGATAATTTCTATATTAATCATATTTATCTTCTAAAATTAAAATGTAAAATATACATAAAATATTGAAGATGAAGACTCTTACGAAGAATAGGGATTTGGATCATTGGTTTTGCTTTAATTTAATTTATTTTAGGTGTTGGATTTTTTATTTTTATCTTGTGTTGGTTTTTGTTTAGTATTTAATATTTATGTTTTAGATTTTTTAATATTTAAGTTTTGAATAATATTATAGAAGTTATTTTATCATTTTTTTATTTTATAATTTTTATTCTTATATTAGATCACGAGCTTCTCATTTAACTCATGATCTAGATGATCTGAGTACGAGTTTACATATCGAAGCTTATATAATAAATGAACTGAACTGAGTTAACTCATGAAAAATCCGAATTCACTGTGAGCTAAACTGAGTTGAGCGAGCTAACTCATTTTGACACCCCTAATACAATATAGACTCATGTACTGTTCTCAAGTACTAAACAAGAAGAAAATATTGCATTAGTTATTCATAAATTAATTTATCAACTTTTTATCAAGAAAAATAATTGTATGGGCGGTCTTTTGCTTGTCGAAATTATTTCCCATTGTTTTTCAAAGGATAATTCCCATTCTTTAAGAAAACCTTTATGGATAAAGGTATAAATAAAAGGAAGTTTAAACTAAACTCTACATTCAGGGAATATATTCCAATGCAGAAAATTCTTACGTGGTGTATAGGACTAGTAGTCTCGTATGTCCTTTTTCAAACATGACCGATACACAAGTAAGCAAATAAAAGTCTTAGATTAGTGAGACTAATATTCGGGAAAATAATATGATATTATGATGTCAGTTGTCAAACTACGCAACTATATAGTAGGCTCACATCGTATTCTTCTGATATAATTTTTCATATCTTGACGAGATAGTAATAAATCATGGTAGACTACTGACTAGCATGTGATCATATTTTGTCTTCCAAATCGGCCCGTCAAATCACCCATTTGATTTAAATACCCTTGGTAACTTACTTTTAAAATTATAAGCATGCATGATTAACCTTAGATAATCTAATTTTTCAAACTTCTTAAATATTTATATTTATACAAATGACTAATCATGTACACTCTTCAATTCAGCCCAGCATATCCTTTTCCGTGCTATTTTGGTCTAATCAGGATGACAATGATCTTTGACCAAAGGTTGGTTACTGACAACAAACTACTCAAAACATGCAAACCGACCATCGTTAATTGATTCAATCATTCATGTTTTGTTAGAAAGTGTTATAATAATTGTGTATATTTAAAGAAAATATGCAAATGTTTTCAAAAGGTAAATAAATATAACATAGTATAAGTAAATACAATAGAAATGAGAAAAAAGCAAATAAATGAGTTATCAAAAAGGTAAAAGAAGAAAATTTGGACAGGTCAATTGGATTTTTCTAGCAAGAGTGTCTTGTACCATAACAATTCGCCATTGAATAATAACCACTTATCATTTTCTCACTTTTTCAGTACAATGAAAAATACAAAAAAAAAAACAGACCACAACAGAGAAACTCACACTCTTTATAAGTTTATATTTGTTGTTCAGTCTCCTTCATCTAGCACTTTAAACTAAAACTTACACACACAAAATAAAAAAGAATGGAAGGAGGAATACATGGAGGAGTAGATGAATCAGCTTTTAGAGAATGTTTTTCTCTAACATGGAAGAACCCTTATGTTCTTCGTCTTGCTTTCTCCGCTGGAATCGGTGGTCTTCTCTTTGGCTACGATACCGGCAAGTTTCTTAATCTGATATCTGCAGATTCACTCATCTATATACACATGTGGCTCAAGTTTGATGGGCTTTATATATACATGCAGGAGTTATATCAGGAGCTCTGCTGTATATCAAAGAAGATTTCAAGACTGTTGACCGAGAAACTTGGTTACAGGTTCTTATATGTCTGTTTTTTCTATTAGAATTTACTAAAAGATATGTGTTGAATTATGATCATTTTCTAGGAACTATTTTAACAAGATTGATGTGGTAATTAAATTGTAATTTTACATCCCAAAGCAACACAGAGACCATAGTGTCAAATTAAAGAAACCTTAATAACTTTAGGTCTAATCATATGGAGTACTTTGACAAAGTTTTAAGGAAGTTTTTCAGAAAGTTTGGACAAGCATAAATAAAAGCAGATCACAAGAATTACGACTCTGTTGTTTTACGCATGCCGTTGTACACATCATGCCGTTTTTGTATTTACCGTTATGTATCACCTAACTAACCACCCAAACGTTACAAACAAACACTAAGCTCCAAGTAACAAAATTGTAAAACAGGAGATGATAGTGAGCATGGCGGTTGCAGGAGCCATCATTGGAGCCGCGGTAGGAGGTTGGGCCAACGACAAATTCGGAAGGAGAAGCGCCATTCTCATGGCGGATTTTCTCTTCCTAATAGGAGCTATCATTATGGCTGTTGCTCCTAACCCGTCCCTCATTGTCGTTGGCCGCGTTTTTGTGGGCCTTGGGGTCGGTATGGCCTCGATGACCGCCCCTCTCTACATCTCCGAAGCTTCTCCAGCTAAGATCAGAGGAGCTTTGGTCAGTACCAATGGGTTTCTTATCACTGGAGGACAATTCTTGTCTTACCTCATTAACTTAGCCTTCACCGATGTAAGTGATATTAAACAATTTAACATTTTGGATTTTATTCTAAAGGTGTTAATGTTCTGTTTCTCTCATTGTTTTTAGGTGAAGGGAACATGGAGGTGGATGCTAGGAATCGCGGGAGTTCCAGCTCTTTTGCAGTTCATCTTAATGTTTACACTCCCTGAATCGCCTCGTTGGTTATACCGCAAGGTATATATGAATGTGCTCAATATAATAAATAGTTAGTAATATGGCAAAATATAAAACCAAATCTACAATGGATCCGTTTGGTATCTCTAAATATTTTAACCATTTTAAGCCTACTTCCGGTTTACATTTTTGGTTTGGTTTGGTTCGGTCTAGTTATATGAGAAAACTAAAAAAATATACTGACAACAATTTTTTTTCATTCTAATACAAACAGGGAAGAGAAGAAGAGGCTAAAGCAATCATGAGAAGAATATACTCAGCAGAAGATGTTGAACAAGAGATTGGAGCACTAAAAGACTCGGTCGAATCAGAGATATTCGAAGAAGGATCTTCAGAGAAAATCAACATTACCAAACTATGCAAAACCAAAACCGTTAGACGAGGACTAATAGCTGGTGTTGGTCTCCAAGTGTTTCAACAGTTCGTTGGTATCAACACCGTTATGTATTATAGTCCAACCATTTTCCAGCTGGCCGGTTTCGCTTCGAACAGAACAGCTATTCTCTTGTCTCTAGTAACCGCAGGACTTAACGCATTTGGTTCCATCATTAGCATTTATTTCATCGATAGGTTTGGAAGGAAAAAGCTTTTGATTATTAGTCTTTTTGGAGTCATTGTCTCTCTTGGATTGCTAACTGGCGTTTTCTACGAAGTGACTACTCATGCTCCTGCGGTTAGCTCCCTCGAGACACAAAGGTTCAATAACGTTACTTGTCCGGATTACAGTTCATCTGTGCAAGCCCAAACTTGGGATTGTATGACTTGTTTGAAAGCGTCTTCTCCTTCTTGTGGGTTTTGTTCATCTCCTAGCGGAAAGGTAAAGACTTCGAAAACCCGAAAATGTTTTGTTTTTTTTTTTAAAACACATTTGAATTTCGAAAATGTTTTTTTTTTTAATATATGATGAATGCAGGAACATCCTGGGGCTTGTTGGGTCTCTAATGATTCGGTTAAGGACTTGTGTCATAACGAAAACAGGCTTTGGTACACAAGAGGATGTCCTAGTAATTTTGGTTGGTTTGCTCTTCTTGGATTGGGACTTTATATCATTTTCTTCTCTCCGGGGATGGGGACTGTTCCATGGATAGTTAACTCAGAGATTTATCCACTGAGATTCAGAGGAATCTGTGGAGGAATAGCTGCAACTGCGAATTGGATATCGAATTTGATCGTGGCTCAATCTTTTTTGTCTCTGACTGAAGCTATTGGGACTTCTTGGACATTTCTCATGTTTGGAGTGATCTCAGTCATTGCTCTTCTCTTTGTTGTGGTGTGTGTTCCCGAGACAAAAGGAATGCCAATGGAGGAGATTGAGAGGATGCTCGAAGGAAGATCTCTTCATTTCAAGTTCTGGAAGAAAAGATCACAGCCTGATGAGAAACGAAACCAGAGTGCATGAGAGAAAACTCTACACAGATTTCATTAGCAATATCAATAAGAAATCACATGAGACTTGTAACTTTGTACTGAAACTTAATAGTGACAATTTCATGATTCTCTTTTTAAGAACCAGTAAAAATACTATGTTATGTGGACACACAAATACACACTCTCTCATTTAGTTATTGTCAATGGTTATGAACCACTATGGTCATGGTACGTTCTAAGTTGTTAAAAAAAATCATTTGAATAAAATCTTACTTTTGAGCTGTTGAGCATGAAGCTGACAACTACAAAGATTAAATGCAGATAACAAAAATGTACTTGAAAGTTGGAAGTTGATAGATTCCAAATGGTCTTTTGCTCTCTGTATTTTATCAAATTCTAATGATAAATCAATTCGAATACGGCCAACTAAACTGCTAATGAGGTTCTCAAACCATTTGTGCATTATTTATTTATTAGTCTTAACTCGAAAAAACAAACCAGTTCTGTTTAATATAATAAACATTCGAAAATACATTTAAGATTCAAGAGATACATTGGAGTAACTATGAATTTTGGCAACAAAAAGGTGAAATTCGATGTGAAACAAAATATTCTGAATGTGCATCAATAAATGCCTTTGACAGCGACACGTGCCTGGTGCCTCACAGTCTCGAGCCCGTCGTAAGCTCTGTTACCACCCAAATATCACCTTCTTTTTGCATTGGTCTTCTTAAAAACCATTTTTATAATGGAAGCCACACAGATATTTATGCGATTCTGGAATATTCATATCATTAAAGACATGTGACTCTAGAGAACGTAAAATTTCCCTAAATTGGAATGTATTTGGTTTGTTAGTCCTAGTGGGGTTTGTATTCGTGTGAGACGTAAACTATATATCTTCTAGTTTGTTTTTATTCAAAGCGGCTTCAAGCATGAAATTGTTTTATCTTTTACTTGAACTTGGATTTACTTATAATAGCGGCAAAAGAATCAATGGAGAATACACAGTTTTCTTGACTTTGATTTTTCTGAAAAGAGAGAAATGATAGAGTTTAGGTTAGGCTGAGAACCTCCCTATATTTATGCCTTATCTGAAGAACATATGTCCACTTAATTAATCACCTCGACAGGGCCTTTCTCACTATAGATTATAAAACAGCATGAAACATCATGCAAGTATGGTTCCTGAATAGATAACAATCCTTTAACAAATTTAGAGTAGATATTTGCATCAATGTACCTCATGGAGCCATAATTTAAGGAAGGATCCTTTCTCCCGGTACATTTGAAACTGGAAGCGCTAGTGTAGGATATGAACGCTTACAGCTGTATACTACATTCGAGCACCATGAATTTCTCAGTGACTTTTCATAGCTGATAATGTCAACCCCACATATTCGTTAGGTCAGCGTTTTCCACACCTTCAGATGAGTTTGATCGACTTAATGTTTTGCTCATTAGCTTTTCTTCGTTTTTTTTTTGCTTATTAGCTTTTCTATTTTGTTTGTTTTGTCCAGACGCTCAGTAATTCGGATTGACTTTGTATGTTTGGAAATTTTTCGTTTTGGCTTGTACACAAACTCAAAAACATGTGATGGACATATCAATCTTTGATCTAAGTGGGTAAATATACATTTGTTTTAACTTTATATGTAGCATATATAGTGTAATTACTAATCACCCTATAAAGATTTTTCCTAATAAATTAAATGCACTTGCATTATTCTCATTTTTCTTTCATCTACATATACACAAACAAGAAATATATATATACCTAGGTGCTTATTCCTAGATATTGTGTAATCAGATATTATAATGATCTTAGGACATCAAACATTGATTGAGGAATTGAATAGGTTTCTCATGAATATATAATAGAAATGAAATAAAGAAATGAAGAAGAGAGAAAATAAACCTATTTTCTTTGAGATATTTAACACATATTTGAAAAAATAATCAATATTTTTAATATTAATCTATTCACCAATGGCCAATGCTGATGAATTAGACAAACAGTACTTCATGATTGGATTAAGTAGACAATTTGATATTCCAATTGTAATTAGGTAAACAATGAACGGCAGATTTGTAAAAATGAAAATTAACAAAGGGTAAAAAAGAGAAAACAGCATAACGAAAGTACTAAATGGTCCGAACGGTGCACTTGTATTCCCTTGTCCGAAGGCTAGTGTGGATTTTTTTTCTCTAACAGGTAAAAATACTCTCTCTCTCTAGCGTCTCCCTCCGATTCCCATTTTTCGCCATTTTCTTTCCCTTTCTTGGCTGATTTCCCCTGGAAAAAGAAGAAAAACATCCTAAATCCTTACCACAAACTCCCCTGAAAAAATGAATAATTGATGCTATACCGAATAACCCTTTTGATTTGAATATTTCAGATCTGTGGATCTTCTTACCACTAAGCTTATGATGATGAGATCTAAGTTATAGAATCATACGAAGACTGAGAAAGAATATAAGCTCATGAAAAGAGTCTGAAGAAAATTCGTTTATATCTTCTTCAGCAGCCATTGTTGTTCTACGGTGAGCTTGGACAGTTGACACCTGTTATCCAAGTGAGTTTCTCTTTGTTGCTGATTTTTGAGGCAAAAAACCCTTTCTATTTTTTAAGGATTAAATCTATGCTTTATTTATTGTATCCATATTGTTAACTTCTGTGATTATTCCATTTTTAGGGCAAAGCTTCTAGCTTCACGAACAAAAAAAAATCATTAGCCATGCTATGTTTTCCAACTAATTAAATATGGGTCTCTCTTTGTTCTTCTGGGGTATTTATGATTCGGCTAAAACTAAAACTTATGAGTTATGACCAAAGCTCATAATCTTTAGAAGTATCTTTTTTTTTTAATTAAACAATAATAATAATAATAATTTAGGGTTTCTGAAAAGGCTCTTGCAGCTATGAGGCTATATGCTATGATTTGAAACTGAAATGCTATGAACATGAATGTTTACGGATAGGCTTTGCAGATCTACATATTAGAATTAATTAATTTTTTCATCTGAAATAAATCTTTTTATATATTTCAATAGCAGTAACTTCCTCTTCCTTTCTACAGATTCAATCACTGCAACATACTCAGGCTTTTTTTTTGCTCTATCGTCACAGCTCTGCAACTGTTTCTCTTCAGAGAGAGAGAGAGAGAGTAGTGAATACTTAATTAGGGCTTAGCTGGCTTCACCTGTCTACTGTCTCTCGCCGGGCGACTTCTCTTACCTGAAAAGCATGAGAGTAGTGTTTCAATGGAGGACGACGACCACACTGAGACACAACAACAACAACAACAAACAAGCAGAAAGCTACAGAGACTCTCCTCCTCCGACAAAACCGGAATGAGGGATTGGAGCGATCCATCGTCTCGGATCATTAGGGTTTCACGAGCTTCCGGTGGCAAAGACCGACACAGCAAAGTCTTGACATCGAAAGGGTTGAGAGATCGGAGGATACGTCTCTCCGTCGCCACAGCAATCCAGTTCTACGATCTCCAAGACCGTCTCGGTTTCGATCAGCCGAGCAAAGCCGTCGAATGGCTTCTCAACGCGGCTTCTGATTCGATCTCCGATCTGAATCCAATCGACACGAACTTCGACCAGACGCTCTCGCTGTCCAAATCCAGCACATCCGAGAGCTCGTTGTTGTCTTTGTCGAGGACAGAGAGTCATCGTGGCAAGAGAACATCGAAAGAGAAAGACAAAGACTTGCAGAGCTCCTTCACTCAGCTTCTTACCGGTGGTTTTAACGAACCGAACCGGAATTGGACCGGTGGTGGTTCTTCTGATTGTTTCAACCCGGTTCAGCTCATACCAGCTGACTCCTTGAATCATCATCATAGTCAAAACCAATACTCTTTTGTGCCGAACTACAACTTTGGTATCTCTTCTTCTGAATCTCCCGGAGCAGCCGGTTGTTACAGTGGTAGGGGGACCCTTCAGTCCAATTCACAATCTCTCTTTCTCAGCAACAACAACAACAACGTTAATCAAAGATCGATATCTTCGTCTTCTTCCTCATCTTCTCCAATGGACAGTCAAAGCATTTCATTTTTCATGGCTCCGCCTCTCCACCACCATAACCATCAGTTTCCAGAGGCTGTTGACGGCCGTTTATATCTATATTACGGTGAAGGAAACCGGAGCTCCGACGATAAGGGAAAGGAGAGAAGATAGGACAACAAAAAAATGTCTTGGTTAGTACTTTCGATCCTTCAAGATAATTATAAAAAAATGGGAGTAGTTAATGTAGTAATAGTACCATGTTGTTTGCTCTGGTTTCGTGATTTTTGTAAAAGAAAGATGGTTTATTGGGGCGTGGGTGGCATTGAGTCTTATCTTTATTTGATGGCATGTGGATGTATTTGAAAAGAGGGCTTTCATCGTCTGTGTTTGTCTCCTCATGTGTTCCATGTTGGGTTCCCTTCTTACTCAGCATTCACCTTTGTTCCACTTGTTGTACTCTCTTGCTTCACCACGTATTGTCACTATTAATTTAATCTAATCTGACTGAATGTTACTTTTTGATGTATCTGTTCGATTCAATATCATACTTAGAGGAAGTAGTATTCACCTAACGTCTTGATACCATATGTTTCTGAATAGCTTGCAAAAAAATTAAATTAAATTAATGCTCACCATAAAAAAAAATTCAAATTGTCTGAGAATTAAATACTAGTAGTATTCAAGTACTGGTGTTTATGAATTTTATTTACAGAAAATCATTTTAAATTGGAAAAAAATGTGGTCAGTTGATGAACTGTTTTGGATAAGAAAATAAGTTAGTTGACATTTAATACTCCCTCTGTCCCACTTTAATTGGTGTTTTAGGGTTTTTATTTTGTCCTATTTTAAGTGATGTTCTCACAAATCTAGATAGAATTTATTGTTATTTAAAAATTTTGACCAATTACAAAATACTACATCTTTTTTTTATTGGTTGAATTAGTTGAATTTAATACTAATGCATAAAAACTTGTATTTTCTTAATATTTGTGCAAGAACGTTAAACACCACTTAAATGGGACAGAGGGAGTATTCAGTAAGAAAGAATCAAATGTATTTTTGATAAAAAAGACTGTGGTGAAAGAATCAAAGAAACTTTTGTCCTTTATAGATAATATTTTATTTCAGACAAAAGATGGGAATTGGGAAGTTTGTGCCTGGTAAAAATGCAAATTGTTATTAAACGTTGGCCTCCTGAAATGGCACCACATGCTGTGTGTCGGAATCTAACCCATCTCTTCATTTATCCCATGAGCTTTCCGTTTGCCATCAATCACATTTTGCATCCCTTACACATTATATTACATAAAACATTTTACTTTTGAGTGATTTGAGTTTTTTTTTTTTTTATCTTTGTTGAATTCTGAATTGATTTTTAGCCGTAACCAAATAGACTATTTCATTAGCATAGTACATGTCAAGGTTGGATTGGTCATTAGTAATGAGGAATTCTCATGCTGAGTAGTTGAGTTTCCATAGACTGTTTGTTTCAAGGCCAAAGGGAAGGAAAGCCCTCTAATGCTTGTACACTTTTACTTAAATGTTTCTACTGTTTGGTTTCATAGCTTTCAATGACATAACATCGCAAGTGTCGAACAAAGCTTATTTACATTTGTTACAAAATGGGACATAATCCCTTCCTGGCGATTCCCATCGCTCGGCCTAATAGCCTACATTGTCGCACCTTTCAGAACAGTACCATCTGTTAACTCCAACTCCGACGCATACCACAACCTCATGTTCAAAGGAAAGAAAACATATAAAACTATCATAAACCTCAAAAACTAATGTATTATGTATATTGATTCGACTGTCCGTCGAGGATGCGTAAGGAAAAGTAATTTATGACGACTTTTCATCGGATGACTTTTCAATGCATACTATCATCGGAAGGAATTGTATATTTTCTTGTAGTGTCTAAAAAGAAAATAAACAACAATTAATCAAATAGTAATTATAATGAGAAACAATAAATTATGCATGTAATATCTAATTATGCCACATAATAATATATCTGAATGCATGCAATAATATAAGTATGTTCTGCATGCACTAACCACTATCCATAGGCATATATACAATTGATTAAGCTGTGTGAGATTCAAAGAAAGTAACTTGTTGTTTATGATTTTTTACTTCGTTTGGGAGTGGTAAATTAATTTCTTTCAATTTCTAGCTCATATTTTAAGGTAAAACATTGCTTTTATTGCCTTCGAACAAATGTTAGGTAGTAATATTCCTACTACCATTTGCTTTTCTCTTCTATATATGTGTCAGTACAATCGTCACAAACCACATTTATCTCTTCATATCTTTCTATTTCTCTCTCAAAATGTTCAATCCTGCTCCAAGGCGATTATGGATAGGGTTCGACCCCAGTTCCTCAATAGATTTGATAACATGGTGAGGGAGATGCTGTGTGACCATCGTTTTGTCAAAGGGGAGTGCATCCCTACCATCATAGCTGAAACCATTTTTACTCAAATGAATGCTGGAGCAGTGGTGAAACAGATTATCAAAAGTTATTCGACAATAGCGTATTTTAACCACAAATCACCACAGCAATGCCTTCAAAACCAAGATATGGCATGCCTAAAGATGAGGACGTCTTCAACAACACGATTACTGATCACTACCAAAAGCGCTTTTATATAGGTTTGCACATCAGTGTAAATGAAGATAGCAAAAATATGGGTGGTGGGGTTAAGCTATTGCAACGTTGCTCAATAGTTGCTCTATTTTTATTTTTTAACAAATATATTTTGCTCAATATTTGCTTAATATTTTTTTAATTGGCATTCTAATATATATGAAACTGAAAATAAAAATAAATAGTGGTGTAAATATTATCATTTATAATATATATGAAATTGGTGAGATTATAACTTTGGAAGGTGAAAATATAGATTTAAACAATAAAAACTGAAAGATAAAAATTATTTTGATATGCTGTTTTTAATGTTTTTGAAGCCGCACGACTCACTCTTTATCAATTTTAACAGCCATTATTATCCAAAAAGAGTATTTACATATGTTGGTTATTGGACTATATGATGAAATGGAGGTTGTTACTTTCTTGTTAGGAACTCCATATATATATTTATTGTAGTTTTTCCTTTTTATAGTATAATTCGTGTTTGTATTTTTGACTTTTTATAGACTAAACTAAAATGTAAAAAAGTAAAAAATTTATGTTTTCATTGTATAATATGAACATATATAAAATACAATAAGACAAAATTTACTACTTTTTGATAAATGTTAAGATAAATCTTAAAAGTTAAAGTTGTTATAAAAATTTATATATATATATCCGTATATATATTAAATCAAACCATGGGTAGGTAGATAAAAATAAGAAGTGTAGAGTTATCTAAATTTTTTTTCTACTATCAAGTATTCATCTTAGTTATCATTTTTAGTGACCAAAAATTTAAAAAAACAAAAAAATTGGTTAATACATTTTATTAAACACCGTTCCAGGTATAAATA
The DNA here is from genome assembly GCA_016771965.1 of Brassica carinata. Classification (NCBI taxonomy): domain Eukaryota; kingdom Viridiplantae; phylum Streptophyta; class Magnoliopsida; order Brassicales; family Brassicaceae; genus Brassica; species Brassica carinata. Next base: position 3,942,842 of record CM028689.1, on the reverse strand, counting down.
CGTGTGATCAACATAATATATAGTTAAATTATTTTTGGGCAAAATCTAGCATCAGCCACAACATAATATAAATGATGCTACAATAATCTAGTTATAAGCATCATTATCCAACCATATATCAACCTAATCTACAAAATTTATAACCTAAAGTGAGACTATTCACACATGCTTAAAGTAAAAACAAAACATGATTGAAGTAAAAAATATTAAGAAAAGCATAAACATAATGAGTCAGTTTAAAAAAGGGGTTGATTAGACATCTTCACTAAATGGATTAAAATGTTGAAATTTCTATATCAAAGAAAGAACAATGTTTAGGATTCAGGAGAGGAGAGGCATACGAATTTCAAAGTTAATCAAACATTGTAGGGTTTTTAGTCCAAAACATATTTATACAAGAAATAAAAACAAAGTGGATCGACTAAGCTAGATATAGATTGGATCTTAGATTATTGGGTTTTTTTTAGATTATTGGTTTGAAATAACATAAAGAGGATTTCCACTGTTTGATATGATATATCTTCTATGAGTTTGGATGAAAATGTAGGATATTTGTTCTGGCTCATATTGGGCTCCCTATTGCTCGTAGCGGCTATATGAGGCTTCAGTGACTTCAAATTCTACTTTCACTTCTTTGTCTGCTCATCTGAGCCCAACTCTATTATTCTTGCTTCCTTTTCTCCTCTTAGTTCATTCTATGTCTTGATCGAGAAACCCCTAACAAAGAAGATGAAGGAGACTTTCAAACACCGGATGTACTAGAGGTAAAAGGATAGAAACCCCAATAGCTAGTGGATATTTCAAATCTAAAGTACTACAGAAAATTAAGACATGAAACATACAGCGACGATTAAATTCGTTGAGAACTATTATGAAAACATATATAAATGTTTTTTTTTCCCATATTAAAAACTATTAAAATATGAAAGTTAGGGCACTAAGATTAAATATGTGAAATGGAGCCTAAGACATTTTATTTTGCCTTTCTTTTCTACACATTAAAATTTTCAAGTTATTCATATATTTTGTCAAGGTTAACAAAGATAGACTCAAAGCATCATTTTAAGATGTCTAGTGTATAATCGAGGATTTTGGATCTAGAAGAAACTTCACAGAATCAAGCCGTTAGCATATGGGTTCATGCGCAGAGAGATAAGAGATGGTACTGATACTTTCTTTTGTTTTGATAATTAGATTGAGATGGGATGACCTTTTGGCCGTCGCTGGCGACACATGGAGTCATGGACTACACTCCGGGGAATTCTTCACAGTGTTAATGTCCCAGATGCTGGCAATTGCATAGAGTGGAGAATCCATCATTGTCGTGGGTTACAAGTTGCAGCGATGCTTTAGAGAATTTAATCAGCACCTCCTCTGATTCTATCAGCTGGTTCTGGTTCTCACATATGGAAACATACAAAGGATGATTATAAGCACCAGTTCTCCACCCAAAAAAAAAAAAACATGGGATCATTTAAGAGACAATAAGCTGGCAGTGCCATGGTAGAAGATTGTCTTGTTTCCAGTCTATCCATCATCATGCGTTTCTATACCTCTCTGATTTTCCTGCTTTTTCATCCGATTGATCTTTTGATCGTTGTAGATAACCTTTTCTTTAATAAATATACTTTGCATCTCAACAGAATAATAAAGATATACTAATGTAAAATCATATTCAAAACCTATCTTGTTATTAATATGTGTATTGGGAGTACATCACTAATCAAATACCATACACCTGAGAAACATAATTTCCATTTGGATCACTTATACAAAACACAAAACTGCTTATGTATGTCAACTAAAAATTTGAAAAACAAAATAAAAACACTATCGTCGTGAATGCTGATGGTAAGGTGAAGCTGCTTGAATTCGAAGCCTCCGTTTCTGAAGAAAACTTTGGAGAGATCTTTTCATAGAAGCCTTTGGATTTGGAAGCTGCTGATGATGTAATCGGGTCAACCTGTTCCGAGGATCCGACCCGTTAGAGGAGGACCTCTCTTCCATTTCTCTACTCGCCATGGATATTATAGATTTAGCCTGCATTCATTCATAAAAAAAAACATTAATGATCAATAATATCCATTAATTGCTTATTAAATATAATCATACAGATGAATGTACATACCTGAAGATGGGTAACATTTGAAGAGACACACATTTTTCCATTGTAGAAAATTGTTATCCTCTGAGATTCTTCTTCCTTTGGCAGTGAATTTCCAGAGCTTCTTGATTCTACCACACTACAGATCAATTTAATGTAAACTTTATCAGATTCATGTATACTAATTAAATTTTATAGATTAGATCTTGTAAAAAGAGAGAGAGTGAAGAGAGAGAGAGAGACTTACGAGGTATCTGAATCGGTATCATAAGAAGATGTTGGAAAGAGACGAAGTTCCAAGTCGCAGTTTTTCTCCATCTTCAGAGTTGTAAGAACAAGAATTGATGATGCTGATGATGGTGGATTGGTGGTGGTGGTGTGATATTGTGTCTGGATGGATGAATATAAGTTTATTTATATGTTTGGTTTATGAGGAGGGAGAGGACACGAGAGAGCTAGTGGAGACAGAACACGGTATCCTAAGACAGAGACAGACAGATCACAGCTTCTTTTTAATTATCTCACGTTGAAAATGTTTTTTCTATTTTTTTTTATTTGTTCAGTATTAAGGTTTTGGATTTCTTTATTGATTGAACTGAAATAAAAAGACAAAAATCAGAAAACTTTATTTTCGTTGCATTTTATTACTTATACGCTTATGCGAATGTTGCACATTTCCCAAATAATACTCTCATATGTCATTCGTTTTGATTGAAATAATGGTTTGTTAAATATTTCGTATCTTTGGTATTTTCTTAATTATACTCCTATATTAGCTCACCGGTATACTAAAGTGTTTGATGCCTACCTTCTTTTTAGTTGTCAAAGGGTCGACTGCTGAATAGTTTACCGGTTACTATTCACAGGCGGCGTATCTTCTTAAGTCAATTCTATAATCACTGCACACGCAAATATTATCAATCTTGGCGGTGTATGAAAAAACTTCTCTGTTAAGTGTTTTACGAAATTTTATTAAATTATTAATAAGGATAACGGAAAAAATGTCATTTAAATCACCAACTTTCAAATTTGGTTGAAATAAAGCACCAATTTTTCGGTAAGCAAAAAAACATTCAACTTTTATTGACAATCCATTTTAATCATAAACTTTCGTTAACCATATCATTTTAGGTATACCGTTAGTCAACGGTTATAATTAACTAACAGTATGCCTAAAATGATTTTTAAAGTTGATGCATTTTTTGACACAAATATAAATCAACAATTTTTATTATCAAAATCTTAAAATTTAAATATTGAAAATATTTATTTAATAACTATAACACTAATAATAAATTAAGAAATAAGAAATAATTCAAACCAAAATATAACTTTTTCATTTTATCAAAGTAAAAATTTATATAATTTTCATTTATGTTTTAAAATAATTATTTAACTTATGAGAAATTAAGAATTTACTTATAAAATAACTATCAAGAACTTTTATAATTATCTACGATCGATTTTTCGTAAATGTTTATGTAATCTTATTAGGATTATGTTTTATAATATTACCGTCAAAAAATTTGTTAGTGAAGTGTTAATTCAAATTTTTATGTTCAAACAAAAAGAATTATCAAAATTTTTTTTTATATAATTCCTATAAATGTGTTACAAGATTGCTTCTGCATTTTAATTAAAAATAAATTTCATCAAAAACTGTAAGATCCAAAATATTGCTAAATACCATTAATTTTATTCTTGTGAGAATAAAAATATATTAATATTTTAAAAACTATAAAAAAAACTTTGAGTCATAATCTAATTAGGACTATATGAATAATTACAAAAGTGATATAAATATCGTTAATAATTACAAAATTTCTTTATAATTATTTAATAAAATATAAACTGATGATATGTTAACTAACTAGTTTAGAATATAAATAAAAATTATTTACATTTTGAAAAAAATATTTTTATTTATTCAATAATTTTAAATATAAGATTTAATTGTTACAAAATAAATTATTCTAAAAAGTTAATTTCCAATTTTTTGAAAAAATATTTTTGATTTATATTTGTGCCAAAAAGGCATCAATTTTAAAAAGTCTTTTTAGGTATACTGTTATTCAACTATAACCGTTGACTAAAAATATGACTAAATTGATATGGTCAACAAAAGTTTATGATTAAAATTGTTCGTCAATAAAAATTGAATGTTTTTTTACTTACCGAAAAGTTGGTACTTTATTTCACCAAATTTGAAAGTTGATGATTTAATGACATTTTTCCTGGAGGATAACTGATAATATTTGATTAAAGGCACGTGTTTGCGTCTCCCATAAGCTGCTCCTTTTGAAATTTTCTTGTTTTTATTAATTCTTCTACAAGATCCATATGTATTCTATATTGTTTGCGGCTATGAAACAAGTGGTAAGGATTCATGGAGGAAAAAAAACGTGGTAGGGACAAACATTTTGATTAGTGACTGAATTTCGTTATCAAGCCATCTACTATAACTATAATGTTATTTTAGTCAAGATAAAAACATATTTGAAATTAAATCGGTTAAGTCATCATTGTCATTTACATTTCGGTTTTGGTTATTTTAATGTTTAAAATGAGATGTTGATCAATCTTTGTTTATCATACGCTAAAATAATTATTTTACCTTCAAAGTTTGGTTCAAATCACTATGAATCAGTGGCATGGAAACCTTTTGGCAGATGTAATGGAAACCATGGGTTAGACCAAGTGTTAATTGAGTTCTCATTGCCAATATAATTAGTTACTTTAATCATTGAGCCAATGGCATTTTGTTTGTCATAAAGAAAGAATTTAACAAACATATTATTTGTTATTTTGTTAAGAAACTAACGTAAAAGTAAAACACGTGAGTCATGAGAAATACTTGTAACCAACGACCTTAAGATTATTGTTGGCTTTCCAGTTTCCATGCACCATTCAATTGATTCATTATCTCATAGACATCGTTTTCAGTTCACAAAATAATCTGATTACGTGCCTAAATGTGGTCGACTTATTAATAATTTATCCCATTAACCAAATAAATAAAATGTAAAGAAGTAGTCGACGAATTCCTTTTTCGTTTGTTTCTAAGTCGACGACTCCTTATAAAGTTATAAGTGCCCACATACCGACAATATAGAAAACAAAAGCACGTTGAAAATAATAAAAAATCATTCGATATTTCAAAACAAATAAGTCAAATTTGGGACCGAGCTTAACATGTGGTTGTGTTGCACAAATCAACAAATAATCAAAAGCTATTTAAAAATTTACACATTGATGTGAAGTTCGCAGTTGGTACGGTTTGATACCGAACCAATCTAAACACTGATTATTGTATCTAATATTACATCTATTTGTTCGGATTAGTTTTTTTTCACAATAAAATATGTTTTCAGAAAGTACAAAAAATTAAAACTAGTAGAACGAAATGACATACATGGTCAGGAAAGTATAATCAATATATAAAATAAAAAGTTTTTCTTCAAAAATCTGTGTTTTTCAGATTGTCATGTCTTATTCGAGCAATCAACTCTTTCTGTCACCCGTTGGAGATCTACTGAATTTTCCGGGACAATGAGATCACATCTTCTGGTTTTGCCTGCAGTCTTGATGGCCGTTTACTGTTCTGATGGCAGAAGCCCTTACTGTTCACTCTGCAGTCTTGATGGCTGCTTCGCCCAATATTCAATCTCTTACGGTATAGTCAGATTCTTAGGTTTTAATCTCATACTCAATATTAATGAATCTATGCCGGCCCTGTTTGGAATTATGTTTGACATCACTTTAATCGCTTGTTTGATACTCTCTGTTTTGTTTATGTTCCTCGTTTGAAAAACAATGAGGCTGATACAATGGCTAAATTTGGTTTTGGGATTCTATTAATCTATTTGGTGTTCAAAATAACATATAAAATAAATGTAGCATTATAAACATGAAAATGATAAATACCAAACCTAACAAAAGAAACATGAAAATGAAATATTTTTAAATAAACCTCACTTGGATTTGGAGGGTGAACCGGACCAATGAACTGGGATCAGACGAAGCCACAATAAACGTTCTGGATCACCATTATAAACATGAAAATGAAATATTTGTTTAGAAGACTGATCCAAAGAACTGGGATCAGACAAAGCTACAGTTCCCAATAAATGTTGTGGATCCACAAACGTTATTTACTACATTATTTTTACTTGGATTGAATTCCTGATATTCTTCATTTAGATATAGAAGCTCTTGTGAATATCGAAGACTAGGACGAAAAGTCTATGTTCAAGATAGAGATAGTCACCATTTAAGTTATGTGACGGACAAACAAAAACTATATGAACTACCACCACAATTTCACAACGTAATTAGTAACACAGCTTTTTGGAGCAAATGTTACGAATATCAATATCGATCTGCCATAGTACTCTATAATGCAGGACTGTTCTCTTAACTTGCAAGAAGTAAAAGTTACAAGGAAGGCTTATGATTTCTGATTGTTTTCCAAACTCTGAATATAGGCTAATCTCATGCGTGTGTGTATTCATGACCAAGGCCAATTAGCATCTCGCCACGCAAAGCGACATCCTCCGAAACCACTGCTACAGCCATCAAATTTGATGGTTTCACCAGAGTTTGAACCAGCTAAACCAACACGACGAAGCTCTTGATCGCGTTTTGCTGATTCCTCTCTGTATGATGGGTTTGAGTATCTAGGGTGTTGGATGAAAGGTACATTCTTCCACCAGAGTTTAAGTGCCTAGAAACGGAAGAAAATAAATAGTAATTGTGTAATCGAGCCTACAAGTTGATACATGTGAACTTGTAAATTGGAGTGTATATGATTGCCACTTACATGCCAATAGATCCATATCGCAACCTTATGAGGCATCAACCAGAAGAAGACCGCGGGGTCAGAAACCCGTGTTTGGTCTATTCTTTTCGCTTTCAATGTAGCAGAGAAGTAGTTACCGTGATGAGGATGCTGTGATTCAATGGAGACAGATAGCTCATCTCCAGGTTCATTTGCTCTGATCTTCCAATTCCCAAGCATATCCTGAAAAGAAAGTTTTTTTTAAGCACTTGATGAAAATTCCACAAGCTGAGCAAGATCAATCGATAGACGATGTAACATCATCAGAGAACATACCATGAAAGGACTGACTTGTAATGATTTAGCAACCACGTCAGATTCAGGATCGAAAACAAATGTCACTCGCTCCCCCCATGGCGTATTTGTAACCTACAAAATCCTTTTTAACCATTTATCAACAGAAACACTACTACCGCAAAGCCAATTCAACAGCTTTACCATCCATTCATTAACGCACACTATCAGCTAAAACAAAATCTCTTCCTAGGTGATGACTAAGTGTACACACTTATAGGTGTAGCTATGACTGAACCAAGTGAAGTCCGAGAGACAAATCAAGAAACAGAGTAGAGAAAGAAAAAAAAAACATTTATTTATATATATACATATAAGTACCTGAGCAATGCATTTACTTAAGCGCTTGCTCGACCCTTCTAAGTTGTAGCAATAATACAAACTCAGTGGGTTCTGTTCATATCCAACGCTTGGAGGTATTGTCAATAGAAAACTGCAACCAAAAAAACAACACATCATATACATATTAACCTTGATCATCATCATCACATAGCCATGAAACTTTCTGAAGCTAAAAGACTCGATCTACAATGTTTCAGATCATAAGAATCTTAACTCAGTTCGATATAATCTATTACAGCAACACTGAGGTTTGTCGTTTCTGCTAATCATTTTGTCTCTTCATTAGGTTTTGTAAGAAAGCATGAAAAACGTCACGTATTCATTTGAGAATCTCCGATTATGAAGACGGTACCATAACGCAAAGAGAGACCTTACATCGGACCGGTGGTACGAGCAAGAAGGCGAGCTTCGTCGGCGGAGAGATGATCCGGCGGCGCGTCAAGAGCATTGTCGAGGTCGAAGAGCGCGTAACGGACGGAGTAACGGAACGAGTGACGGACGGGACGGAGACGGTCGTGCCAGACGGTGCCTTCGTAGTAAGAGACGTTGGAATCGACGGCGGAGCGTCGTGAAGGTATGAGACGGTGGATGAGGAGGCGGAAGGGGAGGAGGAGAGAGAGGAACAAGGTCGTGGTTGAAGTGTAGAGGATTGAGCAGAGGAGATAGAGCAATTCCATAATCTACGAACCTTCTTCAAGCTTTTTCTTCTCTTCTCTCTCCCTTCCTGATCCTTTCACTGATGATGATGGCCTTTCAAATGCAGATGATTCTTATATTGCACTTTGGTCCTTACGTATTTTTTAAAATTTATTAACTACCAGTATTATATATTTACATTTTGACCTATTATTTAGGTTGTTTGTTTATTTGACAACCTATCAATGAGTGTATATAAATCTTTGATTGCTTCGTGGACGTTACTGAACCACCTATTACATTGCATCTGGATATTTTTATTTTTATTTAATTATAGTTTGGAAATGTATATCGCGGAAAGTTTTGGGCTGCATGTTTTCATTATTATTGTTTTATATGGTGAGCCTGTTAATGTTAGGATTCACCTAGTATTAAATTAGAGTTTAAACTTTTAGTGGATCCAGAGAAATCTATTATAGACCCTTCAAATCTCATAAAAATACTCAGAAATCAGGATTGATAAGATAATTGTTGGATAATATAATCCCAATACTTAGGACCCACTAAAATTAAGGTTCGGAGTAAAGAAATACTTAGCCGACGTAAGGTTCGAGTGAATAAAAATGGTGTCTAGCTATCTTAAAGAGTTTAAGTGCCTAGAAACGGAAGAAAATAAATAGTAATTGTGTAATCGAGCCTACAAGTTGATACATGTGAACTTGTAAATTGGAGTGTATATGATTGCCACTTACATGCCAATAGATCCATATCGCAACCTTATGAGGCATCAACCAGAAGAAGACCGCGGGGTCAGAAACCCGTGTTTGGTCTATTCTTTTCGCTTTCAATGTAGCAGAGAAGTAGTTACCGTGATGAGGATGCTGTGATTCAATGGAGACAGATAGCTCATCTCCAGGTTCATTTGCTCTGATCTTCCAATTCCCAAGCATATCCTGAAAAGAAAGTTTTTTTTAAGCACTTGATGAAAATTCCACAAGCTGAGCAAGATCAATCGATAGACGATGTAACATCATCAGAGAACATACCATGAAAGGACTGACTTGTAATGATTTAGCAACCACGTCAGATTCAGGATCGAAAACAAATGTCACTCGCTCCCCCCATGGCGTATTTGTAACCTACAAAATCCTTTTTAACCATTTATCAACAGAAACACTACTACCGCAAAGCCAATTCAACAGCTTTACCATCCATTCATTAACGCACACTATCAGCTAAAACAAAATCTCTTCCTAGGTGATGACTAAGTGTACACACTTATAGGTGTAGCTATGACTGAACCAAGTGAAGTCCGAGAGACAAATCAAGAAACAGAGTAGAGAAAGAAAAAAACATTTATTTATATATATACATATAAGTACCTGAGCAATGCATTTACTTAAGCGCTTGCTCGACCCTTCTAAGTTGTAGCAATAATACAAACTCAGTGGGTTCTGTTCATATCCAACGCTTGGAGGTATTGTCAATAGAAAACTGCAACCAAAAAAACAACACATCATATACATATTAACCTTGATCATCATCATCACATAGCCATGAAACTTTCTGAAGCTAAAAGACTCGATCTACAATGTTTCAGATCATAAGAATCTTAACTCAGTTCGATATAATCTATTACAGCAACACTGAGGTTTGTCGTTTCTGCTAATCATTTTGTCTCTTCATTAGGTTTTGTAAGAAAGCATGAAAAACGTCACGTATTCATTTGAGAATCTCCGATTATGAAGACGGTACCATAACGCAAAGAGACCTTACATCGGACCGGTGGTACGAGCAAGAAGGCGAGCTTCGTCGGCGGAGATGATCCGGCGGCGCGTCAAGAGCATTGTCGAGGTCGAAGAGCGCGTAACGGACGGAGTAACGGAACGAGTGACGGACGGGACGGAGACGGTCGTGCCAGACGGTGCCTTCGTAGTAAGAGACGTTGGAATCGACGGCGGAGCGTCGTGAAGGTATGAGACGGTGGATGAGGAGGCGGAAGGGGAGGAGGAGAGAGGAACAAGGTCGTGGTTGAAGTGTAGAGGATTGAGCAGAGGAGATAGAGCAATTCCATAATCTACGAACCTTCTTCAAGCTTTTTCTTCTCTTCTCTCTCCCTTCCTGATCCTTTCACTGATGATGATGGCCTTTCAAATGCAGATGATTCTTATATTGCACTTTGGTCCTTACGTATTTTTTAAAATTTATTAACTACCAGTATTATATATTTACATTTTGACCTATTATTTAGGTTGTTTGTTTATTTGACAACCTATCAATGAGTGTATATAAATCTTTGATTGCTTCGTGGACGTTACTGAACCACCTATTACATTGCATCTGGATATTTTTATTTTTATTTAATTATAGTTTGGAAATGTATATCGCGGAAAGTTTTGGGCTGCATGTTTTCATTATTATTGTTTTATATGGTGAGCCTGTTAATGTTAGGATTCACCTAGTATTAAATTAGAGTTTAAACTTTTAGTGGATCCAGAGAAATCTATTATAGACCCTTCAAATCTCATAAAAAATACTCAGAAATCAGGATTGATAAGATAATTGTTGGATAATATAATCCCAATACTTAGGACCCACTAAAAATTAAGGTTCGGAGTAAAGAAATACTTAGCCGACGTAAGGTTCGAGTGAATAAAAATGGTGTCTAGCTATCTTAAAGAAATAAAGTCAGAGAAAGGAAAAGACTCAATCAGCAGCGTAAGGTCCAAAAAGAAAATGTCCAACTAGCGTAGGAAAAGATAAATATTCGATCAGTTTAAGGCCTCCAAATTGAAAAAAAGAAAAATCAACTTACGTAAGGGTATATAGTGCTAGGTTTCCAAGCGAGCAGATGATGCTTCTTTGGGCCTTTGGCTATAAGTTAACTCACACACGTCCCTTCTATGCGGACACTAGACGGTATCACCTACCCAAGGTAACAACTCAACGAACATCATGGGAGCAGAATGCGAGAAAAATGTGCAAAAAGAACACCTATCCACAAGACAGACCTCCACTTGTTATCAGTGGGCCAATACATTTGAGGCCCATCCGTCACCCAAAATCAATGAAAGGTCATACCCTTAGTTAAATGTAATTCGGTTGGTCTGGGGTGGTTAAGCGAACCCATCCTAACCATCTCCTCTACAAGCTTGTTCATGGAGTAATATATACTCCACGATTTAGACACAAACACGTGTCACTATAGGCGTAAAGTAACACGTGTCATACTAGTATTGGCTTCTTACAAACGAAGGGAGATGCAGGAGATGAGAAGTGGTGCATGGCGAAGAAAACAATGTACACAAACATGTGGATTTGATCGCACAAAATTTTATTTATTTAAAGTTTTTTACAGAAGAAATCGATTTCACAGCTTCCTTTTCTCTCTAGTACTCCCTTCGATTTCTCCGCTTCCTCACTCTCAAATGGCTGCGAGAATCCATGGAGGAGCTGGAGCTGGAGCTGCTACGGCCTTGTCGACCTTTAATCCCAAGAAACTCGTTGCTCCTTCTCGCACCAATCTCCCAGGTTCGATTTTCGAAATTTTGGAAATCTGTATTCTCTTTCCGTCTGATTTTGCGAGATCTTAGGAGTTTGGCTGTTTATCGATGCAGCAGCGAGGAGCAGCAAGAGATACATTGTGGCTGCTGCTGGATCTGATGCGAGTAAGAAGAGCCTCAGAGTTGGTCACTCTCAGAAATTGATTGCGAATGCTGCTGTTGCGGTATGCCGTTTTTTCTATGATTATTGTTTCTCCGTTGAATCTGCAGTGATTCACGAGTTTTTCGTTTTGTTTTTTTTTTTTTTTTTTTGTTTTAGACGAAGGCGGACACATCTGCGACCACTGGCACTGGGTATGTTTGGCAAATTGGATTTTGATTTCACTATTGGGCTCTTGAACATAAGTTTGCATGCTGATTGAACATGCTCTCCGATTAGATCTATCGTATATTTTGTTCTTATTGCTAATGAAATGCTTTGTTTGCATGTTAATGGGATTCAAATTTAGCTAGAAAGTAGGTTTTGTGCAATTGAATTTGAGAGCTGAATCTCCAGAGAAGCTTGTTTTTTAAATAGATAATTGTTAGTGACTACCGCAAAAGCTTAATGTGTTGCGCTTCTTTGCTTTTTAAGTAATATTTGTCGTTGATGTCTCTGTTTTTGTGGTCATCATGCAAGAAGATGATTATGTTGGAGATCTTTTCATCAATCCATTTAGTTATACTTCCCATGGACACATCTTAATGTGTTTTAAATCCCATGAAAATATCAGTTCTGCTATAATGGAATACCAAGTGAACAAGTTTTCGAAGAAAACATCTTTGTTGAGGTTGCATATACTGCAATAGATTTAGCTTGTGTTACAGATACAATTCATGCGACTTTCCATCTAATTATGTGCTCTTTTGTGCTACCCTTACTGTTTCCTTTAGTTGTTTCTATTTTCACTATAAGCTATTGGTTTCGCTTATGCATTTTCTTTGACATCTATTGTCACAATTAATATATTTCCTTCTGTACTTCTTTAGTTGAATGTTTCAGTGCTCTTATTATAACCATGTAATGTTGAAGCCTTTTCCGTGACAACACATTAGAGTATAACCAACTTTATATCTTATGAACTTGCAGACATGAACTACTGCTTTTCGAGGCTCTTCAGGAAGGTCTGGAAGAAGAGATGGATAGAGATCCACATGTATGTGTTATGGGTGAAGACGTGGGCCATTACGGAGGCTCCTACAAAGTTACCAAAGGCCTTGCTGATAAATTCGGCGACCTCAGGGTTCTCGACACTCCTATTTGTGAAAATGCATTCACTGGTATGGGCATTGGAGCCGCCATGACTGGTCTAAGACCCGTCATCGAAGGTATGAACATGGGTTTCCTCCTTCTGGCCTTCAACCAGATCTCCAACAACTGTGGAATGCTTCACTACACATCTGGTGGTCAGTTCACAATCCCGGTCGTCATCCGTGGTCCCGGTGGAGTGGGACGCCAGCTTGGCGCTGAGCATTCACAGCGGCTAGAATCTTACTTCCAGTCCATTCCTGGGATCCAGATGGTTGCTTGCTCGACTCCTTACAACGCCAAAGGCCTGATGAAAGCTGCGATCAGAAGCGAGAACCCTGTGATTCTGTTTGAACACGTTCTGCTTTACAATCTCAAGGAGAAAATCCCGGACGAAGAGTACATCTGTAACCTTGAAGAAGCTGAGATGGTCAGACCTGGAGAGCACATCACCATCCTCACTTACTCGCGGATGAGGTACCATGTGATGCAGGCTGCTAAAACTCTGGTGAACAAAGGGTATGACCCTGAGGTCATCGACATCAGGTCGCTGAAACCGTTTGATCTTTACATGATCGGGAACTCGGTAAAGAAAACGCACAGGGTTTTGATCGTGGAGGAGTGTATGAGAACCGGTGGGATTGGAGCTAGTCTTACGGCTGCCATTAATGAGAACTTTCATGACTATTTAGATGCTCCGGTGATGTGTTTGTCTTCTCAGGACGTTCCTACACCATACGCTGGTACACTGGAGGAGTGGACCGTTGTTCAACCGGCTCAGATCGTGACCGCCGTTGAGCAGCTTTGCCAGTAAAATTCATATATTTTATCAGGTTAAACGTTATTTACCATTTTACCTCTCAATCTCCTTTCTCCTATCTTTAACTTAGTTCGTTAAAATTTGTCCTAAGTGGTTTGGTTTGGGGTTGTTAAATGTTTGTTGTCCCTTTTGCTATGTCTTGGATTATGGTCTTAAAACTCGTTAATGTTTTCGTTTGTTAATTTATCTCCCACGCTTTTTAATTTCTTTAGCTTTAGCTATAAAGTATAAACACAAGCGACCACATACACAACTCATTCTGTTCAAAACTTTTTTTACACTTTGTTTATGAACACATACACAACTAACCCATTTCTGAATCCAAACAAAGACTTTATTACAACATAACCCCACATTAAACCAAGACCTTCTATTACCAATAACCAATTTACAAAAATGAACAGTTAACAAAAAGAACAAGGACAACCATTGATTTTAGGTTATCTTATTACCACTTGGCTGATTTACATTTAGCAGCTCTTCATGTATATCATTCAAGTAAGAACCAAAAGACTTGATGACTTGTTCGTATGTTGGTCTTTTGTAGTCAACGGCTTGCTCTATCACTTCTTCCGGTCTCGCCCATTTCCACTCCGCAAACTCTGAGTCCGCTTCATTGTTCGCTAGATTGATCTCTCTTCCATCCTCATCGTTCATCAGTCTCACTAGAAACCTGTGTGGATTCATTCCGTTTTCAGAAACAATGAATGAGCCATTCATTCTCTCTTCTTGCAAAACACTTTGTCCTAATTAGGCAGTATGAAGAGACTAACCATTTCTGCGCCTGACCATGCCATTCACCGCCCCAGAGACGGTTAACCTTCGCTTTTACTGCAGGTGGGAAATCATATGTCAACCAATTTGGAACCTGTTAACACGTAATGGTGAATGATTTGATATATATTCATAATCATATGTATTCTCTTTAGTAAAAAGAATAGAGACTTCGGCGATGACTGCAGCTGAAACGACCCCAGTTTCTTCTTGTAACTCTCTCATGGCTGCTGACCTTGGGTCCTCTCCATCCTCAATTCCTCCCTGTAACATCACCAGTTTCAAGATCATCGTTAAAACGAAAACAGTTTAAAAACTGGTGTAAAGTTCAGCAATCTTTCTTTTGGCCATCTCTATTTCCACAAGAGTGGTGTTTTAACATCAGTAATATGCTTTAAACACACCTGTGGCATCTGCCATGCTCCAGGAACATTTAATCTTGAAGCTACAAATACCTGCGAATCAAAATAACTAATGTTCATAATAAACTCAGGCCATCATCTCCAACCATTACACTATTTTAGTGTCAAAACTACACCATTTTAGTGTAATTTTAGTATCAAATTTCTTTTCATCTCCAACCACAACACCAAATATCACACTAAAAAGAATATTCTCTATTATAATATTATTAAATAAAAGATTCTCTTAACTATTTAATATTTTAATACTCATTATGCACAAATAACTATTTTTAATAAGAACTAGACTGAAAAATTTAAAACAATAATTATAATTATTGAATAGTACTTTAGAAATACATATGAAATTAAAAGAACTTAAAAACATGCAAACAAAAATACATATGAAATTAAAATAACTAAAAGCATACAAACGATAATACATTGCATAAAAATTACATTACATCTTACTAATTACTAGAATTACCATATTCACCCCACAAGTTTTTGATTAGTGCTTCACTGCATCTCGAAGTTCAAAATGAGCATCTCGAAGTTCAAAATGAGCATCTCGATCTTTGATTTTATTGTGCCGAGCTAAGAATTCTTGAAATCGAGCATCATCAACACTTATCATCTCAACTTCTGCATTTGGAACTTCAGCTCGTTCTTCAATTGTTGCATTGATATCACATTCATCCTCTATGATCATATTATGCATTATGATACAAATTGTCATTATATCATGTAATACTTTTTTATTCCACATGCGTGATGGTCCTGTGACTGCAATACTGCAAATGCACATTCAACGTCTTTCCTACACGCTTCTTGTTCATTGCGAATATATTTTTTAAGATCACGTGGATCGTGAATTGTTTGGATAAGAGTGGACCATTTTGGATATATACCATCAGCTAAATAATAACCCATGTTATAATGTTTTCCATTTATAACATAATTAGCGGGTGGAGCAGTTTCTTTTGCTAGATTAGTAAAAAGATATGCCTCTAACACTTTGATATTGTTATTAGATCCCGGCAAACCAAAATAGGTATGCCAAATCCAAAGATCATAATCAGCTACAGCCGCTAGAATAATGGTAGGAGAACCACTACGAGCAACATATTGTCCAATGCATACAGTCTAAACTACCTAACATACCTGGAAATCCTCAGCGTTCACCGATATGGAGTAGTCCTCCAACATCATTAGCATCAAGTGATCGAAGATAGCGGCTTGCAAACACCTCGACAACAACACGACAAAACCGCTTTGAACTTTCTAGAGCAGTTGACTCTCCGATTTTGATGTACGCATCAGTTGAATCCGCTGGTAGACCATACGTCAACATCCGAAATGCAGCAGTTATCTTTTTCAAACTAGACAACCTAAGTTTAACGGCACCATCTCTTCGCTGGACAAAACGCCGCCAGAACATCGCCTCAGAGAATAAAGGAGACTCTGCAAAATAGTCGTTGAAAAGATTGCGAGAAACATTCTCCTGATCACAATCAGTAATTATATGACCAGGAATAGATCCACCATGGTGTCTCTCGTTAAGTAGGTGTTGAGTGTTGTAAAAATTATTGTTTGCAGTAGTTTGGAATGCTACTTTCTTTTCTATATCATCGTAATACTCATTATCCGAAGAAAAAGAAGAAGAAGATGATGATACATGAGATGAGCTACCATAGTTATCATACATCTCTGATAAAAAGAAATAGAAGATGATGGTCTTATTGTTCAAACATGATACACATTTTATAGGCAATTCTTGTCATATTCAATTATCAAATAACAATGGTAATGCACCTGGTGCATTCCAATAAGAAGGTCGTGATATTACATCATCTCCATCATTTTCAGTTGATCCCGAGTCATCACCATCCCCTGGTATGAATATCATTTGATCTAAATATAAATTCCGATGAAGGCACTTCTAATTTATCTTCAAACCCTATGGGTTTGAAGAAAGCTAAGAGAAAACTACAATCTGAAGAACAATTTAAACAATTGATGGAGCAAAATGATAAACGTCTCAAAGCTATAACTAAAGGCAATTCGGAAAGAAATTAAATTCAAAGACAGAAGGTCGAGGTAGCAAAAATGAAAGAAAAAAATAAAATATTATTCGCAGATTTGAATTCTATAACTGATCATGCGTCTCGTGCTTACATTGAAAGTAAAAAAAAAAAAAATTTAAGAGATCAAGCTCAAACAAGTCAATCTGATGAACAAGGAGAAGGTATCCAATACCAATATCATGGATCACAATATTGAACATCACAATACGAAGGAGATCAAGCTGAAGGAGAACCATCTCAAAGAGAATACTTTCAAGGTGAAAATCAAATGTCACCAACTGATCAATAAGATTATACCCCGTATTATAATTATCTTGATGGAGCTGATAATAATTTTCCAGGCTATTAACTATTGTGTTATTTTATCTGATGTTTTCCAATTTTTTTTTGCAAATTTATTTTCTTTATGCACTTTATATGTTTGTTTGGTGTTAATTTGGGTAATTTTATGTATTTTAAATAAATTTTATGTATTTTAAATCTATTTTATGTATTACATTAATTAATAATTTATATTAACTAAAATTTTAAAAATACATAAAGATTTATTATAAGTAAATTCAATATCATAGTTACATAACAGTGAATTTATTTGTAATTTTGTAAAAATAACATAATAAATTAAACTAGTTAAACAATAAAAGAAATTCAGAAAAAAAATTAACCCGTCGTTATAGTGTCACACTATATTTAGTGTAACACTATTACAAGAAAACAGCAAAACACTATAATGCTGTTGAGTTTGCCATCATGTTGGAGAAGAAAAGTCAATTTTTTACACTATAAGAAGTTTTGACTTCTTCCTTGGAGATGCCCTCGGTCCTTATTTTCTAACAGTGGGCAAAACAGTATATTAATAAGAGAGTTGGTTTGAGATGTTACCAGATTATCCGAGTTGATTAAACAAACACCAACATTGGGACGATAACCAGGGGGCAGATTCTCCATTTCCTGCTGAAAGCAAGTTACCACTCAAACCGTTATTAAAGTGATTAGATGATATTCTGCAAAACTTTTTTTCAGCTGAATAATAGTTGGTTTTACTGTTTTTAATCTTATCTTTTCTATTTTGCAAATTCATAAACGTTTTTGAGTTGCTATCAAATTACGAAGGCGGGAAATATTTTGATTTTCTATTAGCAAGATCATATAATTTCAACAGATTTTTCCTAAAACTAAACTTAATTACTCTATCGTTCTACAAGAAATCAAACTAGACGCATTCCTGATTTCCTGTTCAATTTCTTTTAACTTTAATCCATTTTCAAATCCAAACTATATATATACATATATATATAGAATATGT
Source organism: Brassica carinata (assembly GCA_016771965.1). NCBI lineage: Eukaryota > Viridiplantae > Streptophyta > Magnoliopsida > Brassicales > Brassicaceae > Brassica > Brassica carinata. The sequence goes on along the minus strand of CM028689.1, from coordinate 3,924,450 downwards.
ATGTATAGAATTTTTGTTTTAAGAATAAACTGGGAGGACTTTATAAAGAATTGTAATAAGAGTTAGTCATTTTTCATGAATCAGAACACTTATTTACACATAGAACAAATCTAAAACGTACAGATCTAGGGGAAAAAAAAAGCATCGAACGAAGTACCATACCTTGGTTTTTTTTTTTTTGAGCTTTGACTTCTTGAAAACAGGAGAAAAGTTCAAAAGGAAGCTACAACGAAGAACATAAATTTGTGTTTATGTGCTTCTTCTTTCAAACAAAAGCACACTTGTATCTTTTTACCATTATATAGAATTGGATTCGGTTTAATATACCAGCTTCTTCCTTTTTCGGTGTCTGAGACTCTTTGGCATCTTGTTCTAACTGGCTATATTGGGCCGGTCCCACCGACGACTTATTTTAACATAAATTCAGTTGCCATGCGTATATGTTAAGACAAAAATAATAAAAGGTATCTTTGGGTTTTGGTCTAATAAATCTTAAAACGCTTAATTTTTTTGTCAATGTTTCTTTAACGTTTTTGTTTTTGGTTTATATACAAACTGGTTGTATATAATAAATTTAGTTGAAAGAATAAATATACTTCGATTTTGTTAAATTCTAATGTAATATTAGTTGACTTTCCTGGGGAAAAAGAATTTTAAAATTGGAAAAAAATTGAACGTTATATTTTGACGGAGGAAAAAGTGTGATGTCTTGAATTTTTGTGATATGGACAACTAAAAAAATACATTAGCAAGTTGGCATGAGAAATAACATTCAAAATGATTTGGATAATAAAGTAATAATCAGTGTTCAAAAAACGTTACAAACGATCGTCTAGATAATTATAATAATAAATAATATATAGTTTATTATTCATAAATTATAATAATTAATGTTATAATAAGACTCTTATAAAAATAAAATAATATACATTTTCTCATTTCTAAATAATGATATTTAATATAAAATATTTTATATATTTAGTATATTACTATAATTTATAAACACATAAATCATTTAATTAATAATTTAAACGTTTGTTTTATGTAATAAGTGTTGAATCACAGTTTGTTTAACGACTAATTCTTTATTGAACAGATAACAAAAGCGTAGTAGGTTAACGAGATGATGTGGAAAATAAGTCAGCACAAAAAAAAATGTGACAGATTAAGGGGCAAGAATAGCAGAGAAAAAGGTTGACATGGAGTCAAGGAGTGGACAGAGAGACGAACGTGTGGTAGTGGGGAGGCTAGAGCCTAGAGAGTTGACTTAATAGGGAATTCATGCTACTGTTAACTGTTAAGCTGTAATTTTTGTCAATATTAATTACGACAAATGAGCATAAATTGCCTCTGCACTCAACCACGGATCATAAATAAAGTTGCCACCACCACCGCTTCCTCTCCGACCTTTCATCTTTATGGATTTATGGTGTAGGGTTTTATAATTTTTCTTTCATTATCAATTATGGAGTATTAAGTTAATGGTTTTATATATTATTCATTAAATTTTGATATTTATAAATATATATTTTATAATATTTATGTATTATAACCATTACTATATTCAATAATCAACCGGCCATAAATAAAAATTTTATCATAACATTTATATTATGAAAGTTTTATAAATACATTCCTTTCAACCATTATATCAGATATAATATTTAGAATTGTAACCATCTGCTACGGCTAACTTCTAGTATATTTGTAGCTGTTCCCATTATTATTACGTAACCCGACTTCAATGCGGAGGCCCATCAAGAAACACGTTTCCTTGAATTGCACGCGCTGTTTTACCCAACCGTAGAATGCTACTGTGCTCCTCAGCAGGTGCAGCTACTCACTAATTAGACTTTTACAATAGTATGTTCCAAAACGGAAAAAATGTCGTTTAAATCATCAATTTTCAAATTTGGTTGAAATAAAGCACTATTTTTTCGGTAAGATAAAAAAACATTCAACTTTTATTGACAAGCCATTTTAATCATAAACTTTCGTTTACCATATCATTTTAGGCATATCATTAATCAATAGTTATAGTTGACTAATAGTAAGCCTAAAATAACTTTTAAAGTTGATGACTTTTTGACACAAATATAAATCAACAATTTTTTTCAAAATCTTAAAATTTAAATATTGAAAATATATATTTAATGACTATAACACTAATAATAAAATAAGAAATAAGAAATAATTCAAACCAAAAATCTAACTTTTTTTCATTTTATCAAAGTAGAAATTTATATAATTTTCATTTATGTTTTAAAATAATTATTTAACTTATGAGAAATTAAGAATTTAGTTATAAAATAATTATCAAGAAGAATTTTTTTAACTATCTACGATCAATTTTCGTAACTGTTTATATAATCTTATTGGGATTATGTTTTATAATATTACCGTCAAAAATTTATTAGTGAAGTGTTAGTTCAAATTTTTATGCTCAAATGAAAAGAATTATCAAATTTTTAATATAATTTCTATAAATGTGTTACAAGATTCCTTCTGCATTTTAATTAAAAATAAATTTCACCAAAAACTGTAAGATCCAAAATATTGCTACATAATTAGAATACAATTAATTTTATTCTCACACTCTTGTGAGAATAAAAAATATATTAATATTTTAAAAACAATAAAATAAATTACGAATCATAATCGAATTAGGACTATATGAATAGTTACAAAAGTGATATAAATATCGTAAATAATTTCAAAATTTCTTTATAATTTTTTAATAAAATATAAACTAATGATATGTTAACTAACTATTTTAGAATATAAATAAAAATTATTTACATTTTATTCTGAAGAAAATAATGAAAAACATTTTTACTTATTTATTCAATAGTTTTAAGTATAAGATTTAATTGTTACTAAATAATTTATTCTAAAAGTTAATTTCTAATTTTTTGAAAAAAATATTATTGATTTATATTTATGCCAAAAAAAGGATTAACTTTAAATGTCATTTTAGGCATATTGTTAGTCAACTATAACCTATAACCGTTGACTAACGATGTTGCAAAATTGACATGGTCAACGAAAGTTTATGATTAAAATGGTTCGTCCATAAAAGTTGGATGTTTTTTTACTTACCGAAAAATTGATGTTTTATTTCAACCAAATTTGACAGTTGATGATTTAAATGACATTTTTAGCTTGTATCATTCTTGTTTCTACCACTTATTTTGTTAACATCTGTCGCCACCACTATACATTTCTCCATATAAGAGTGGGTACCTACCAAGTACCAATAAAGATCACACGTAAAAATTGCCAATCTTATTGACGCAGCCATATGTGGATGAAAATTTCGTCACGTGCACTAATAATATTCCAAAAGAAAAATGATGCCAAAAAGTTGTTATTTCATTTTAATATATCAATTAAATCAATGAAGAAAAGAGTCACTCCTAAGACACTATCATGATAATGCTGGCGGATAGGTGGGGTTGATTGTGTGGAAACAATTTAAACAAGGTTCTTAGAGGACACGTAATGGAGATCCTTAAGAGAGAATCCTTACGGAAAAATAATTAAATAATTAGTGGACTTCACCAAAAGTTAAGGATTCAATCCTTAAAATTCTAAAATAAGGATTCATTCTTAGTGAATCCTTAATACGTGGCGATCCGTGATTGGTTGATATTTTTTTTTTAATTTGAAAAAAAAATAATTAAAAAATCAAAAAACACTTTTTCTAAGGACTCCAATGGAATAACACAATTGCGGGTGCTCTTATCTTACTGAATACTGGGACCAACACTTTTATGTTTTTTTTTAAAGTTAGGTTATGTGAGTTTGGTAAGTAGCTGAACCCTGAAATGGTAGGTAAAACTCATTAATCTGTAAATCGAATAATTATGGTTTTATATGAAAAATTGGTTGAAATACTAGATACTAATTTTTAAAAATACATTCAATCAAAAATACGCGCTTTCAAATTTTTGTATTTTGTTCGTCTGCTCGTCCTTTGTCTTCTGAAGCTGCACAACTTTCTTGTTAACGATTGGCACAAACAAAACGCATATACATCTATAAAGAAACTGGCAAATATATAAATCCAGACCAAACGCAAACGCAACTATTGTTTATTTGTTATTGATTATTGTTTACGGTTTAGTGTTAAGGGGTGGGTTGAGTTTATAAATTTTTATAAATAATTTTTAAACATTTATATAAATGATTTATAAAGGTTAATTTTTCAGTTTTCATAATAAAAGTAAAGTATTTATGAAAATTATTATTATTTAAAAGTAAATTTGAAAAATGATATCAAATTTAAGGTAAAGTAAGAATTCTCCCTTTTAAAATTGCTTATAGTGGTCTCTATTCTTAGAATCGGCCAGAATCCAGTTTTAGATAAACTGATCCCACTGATTAGCAGTGATTAATCAACTAATTAATAGATTGGTTCAAAGATTAAACTATTTAGTTTAGTAATAGCAATACATTGTAGGGATCAATACAGTTAAAACAATCAAAACATTTCTCAAAACTCTCTATTTTCATCGGTAATAGGATCAGATAAAACCTAAACTTCCATCAATGGAAAAATATTTAAAGCGTAGACATGAATTTTTGCCCAAACCAAATCCAAATTTCATCGAGAATAGGTGAACTTTTGAACCAGATAAAAATTTTGAGGTGAACTAAATTTTAATTGTATTAAAACACCAGTGTAAAAACCAAGAAAATATAAATGGTTCCGTGTATTAACATTGGGTTATCTCGTGTTCATGAAAGGTTATTTCGTGGTTGGAATCCTACATTGTTTTCAGCTCTTCTTGTGCATTCGCTTATTAAATTGATAAATTTACAGAATTTTGATCCTCTGATATGAAATAGATTCGCTTTCTCATTGGGTAGTACCATAGGACCCCAAACAGATCGAGGTCGTACGATGCGTGCTTTTTTGTGAATCAATGTGTGAGGTTATGCCGGAGTTGGATTCCTCGGCTCTTGTCTGGCCTTTTGAGAAGCCAAACAGGTACTAAAATATCGAGGTGTGCAGCAAATTGGATAGTTCTTCCTTGAGTTTAAAATTGCTAGCTTTTTGGGGTTTCATCGGGGTTGATATACTCCCCCATAGGATCATACGACTCTCTTTTTAGGGGCTGCTGGAGGTGAGCTCGGTGATTCTTAGTCGACTTCTCGCTTGCACTTTTTTGTTTTAGAATTTTTTTTGGCGTCACGAGTTTTTCTTCATCAGTCGTTTCCGTTTTCTTATTTTTTGTTCCTATTTCTTAATACGGCTCAACATTTTTCCATGGAATGACCTTTTCCGTTGGGGAACATGCATATTTTCTAGCATCGAAAGTGGACGGTTTGTTTTGGCTCAGGCTGTTCACTGCGAAGGAATGTTATCTTTTGGTGGCAGACTCTTTAATTTTGAGACCACTTTTGTTCGTTTTTATACTGTTCTTTTAGAAAAGCGACTACTTCCTCATAGGCTACGAAGTAAGAAGCTCGGTGAAGGGCGTCGTTCAACGATGTCGGTGCCCTTAGTGACATCTCTTCTTTTAATCTTTATGGGAACCAGGCCCCGTTCTTGAGGGCTGCAAGGGCTACCCCTTCTTTGAGGTGTGAGATTCAAGCTTTTATGTCTCGGAATCTAGTTATATATGATCTTAACGGTTTGAATGGTGCTCGCTTAGGTTCCACAAGTCTGATTCCAAAGCCTTTGTTTTGATGAACACCGAAATACTGCTCTAGAAAGGCAGAAACAAGCTGAGTGAAGTTATTGATGGAATTTTCTTTGAGTTCCGCAAACCATTTGAGTGTGGGACCGGTGAGATTTTTGGCCAAGAAGCGGCAACATTCGGCTGCATTCTCCTCATTGGTTAGATGAGCTCGAGGGACGGCCAATCATAAAGATCGAACATAGTTCTTTGGGTCCGTGTTCTTGGATTATTTTGGGAATCGAATTATCCCTATGTCACTCATTCGCACACTTGCTATTCGCTTTTTGAAAGGATTTCATCGTGTTTTTCTTCTATAACACGGTCCATGTTTAGGGCAGAGCTTGTCGCTATATACATGATAGCATGTGGATTCTTTATAGCCCAGAGTTGTTTTTCTCGACATAACTTTGGAAGGTTTTGATGTTGGTGATATTTCGCGGGTCAACCGCTTCTAGGTTCGGATTAACGATATTATAGGGAGCGTCATGTTCAGTATGTGTTTTGTTTTCCGGGAAACTTGTTGTTTCAGGGGATACGTGATCGGGGTCCTCGGGACTCTGTTATCAGGGGCTCAAAAGCTTGGATAGATTTCTTGTGGTTGTTGGTCAATTTGTCCCTCAGTTAAATTAATTGGAAAACGAGCGGGCGGGTGTTCGTGTCTGGGCATTCTGGTTTGCGTTTCGTCCAGCCCATTGAAATTCATGCTGCAGTGAATTGTTTCAGATCGAGATGTCGTCCCTCCAATCTCAAAGTGCACAAATCAGGAGTTAAGAGACTCAGGAGTACTGAGAGCTCCTATCTTGTGCTGGAGATGTGGGATTATGATCTATGATTTCAGATTGGTTCCTTGACCGATCGAGCCCTTTGGCTTGATTATAATGGAGTAGTATTTAGAGTTAGTGTTGTAAAATCCTTAGGTGGTAATTATGACTGTCTATATTTGATTATTGATTATATGAGAGTGAGACCCGATTCATTTTTAATATCTTGACTGATTTTTCAAAGAAATTTTTCAAAAAATTGTTTTGTTTAGATCTTATTTGCCGTAGACGATTTTTGTAATACAATTAGATGTAGCTTCTCCATAACACACTACTAAATCTTTTTCTAACGTAGAACTTATTATTCTTTTTTATATTTAAAAGAAAAATAAAAAGGTATTTTATTATAAAAATGCAGTGGAACAAACTCCGACTTAATTGTAGAATTCTTCTACTCTAGAATATTTAGAAAAATTTCATAGGACAGTTCTTTTTCTTTTATTTTCCAAAAATAGTCTTCAAGAAGGAAAATGACCAAAATAGAATTTATTAAAATTTAAATATACATTACACCCATAGAGTTAACTAATCTAGAGTTAGGTGGATTTTGGGGGTGGGTTTAAAATTTTAAAAAATATAAAATAAATTTTTAAAATTAAAAAAAAAAAGAAATTAAAAATTTGAAAAAAAATAAAAATATTTTTGAAAATAAAATCAAAAAAATTATAAAAAAGGTTTTATTTGAAAACATAAAATTTGAAAACATAAAATTCGAAACTATAAATATATTTTTTATTTTTCTATTATTTATTGGGTTAATTTGTTATATAACCAAATTCTGAATAAAAATTAAGAATATAGCAATGATTTTGACATAATTAACTCACTAACATTTAACACTTATATCTCTTTTTTGTAACAATTTAACACTTATTTCATCCGGTTATACACTTATATCTCTTGTAAGTACCCGGTAAACGAAGGAGAGAGTGAGTGACATTGTATGGATAAAAATGATACACAACTATTTGCTATCACCTCACGTAATCCCACACACGTCATATACTTATTTACCACATACATATGCATTGTAGACAGTAAAATGGATGGGGTAAAAGTTAATTGTGCCATCTTATATAAGGAATGACATGAATTTGTGTTATCTGAGATCAGATTGATTGTGCTTCAAACAACCTGGAATGCGTTATCGCATGGTTTGAAAGTTTATGAGTGTTTTATTCCTTATCGTCGAAGTAATATAGAATTTAACTTCCACCCCAACCCCTAAATACTAAACCTTACCCTAACCACTAAATACTAAATCCTAAATCCGAATTACTAACCTAAACCCTTTGCTAAACCCTAAACTTTAATCATTAGCCCTAAATCCAAATATAAAATATAATATATAGTTATAATTTGAAGAATATGTGAATAAAAAATAAGCTATTCCATTTCACGCAAATAATATAGAAATACTAGAGCATTGTAAATTATATAGTTTGGTAGTTTGAAGGGTGGAAAAGAATAACATTGCTCAATCATTAGATAAAATAGAACATGATAAATATTATATTGCTTATTAATGAATACTACGAAGAAGAGAAATGTTAATACGCCATCATGTTCCATTTCATTGAAATAGTATAGAAATATAACAATAGTGCATTATATTAAATAGTATAGTAATATTACAGAAACCGTTACACTTACCCAAATAATACTATGTTATACCTTTTTGCACTGAACATAGTATAGTCGCCTAATCATCTCCTATATATCCTCATATTTTTCTGACACGACACACATTCGTCGGTCCACCACCATTGTTACTTTTCATCACCAGATTTAGAAAACATCCCAGGTCGATGTTAGGATATGGTTGTTCCAATCCTGCTTGCAAATTAATAAGCAAAACAGAGCATGAAGACAGAAGGTGGAAGGAATTGATCTTTTGATTCCATAGAGTAATCGTTGAGCGGGTACACCACTGGAAAAAATTAATAGAAATAAATTAATGATGAGAATATAAACAAAATAATAAGCAGATATAGATGTTATTTGCAGATATGTGAGAAGAGAATAAATAAGAAAGGAGAAGAGGTTAACTGGTTGTCTTTAATGACAGTTTAGTATATATTTTAGAAATTATGTTGAATATTTTGGTCAAATTATTTTTAGTTAGTTATCTAATTATAAATTTTTGTTGGTTATATAATCCAATTTTCTTTATTTATATATATTTATAAACCAAGGATCAGAAGAGTCTTGTGTCTCTTTAATTAAAAAAATGGTCATTTTTCTCAAGTTTTTTCTGGTAACAAAAACTTAGAAAAGATTATTCGAAAGAATTGACAAAAAAATATCAAAATACTTTATTTGAGATAGTCTAAGATAAGACTTAGGTAGCATGTGTTCATCGTGTAGTGTGAGTGTAACTAAAATATTATAAAGAGTTTCTTTCTTGGGACCCTTCTTTCTTTCTTAAAGCATGTGCTAATAATATCGTTGGTCAAGTAAATAATTAGCGAAGGAGACAAGAGTCATTTTGGGAGATTGAGATTCCCCCTTGTTGTAATTTTACATAATAAAGACAAAAAACTATTTTTTCTTTCTCCCAATTTCATTTATTAATTAGCTAATGTCCACGTTATATAGATATATGAAAATCTCAAAATTAATTAAACTATGACAACAAGAATTTGAATTTTTTAGAAATAAATTATAGATTTTGAAACTAATGACCCTGAATATTTTCTTGCAAGAAATTTTCATATATAAATAGCTGTCTGGTATTCTTGACCAAAAGAAACATAGCTGTTTTTGTTGGCGGAATACATGTTTGTTTAATATATTTTTTAAAAATTTAATAAGATTAAGAGTGTAACTTTAAACAAATTTAGTCTGAATAATAAAATAGTCTTGGTGAAAAGAAAAGTGAAATTTCAAAACATGTAGTAAAGAAAAAAACTAACGCGGTTCCACTGAGCTCAAACATCACTGTCTACAACTATTTTTTAGAAATGAAAATGAATCCTGACCGAACAATAAAAGAGAGTGCGACAGACGCGCGAACAACAACTGCACGATCTGACTCGTTAAGATAGTAGTACCGAGTAGGTCAAATAGTCGAGGGGTGAAAGTTCAATCGAAGCTTCTTCTTTAGTAGCAGAGCACTCTAATCAAATAAGCCACGTGCTAATAATATCGTTGGTCAAGCAAATGTAATCCCTGTCTCACCCTCGATATAAAGCAGAGCACTTCAATTTTGCTCCACTACGAAGACCTCTCTCTCCATACTTTAACCGGTTTTTTGTAATGACCGAGCCGACGATGAATCTCTGGACCACCGACGATAACGCCTCTATGATGGAAGCTTTCATGAGCTCCTCCTCCGACATCTCAGCCATATGGCCACCGGCAACGGCGTCGACCACAGCTCCGGCACCGGCGGGATTTAACGAGGAGACTCTCCAGCAGAGGCTACAAGCACTGATTGAAGGGACAAACGAAGGGTGGACCTACGCTATGTTCTGGCAGCCGTCGTACGACTTCTCCGGCGCCTCCGTGCTCGGATGGGGCGATGGCTATTACAAAGGAGAAGAAGACAAGGGAACGGCCAGACAGAGATCGATTCCACCGCCGTTTTCGACTCCGGCGGATCAGGAGTATCGTAAGAAGGTGTTGCGTGAGCTCAACTCGTTGATCTCCGGCGGAGGTGGTCCGACGGATGACGCCGTCGACGAGGAGGTGACGGACACGGAGTGGTTTTTCTTGGTTTCGATGACGCAGAGCTTCGCTTGCGGTTCTGGGTTGGCGGGTAAGGCGTTCTCGACGGGTGACGCGGTCTGGGTTTCCGGGTCGGATCAGTTAACCGGGTCGGGTTGTGAGCGGGCCAAGCAGGGAGGAGTGTTTGGGATGCAGACCATCGCGTGTATTCCTTCGCCGAACGGGGTTGTTGAACTCGGGTCAACGGAGCAGATCCGACAGAGTTCGGATCTTATGAACAAGGTACGTGTACTTTTCAATTTCAACGGTGGCGCTGGAGACTTATCGGGTCTTAACTGGAATCTTGACCCGGATCAAGGCGAGAACGAGCCTTCTATTTGGATTAGTGACCCGATAGGAGTACCCGAGCATGGTACCGGAGCTCCGAGCTCTAGCTCCCAGCTTTTTGCCAAGTCGATTCAGTTTGAGAATGGTGGTAGTTCAAGCACCGTAACCGAAAACCCGAATCCGAGCCCGGTATCCCAGACCCAGAATCCGAAATTCAGTAACAATTTCTCCCGGGAATTAAATTTCTCGACGTCGAGTACCACCTTGGTGAAACCAAGACCCGGCGAGTTTTTGAGCTTCGGCGATGAGGGTAAACGGAGCTCCGCGAACCCGGATCCGAGTTCTTATTCGGGTCAGACTCAGTTCGAGAACAAGAGAAAGAAGTCAGTAGGTTTGAGCAACGATGACAAGGTTCTAACTTTCGGAGGAGAATCCGATCACTCCGATCTAGAAGCCTCCGTCGTGAAAGAGATACCGGAGAAACGTCCCAAGAAACGTGGGAGAAAACCGGCGAACGGTAGAGAAGAACCGCTTAACCACGTCGAAGCAGAGAGACAGAGACGCGAGAAACTAAACCAGCGGTTCTACGCGTTGCGTGCGGTTGTACCAAACGTCTCGAAAATGGACAAAGCTTCTCTGCTCGGTGACGCGATTGCTTACATCAACGAGCTCAAGTCAAAGGTGACCAAGGCGGAGTCTGAGAAAAGTCAGATCAAAACCCAGCTCGAGGAAGTGAAAATGGAGCTCGCCGGAAGAAAAGCGAGCGCCGGTGGAGGAGATCGATCGTCGTCTTGCTCGATGACAGCGATCAAACCGGTGGGGATGGAGATCGAGGTGAAGATTATCGGTTGGGATGCGATGATAAGGGTGGAATCGAGCAAGAGGAATCATCCGGCAGCGAGGTTGATGTCGGCGTTGATGGATCTAGAGCTTGAGGTGAATCACGCGAGTATGTCGGTGGTTAACGATCTGATGATACATCAAGCGACGGTGAAGATGGGATTCAGAATATACACGCAGGAACAGCTCCGTGCGAGTTTAATCTCAAAGATCGGTTAAAAAGTAAAGATTAAGAAAGTTATTCGTTTTAGTTGGGGTTCCAGTAATTTTGTAGCATGTAGTTATTATCATGTAAGAAAGTCCATAATTAGAGCGACAAGTTTTATTTTGCTCTATCTCTCTCTCGAGTCTGTATCGTTGTTTGTTGTTGCGTCTCCAATGTGTAACGTGTATATAGTATATGAGTTATACTATGTGTTTGTTACTACCAAAACGATTTCTGCACAATTTTAGATAACGTGACTCTTTTCAAACTCCGGAGAATGCTAATACCCATGTTCGTTTTATCAATGCTACGACAAGCGGCTGCTGCTCTGAATTATAGCTACGGTTTGTTTATCAGACGCGGCGGCAAATAAAAATCAATACAGAGAACGCTGAAAATATCGGCGACAGCGTGATTCCAGTTTCCTACCTCCGATAATCAGCTTGCGACACTAGCGTAATTGTTGGCCGCTGCCGTCACTAGGGGCGTCTTTAAAACGAACAGTGGTAATATATATTGGAAAAAATGTCATTTAAATTGGGAAAATGTCATTTAAATCATTAATTCTCAAATTTGATTGAAATAAAGCATCAATTTTCGGTAAGTCAAAAAAATATTCAACTTTTATTGACGGATCATTTTAATCATAAACTTTCGTTGACTATATTATTTTAGGCATATCGTTAGTCAACGGTTATAGTTGACTAACAGTATGCCTAAAATGGCTTTTAAAGTTGATGCATTTTTGGCATAAATATAAATCAACAATATTTTTCAAAAAATTGGAAATTAACTTTTAGAATAAATTATTTAGTAACCATTAAATCTTATACCTAAAATTATTGAATATATATATATATATATATATATATATATATATATATATATATATATATATATATATATATATATATATATATATATATATATATATATATATATATATATATATATATATATATATATATATATATATATATATATATATATATATATATATATATATATATATATATATATATATATATATATATATATATATATATATATATATATATATATATATATATATATATATATATATATATATATATATATATATATATATATATATATATATATATATATATATATATATATATATATATATATATATATATATATATATATATATATATATATATATATATATATATATATATATATATATATATATATATATATATATATATATATATATATATATATATATATATATATATATATATATATATATATATATATATATATATATATATATATATATATATATATATATATATATATATATATATATATATATATATATATATATATATATATATATATATATATATATATATATATATATATATATATATATATATATATATATATATATATATATATATATATATATATATATATATATATATATATATATATATATATATATATATATATATATATATATATATATATATATATATATATATATATATATATATATATATATATATATATATATATATATATATATATATATATATATATATATATATATATATATATATATATATATATATATATATATATATATATATATATATATATATATATATATATATATATATATATATATATATATATATATATATATATATATATATATATATATATATATATATATATATATATATATATATATATATATATATATATATATATATATATATATATATATATATATATATATATATATATATATATATATATATATATATATATATATATATATATATATATATATATATATATATATATATATATATATATATATATATATATATATATATATATATATATATATATATATATATATATATATATATATATATATATATATATATATATATATATATATATATATATATATATATATATATATATATATATATATATATATATATATATATATATATATATATATATATATATATATATATATATATATATATATATATATATATATATATATATATATATATATATATATATATATATATATATATATATATATATATATATATATATATATATATATATATATATATATATATATATATATATATATATATATATATATATATATATATATATATATATATATATATATATATATATATATATATATATATATATATATATATATATATATATATATATATATATATATATATATATATATATATATATATATATATATATATATATATATATATATATATATATATATATATATATATATATATATATATATATATATATATATATATATATATATATATATATATATATATATATATATATATATATATATATATATATATATATATATATATATATATATATATATATATATATATATATATATATATATATATATATATATATATATATATATATATATATATATATATATATATATATATATATATATATATATATATATATATATATGTGATCAAGTTGGACCAATGTTCAAGATTATTTAGGCGCTGTCGTCTTGGTTAGGTAGGGCCTGTAGAATCTATTAATCGGATATTATCGAGGATTAAGGGGATTAATTTTATGATTTTTATATAGTTTTACCTTTAATATCATATATATTGTAAAAGTAACATGTTAAATGACCGCAGTGTAGTGGTAAAATCTGTTTTTGTAAAATGGTTGGATGCTGGTTCGAACAAAAGTGGAGTCACATGGCCTTTTATTTTATTTTTAAATAGAGGTTAGGACCGTCTTTTCGAATTCTTCTTCTTCCCCTCGCCTCTGTTAACCTAAAACGCAGCCGTTAAGTTCTTTTCATCGTTCTCATCATTTTTTTGTTTGAAATTCTTCAAGTTTACATCAGAAATCAACAAAACAATTAAAAATACATCTGATTTCGCACACAAATACATCTGATTCCGCGTTTTCAACCGAGTAGACCGAAATCGCTACGGCTCACCTCCGCCGAGCGCTTTTCCTCCGGTTAATCGGCCGCGGAGACCGAGTTTTAGAACATGGAGTTGGACCAATCCTGTTCTTGAAATGGATCACAGCCTAAAAGAAACTTAAATTAATTCTAAAGCGTCGAATGTGGTAGACACTTTTTTGTTTTCATTATCATATGAAATCTTATCGAGCATCTAATCAAACCAATAAGCATTCTTGCTTTTCATTCATCTCATTAGCTTATATCATTTCATAGCCTCGATCAAAATATAAGTACAAATTCAAATATTTGGCCCATTAACCAGTTCATTATTACAAAACATAAAATGTAAATAATTTTTATTTATATTCTAAAATAGTTAGTTAACATATCATTAGTTTATATTTTATTAGATAATTATAAAGAAATTTTGTAATTATTTACAATATTTATATCACTTTTATAACTATTCATATAGTCCTAATTGGATTATGATTCATAAATTTGTATTGTTTTTAAAATATTAATATATTTTTTATTCTCACAAGAATAAAATTAATGGTATTCTAATGATGTAACAATATTTTGGATCTTACAGTTTTGGTGAAATTTATTTTAATTAAAATGAAGAAGGAGTCTTGTAACACATTTATAGGAATTATATAATATATTTTTGGTAATTCTTTTCGTTTGAGCATAAAATTTGAATTAACACTTCACTAACAAATTTTTGACGGTAATATTATAAAACATAATCTCAATAAGATTATATAAACAGTTAAGAAAAATTGATCGTAGATAATTATAAAGAAATTTTGTAATTATTTACAATATTTATATCACTTTTATAACTATTCATATAGTCCTAATTGGATTATGATTCATAAATTTGTATTGTTTTTAAAATATTAATATATTTTTTATTCTCACAAGAATAAAATTAATGGTATTCTAATGATGTAACAATATTTTGGATCTTACAGTTTTGGTGAAATTTATTTTAATTAAAATGAAGAAGGAGTCTTGTAACACATTTATAGGAATTATATAATATATTTTTGGTAATTCTTTTCGTTTGAGCATAAAATTTGAATTAACACTTCACTAACAAATTTTTGGCGGTAATATTATAAAACATAATCTCAATAAGATTATATAAACAGTTAAGAAAAATTGATCGTAGATAATTATAAAGAAATTTTGTAATTATTTACAATATTTATATCACTTTTATAACTATTCATATAGTCCTAATTGGATTATGATTCATAAATTTGTATTGTTTTTAAAATATTAATATATTTTTTATTCTCACAAGAATAAAATTAATGGTATTCTAATGATGTAACAATATTTTGGATCTTACAGTTTTGGTGAAATTTATTTTAATTAAAATGAAGAAGGAGTCTTGTAACACATTTATAGGAATTATATAATATATTTTTGGTAATTCTTTTCGTTTGAGCATAAAATTTGAATTAACACTTCACTAACAAATTTTTGACGGTAATATTATAAAACATAATCTCAATAAGATTATATAAACAGTTAAGAAAAATTGATCGTAGATAATTATAAAGAAATTTTGTAATTATTTACAATATTTATATCACTTTTATAACTATTCATATAGTCCTAATTGGATTATGATTCATAAATTTGTATTGTTTTTAAAATATTAATATATTTTTTATTCTCACAAGAATAAAATTAATGGTATTCTAATGATGTAACAATATTTTGGATCTTACAGTTTTGGTGAAATTTATTTTTAATTAAAATGAAGAAGGAGTCTTGTAACACATTTATAGGAATTATATAATATATTTTTTGGTAATTCTTTTCGTTTGAGCATAAAATTTGAATTAACACTTCACTAACAAATTTTTTGACGGTAATATTATAAAACATAATCTCAATAAGATTATATAAACAGTTAAGAAAAATTGATCGTAGATAATTATAAAAGTTCTTGATAATTATTTTATAACTAAATTCTTAATTTCTCATAAGTTAAATAATTATTTTAAAACATAAATGAAATTATATAATTTTTTACTTTGATAAAATGAAAACAATTATATTTTTGGTTTGAATTATTTCTTCTTTTATTATTAGTGTTATAGTTATTAAATATATATTTTTAATATTTAAATTTTAAGATTTTGAAAAAAAAACTGTTGATTTATATTTGTGTCAAAAAGGTATCAACTTTAAAGCTATTTTAGGCATACTGTTAGTCAACTATAACCGTTGACTAACGATATGCCTAAAATGATATGGTCAACGAAAGTTTATGATTAAAATGGCTTGTCAATAAAAATTGAATATTTTTTTCTTACCGAAAAGTTGGTGCTTTATTTCAACCAAATTTGAAAGTTGATGATTTAAATTAAATTTTTCCGTTCCAAAACTCGTCTATATGATTTTCACGAATCATGGCATTTTATATCTTTTTTTTAATTGAATTTTAAATTTATTCAAACCAAAAACTCCTTTTTGTTTACATTTACAAATGCTTCATATGAAAGAATAAAAAATAAATGTTTTTGGTTCTACGCTAACTATGATTTGGGACTGGTCATATATGTTATGTGTATTTTCACAAATTACTGTATAGATCATTTTTTGGGGTAAAATGTTAAATATAGCAGAAATAATATAATATATATATATATATATATATATATATATATATATATATATATGTGATCAAGTTGGACCAATGTTCAAGATTGCGCTAGGCGCTGTGCGTGCGGTTAGGTAGGGCCTAGCGCCGAATCTATTAATCGGATATTATGCGGGGATTAATCGGGGATTAATTTTATGATTTTTATATAGTTTTACCTT
The DNA here is from genome assembly GCA_016771965.1 of Brassica carinata. Taxonomy (NCBI): domain Eukaryota; kingdom Viridiplantae; phylum Streptophyta; class Magnoliopsida; order Brassicales; family Brassicaceae; genus Brassica; species Brassica carinata. Next base: position 3,907,056 of record CM028689.1, on the reverse strand, counting down.
TAATATCATATATATTGTAAAAGTAACATGTTAAATGACCGCAGTGTAGTGGTAAAATCTGTTTTTGTAAAATGGTTGGATGCTGGTTCGAACAAAAGTGGAGTCACATGGCCTTTTATTTTATTTTTAAATAGAGGTTAGGACCGTCTTTTCGAATTCTTCTTCTTCCCCTCGCCTCTGTTAACCTAAAACGCAGCCGTTAAGTTCTTTTCATCGTTCTCATCATTTTTTGTTTGAAATTCTTCAAGTTTACATCAGAAATCAACAAAACAATTAAAAATACATCTGATTCCGCGTTTTCAACCGAGTAGACCGAAATCGCTACGGCTCACCTCCGCCGAGCGCTTTTCCTCCGGTTAATCGGCCGCGGAGACCGAGTTTTAGAACATGGAGTTGGACCAATCCTGTTCTTGAAATGGATCACAGCCTAAAAGAAACTTAAATTAATTCTAAAGCGTCGAATGTGGTAGACACTTTTTTGTTTTCATTATCATATGAAATCTTATCGAGCATCTAATCAAACCAATAAGCATTCTTGCTTTTCATTCATCTCATTAGCTTATATCATTTCATAGCCTCGATCAAAATATAAGTACAAATTCAAATATTTGGCCCATTAACCAGTTCATTATTACAAAACATATAATGTAACTAATTAGCAATGTTTTGAAAATCAAACTGAACATTGACTTGGTATAGTAACTGAGTCAATGGTCAGACCGGTCTAACCGATTCAACCGAATTTTATAATTTTTAATTTAATTTAAAATTAAATAAAATATATAAAACTATATAATTACGTTTATAAAATTTATATTATTGTTAGAATTCAAAAATGATATAAAAATATATTGAAAATACTTTATTTAAATAAAATGTTACATAATATTTAAAACTCAATTCAACGAAAACTAAAATTTACCACATAACAATTTGGCTTGTCATTAAATATCCAAAGGAAATCTTAAGTTTTTTTTTGGTAAAAAAGAAAATCTTAAGTTATAAACTAATCTATTCATAATCCTCTCTAAAAAAAACTAATCTACTCATAATGTTTTAAAATATTTTTGTTTATTTTTCAAACAAACAAAAGCTTTCAGACTTCGGCTACTGAATCTGATGATCATGTGACAAATTATCACACGAATCATTGAGACTTATATTGTTTTAAATTTTGTAGATTTAGTTTCTTGTTTTATATTTTATTGATAATCTCATAATCATATTCTAAATACCTTAATGGTTAACTAGATTTTCATATGCATTTTAAAAATGCGAGATTATTTTTTTCTACAAAAGATAATTTTAAAAATCAAAATATTTAATTTTAATTGTATTTATATTTGTATGCTGGTTGGATTTTATTTTTTGGTGATAAAATATTCAATTTTGGTTAAAGTAAAATTGTTAGATTTTTGAAATATAAACACTTAAATTTTTGGATTTGTTAATTTATTATAATACTTAGATATTAAAATTTAAATAAAAATATTAATAAAATGGTACTTTACGTATTCGATATTGTAAATATTACATAATTTTTTTGAACTAAAATAAAGAATTTTTTGTTAGTTATTTACTAAAAATAAGAATTTGATTATTTATCTAAACAATAAGAATGAAAAATATTAGATCTTGTTATAGTAAAATATGAAGTATATAATATTTTTGAAAATATCAATTACCGGAAGAATAATTTCATGTGTAGTGGTTCATAAAATTAAAATAGTTTAATTTATAAGTTATGATCAAAATATTATCAATAAAATCTATGGTCTTAACTAAAAAATCAGTGACTTTTCCATGATGTAATATGTAATATTTATTTTAAAAAAGGTTTTCTGCTGGGCTGAAGCTCAAACTTTTGATACCCTTAAAAAAGATCGGGTCTGCCACTGTATATAAGTGTACTGTTTTTTTCTTTATATAATGATATCCTGTTTTAATAAGATAGAAATATATTTGAAGATTAAATCATAAATAACTACAGTATATAGTTTGCTATTTTTAGCAAATTGGTTAAGTATGGAACAAATGTATATATTTATATTACATTCGATTATTATTTGACACTATATTTTTATTTTCTTTATAAAATATTTCTATTCATAAGTAGAAATTATTTCAATACCCACCACTGTAAATATATATGTATTGTAAATCGTAAGGTATATACTTCAAACTTCAAATGTTTAGCACACTGGAATATAACTTAATTGTTTTACCTTCTTGTGTTAAGTTTAAAGGTGCTAAAGAAGCGAATGAGATTATAAAGAGCAAAATGAAAAAAGAAATATTTCTTTACGAAAACACTACACACACATGCACATGCTATCCTCTATCTTCTCCCCCAACTTAACCTTTCATCTATTGTATTTAGACATTTCAATTTGTTGAACAAAAAAAAACATTTCAATTTAAAAATTCATTATCTTTGCCATCTCCGCTTTCTTTTTTTAACAACAAATCCTTATATTAAAATTAAACGTTCGATGGACTAAATCAGTTACAACTGAAGAGGGATACTAGACTGTAAGCTGATAAACTAACATACCTAAAGCATAACGAAGATAAAATAACTAATGAAAGAAGAAACCGTAAATTTTCTCACTTTACTATTTCCTTTTTGCTATAGTTTTGTACTTTCACTAAAGTATGATCTCAATAGTAAACTTCCGCACTAAGTTATTATTATTGTTTAACGAATGTGCAATTCATTCAATCAAAAGTATATATTACATCACGTGTACTTTTTAGAATAGTTTTAAAGAATAAAACAAATGAAAATAACAAAATATAAATGATACGTTTCTTATGTTGCTTTAGCCTTTAGATCTTTCTTTTTTTAGCCTTTAGATCTTGTTCTAACTAGAAGGCCTTCATCGAGTGTGTAGTCGCTCATTTCTCTAACAAAAAGCATTCTGTTTTTCTTTTTTTTCGACAAAATAAAAAGCATTCTGTTTTTTTTTTTTTGATAAATAAAAAGCATTCTGTTTAAAAATATGCTTGATATAAAAGAAATATAAAAATGTATGTTTTCCATCAAGTTGAATGGTTGTGGTCTTTATCAACATGCAAACTTGATTCGAACATGGGAAAGAGAGAATATGATGGGTTGACCAGTTAGCCTTCAGTCTTTACATTTTGTAGATTCATTGCTGGAAATAATAAAGCAATGGAAGATACACAAGCATATGCTTTCTTCTCGTTTTTTTCATACAAAAGCATATGCTTTATAATCTTAGATAGATTTTTCTAACCATTTCTTTTGGTTAAAGATATTAAATCAATTTTTATAAAATTAATAAGTTGATATAAAATTGTATGATTATCGAAAATTAAAACTAAATATTATTTACAAAATTTGTAGGTATATAAGAAACTAATACTTTTACGATTAAATTTTTATAATTTTTTTAAAAATGTATACAATCTTTTAAAATTTCTAGTAATATTGTATAATTTTATTACTACAGAATTAAATAATATCGAAATCTGTAATATCATATTTTAATGGTGGTGCATGAGTTATTACCATATTCTAAAAGGTTCACCAAAAATTTATATCAACATTAAATTTAATATATCAATTATTACCATATTTTAAAAAGTTTACCAAAAATATAAAGCATCATTAAATGTAATTGTCTATGTCATATTTAGCCATAAGTTATGTCATCAATTTTATTAGCTATGCCACAATTTTTTAAGATGATTGTACATAATACATGTGTCAAATTACTTCTCAAATAATATATAGGGATATTATATATCTCTTTTTGTTATATATCTTGTATGCACTATGGTCAATTTACATAATTGATTTATGTATTTTATTAGGTTTAAGCACTGGCGCATATAAGCATGGTTTGGCTGTCTCAATTAAGCAACATAGAACGTTTATACATTTTGGTTTTCAGAGAGATCTGATGTTACAGTTTTTTTTATGAAAGATCAGATAAATGGAAAAGGGCAGCCAGAGATTGATTCCTAACCATATTACTTAACTCGAAAGATTGAATAAGTGGACTGTTAGTGACATTATTATCAATTATATTGTTGAGTAATCAAGCATGTGCCCTATCTTTGCTTTCTCACTGAAGGACCAATCCTTTTTGCATCCCTCTCTATCTCTTTACCATGAATTTTCGGTTAGGCTGATTTTATAATCGTCATGTCATAACCATCAACTTCACTAATTTATTAGTCATCCATCAGATCTATCCCTCATAAATGGCAATGTTCTTGATTTTTCCCCCAATAATATAGTAATGTCTAACTTTACTTTCTCACCAAAGTATTGGATAAAGTTTGGAAGATAATGGTAAGAAAACCTTTTTGCCAAAATAAAGAAAACCCTATGCGTATAAAATATGTAAGAGAAATTGATGATTTTTCTTCTCAACTTAGATAAACACATAAAATATAAGATATCAACTAAAAAGTTATACATGGTACGTTTTATGTTAATACGAAAACATAAGAAAACAAGCCCAAAAAATATAATAATGATCTAATTCTATTTTGTAAATAAATAAAGAACAGGTAGCTTCCTAATACATAATAATCTTTCAACCAGTCCTGTCTTATAAATTATTAAATGAATTAGCCGTAGCTCTCCTCGGATATACCTATTAATAATGGTTAATTATACACTCATATTTTTACTGTTCATAGAAAATACAAAGTAAAGTATAAGCATCGTGACTCAAAAGTACCTACCAGATTTTGCTGAATTCATGTATAAATAATTAAATATTCAACTAACTACAAGTTCTAACTATCTATGTTACTTATATTTTAGAACCAGGAAAACCAATATTGGTGGTAAAACCTGATCGGTGGAATCAAAGATGTCAGAAAGCGCACCACTTCATCAGCTTATTTGTCCTATTACAAAACAAGTATATAGAAATATTCACATCTTGTATATAGATAAAGTTAATGTATATTAGTGTGTTTATATGTAAAAGGTGTAACAATAAACAGGTAAGGTTAGTGGAATTCATCTTCCAAAAGTTACTAGATTCCTGGGGTTACATGAAGATAAAAATTGGGTGACTTTGTTGAATCATTCCATAAAGCTACTTTAGAGTACATGTTCCTTAGATCTCTAATCCATTTAATAAATATTTAAATTTCAGTAGTTGATCAAAATCGTGTATTACTAGTCGTTCCAAAAGAAAAGCAACAACCCAGCTAAAAAATTGTCAAATGTTACTTTCAATCGGTAACCTTTTTTTTTTTTGTAAACTAATCGGTAACTTTATGAACAAGAAGAAGTTGGATTACAAATTTTTAATCGTCAACTGATCTGATTGCACAGTGAAGTTATCGTTGTCAGCGTTTTAATATCAAACTGAAAGATATATTGCATTATCCCACACAACTAAATCAATATTAGAAGATGATTTAATTTTTCTAATTCTATCATTCACGTAAGAGCATTTGAAAACTAAATCAATATTAGAAGATGATTTAATTTTTCTAATTCTATCATTCACGTAAGAGCATTTGAAAACATGGTGAATAGTTTTACCATGTGACTTGACAACAAATTTTTTAACACTTTAACATTTTCTGGTAAACAGTTTTACTTGCACTATATTCATGGTTAGAATTTTAATACTGCACTAAAACATTCAGATAAGCCCTGTTCTTTTATTGTTCGCTGTGACCAGCAGTAGCGTCAAAAGAAAAGCACTAATTGAAGACAAATTGATCGCGTTTTGGAGAAAAAATCAGTCGCCAACAAACTGCCGGAGACACAAAATGCAGAGACTTACCGTCGCAGTTATTTTCAGCGTCATATTTAATTATCGTTGCTCCACGCAGCGACTGGAAAAAACAAGTTCGTTTGGTCCCGTTAGCGGTGAATCTGCCATGATAATAGATGTATTTCCGGTCGCTACCGCTGATCATGGCGTCAGTGAAAAGAACAGGGCCATGTTTAATATTAGTTAGATATAATATTTTTAGTGGAACTCCCGGTATATTTAGTCACTGGACAAAAGGGATCTCCACATTTTTGAAAAATGTGTTTTTATTTGAAAATTGATCTGTTATTTTTTGTAAAATTAATTTTAATGTTAAATTGATTTTAGAGAACTGCGTATGTCAAAATTTGAAATCCAACCTAAACTAAATAACAGATAAATTTGTATTTTGCATGAAATGACAACATCATATGCGAAATACAAATAAGACCAATAGAAAAATAGCTTTTTTTTTTTTTTTTTTGGATTAACGGGGTATCCCAAGCCATGGAGAGACCCGAGTAATCCCCAGGAATAAGCACTCACCTGATGTAATCTCTCCGAAGATTCAAATGGGCTCAAAAGCATGGCCTATATCCAGTGTAGGTGACCGGGATAATTGTGACTTGGCCACAATGTGGATCGAACTGAAACGTGTCTGGCTCTCATTGCCTCGTCCACTGACCACAATCACCCGGTCAAAATAGCTTTCATTCGGGACCAAACCCAGATTTTCCTTCTATCAAATTGATTAACTTGTTGAAACATAATCTCTTCGTTTGATAATTCATATGTGCTCTTTATTTTGTTAACTTGCTGATTTACATGGATTAACATCATTTCGTTTTTACTGTTATAATAATTAAATTGCTATTGTCATCATCTATAGTAATCTTAGAGCATCATTATCCATAATTTTAGGGTGGGGTTCTAGTAATATAAGAAACTGTTTCTTAATTTTCAATTAAAAGTTAAGAAACTGTTTTTAAAGTAACATAGTTTCGCTGTGTTTGAAGTATTTTGTTTCAGTTTATATTCTTATTAAAATTTCCTTCACATAAATTTCAAATTAGAATCCTCTTAAAATGTAGTTCAATTCTGTTATAAAAAATAAAATGATATCTTGTTGATTTATAAATAAATTGATAAAGATTTTAAAATTATAGATAAATTGTATATATTAAATTTTAAACTGAATCCAAAATTTTAAAAATCTTATCTATTTTAAGTCTGATGGAGTTGATTTAGACTTATATAACCAATACCACCCGCTAAAACTAATGAGGATGATATTCATTTCATGCGAAATACAAATAAGACCAATAGAATAAAATAACGTATTGTATTTCACTAAATTCAAAAAGTACATTATAACAGTTTACAAAAAAAGAGTAAAATATAAACTGATGTTATCAGTACCTCTCTTCTCAGTTCTCATCGTGATGGTGTGAATTCTACTCTTTTATTTCCATTTTCTCGTTCAACCAACTCCCAAATATGGGATCCTCCCATTTATATTGCCAAACGCAAAAACATTTGTTAAGATTAAAAACCCATTATAGTGGGCAATTCAATCTTTCCCACATTTGCTTTTGTCTGAAGAAAGTGTCTACTTTAGGCCACTTTTTCAAATTTATTTTTATTTTTGGACTGACATAGTTGGCAATGTGTTGGAAAGAGACAATCTAAGATGTCATTTTCTTGTTTAGGTCCAGCAAATTTTGATGAAACCCATGTTGCCTAACGAAAAATGTTTTGACAAACACTCTATTTTTACAGTAGACTTCCATGGAGTAACCATATATTGTCAAGCCTACTCACGCTACTACAATATCTAATAAAACTTAAAATAATATTACAATGAATCAGTATAGTCACTTTTTGTTTGAGGAGACCCTATGTCTAACAAATATATAAAATTAGGCAGGCAAAGTAAAGTATACTTATCTCTACATTATAACGTGTAATTATTTTCCCTACTTGGTCCCATCTCAGTTCTTCTCCTCTATATCTATCCCCACATTTCATTGCATTGATTCTCTTACAAAACACTCTCTTTATCTCTGTCTCTCCCTCCATGTCTAACATGTTTAGCAGAATTGCAATGACCAACTATGTTGTTGTTCTTGTTTTTTCCTTAACGTTCTTAGGTATGTTCTTTTGCGTATATATAGCTTATTTCTGTCTAACAAATAAAAAAACCATTATCTTAATTTTAACTTGACATTACATTTATTCTAATTCATGTTCCATTTTTTTTCACAGAACATGGATTATTGTTTCAAAGGGTGTCCTCTCTTGGCATAAACTACGGTCAAGTCGGCGACAATCTTCCTCCACCAGACAAAGTTCTTCAGCTCTTGGGCTCACTCCATATCAACAAGACAAGAATATACGACACAAACCCTAAAGTCTTAACCTCATTCGCCAATTCCAACATTGAGCTCTTCGTCACCGTCGAAAACCAGATGCTTCCCAGCTTAGTCGATCCTCAGCAAGCTCTCCAATGGGTCACGTCCCGTATCAAACCCTACTTCCCGGCCACCAAGATCGGCGGTATTGCAGTCGGCAACGAACTATACACCGACGACGACTCGAGCCTCATAGCATACATCAAACCTATTTTCCAATAGAAAAATAGCTTTTTTTTTTTTTTTTTTGGATTAACGGGGTATCCCAAGCCATGGAGAGACCCGAGTAATCCCCAGGAATAAGCACTCACCTGATGTAATCTCTCCGAAGATTCAAATGGGCTCAAAAGCATGGCCTATATCCAGTGTAGGTGACCGGGATAATTGTGACTTGGCCACAATGTGGATCGAACTGAAACGTGTCTGGCTCTCATTGCCTCGTCCACTGACCACAATCACCCGGTCAAAATAGCTTTCATTCTGGGACCAAACCCAGATTTTCCTTCTATCAAATTGATTAACTTGTTGAAACATAATCTCTTCGTTTGATAATTCATATGTGCTCTTTATTTTGTTAACTTGCTGATTTACATGGATTAACATCATTTCGTTTTTACTGTTATAATAATTAAATATTCAACTAACTACAAGTTCTAACTATCTATGTTACTTATATTTTAGAACCAGGAAAACCAATATTGGTGGTAAAACCTGATCGGTGGAATCAAAGATGTCAGAAAGCGCACCACTTCATCAGCTTATTTGTCCTATTACAAAACAAGTATATAGAAATATTCACATCTTGTATATAGATAAAGTTAATGTATATTAGTGTGTTTATATGTAAAAGGTGTAACAATAAACAGGTAAGGTTAGTGGAATTCATCTTCCAAAAGTTACTAGATTCCTGGGGTTACATGAAGATAAAAATTGGGTGACTTTGTTGAATCATTCCATAAAGCTACTTTAGAGTACATGTTCCTTAGATCTCTAATCCATTTAATAAATATTTAAATTTCAGTAGTTGATCAAAATCGTGTATTACTAGTCGTTCCAAAAGAAAAGCACTAATTGAAGACAAATTGATCGCGTTTTGGAGAAAAATCAGTCGCCAACAAACTGCCGGAGACACAAAATGCAGAGACTTACCGTCGCAGTTATTTTCAGCGTCATATTTAATTATCGTTGCTCCACGCAGCGACTGGAAAAAACAAGTTCGTTTGGTCCCGTTAGCGGTGAATCTGCCATGATAATAGATGTATTTCCGGTCGCTACCGCTGATCATGGCGTCAGTGAAAAGAACAGGGCCATGTTTAATATTAGTTAGATATAATATTTTTAGTGGAACTCCCGGTATATTTAGTCACTGGACAAAAGGGATCTCCACATTTTTGAAAAATGTGTTTTTATTTGAAAATTGATCTGTTATTTTTTGTAAAATTAATTTTAATGTTAAATTGATTTTAGAGAACTGCGTATGTCAAAATTTGAAATCCAACCTAAACTAAATAACAGATAAATTTGTATTTTGCATGAAATGACAACATCATATGCGAAATACAAATAAGACCAATAGAATAAAATAACGTATTGTATTTCACTAAATTCAAAAAGTACATTATAACAGTTTACAAAAAAAGAGTAAAATATAAACTGATGTTATCAGTACCTCTCTTCTCAGTTCTCATCGTGATGGTGTGAATTCTACTCTTTTATTTCCATTTTCTCGTTCAACCAACTCCCAAATATGGGATCCTCCCATTTATATTGCCAAACGCAAAAACATTTGTTAAGATTAAAAACCCATTATAGTGGGCAATTCAATCTTTCCCACATTTGCTTTTGTCTGAAGAAAGTGTCTACTTTAGGCCACTTTTTCAAATTTATTTTTATTTTTGGACTGACATAGTTGGCAATGTGTTGGAAAGAGACAATCTAAGATGTCATTTTCTTGTTTAGGTCCAGCAAATTTTGATGAAACCCATGTTGCCTAACGAAAAATGTTTTTGACAAACACTCTATTTTTACAGTAGACTTCCATGGAGTAACCATATATTGTCAAGCCTACTCACGCTACTACAATATCTAATAAAACTTAAAATAATATTACAATGAATCAGTATAGTCACTTTTGTTTGAGGAGACCCTATGTCTAACAAATATATAAAATTAGGCAGGCAAAGTAAAGTATACTTATCTCTACATTATAACGTGTAATTATTTTCCCTACTTGGTCCCATCTCAGTTCTTCTCCTCTATATCTATCCCCACATTTCATTGCATTGATTCTCTTACAAAACACTCTCTCTTTATCTCTGTCTCTCCCCTCCATGTCTAACATGTTTAGCAGAATTGCAATGACCAACTATGTTGTTGTTCTTGTTTTTTCCTTAACGTTCTTAGGTATGTTCTTTTGCGTATATATAGCTTATTTCTGTCTAACAAATAAAAAAACCATTATCTTAATTTTAACTTGACATTACATTTATTCTAATTCATGTTCCATTTTTTTTCACAGAACATGGATTATTGTTTCAAAGGGTGTCCTCTCTTGGCATAAACTACGGTCAAGTCGGCGACAATCTTCCTCCACCAGACAAAGTTCTTCAGCTCTTGGGCTCACTCCATATCAACAAGACAAGAATATACGACACAAACCCTAAAGTCTTAACCTCATTCGCCAATTCCAACATTGAGCTCTTCGTCACCGTCGAAAACCAGATGCTTCCCAGCTTAGTCGATCCTCAGCAAGCTCTCCAATGGGTCACGTCCCGTATCAAACCCTACTTCCCGGCCACCAAGATCGGCGGTATTGCAGTCGGCAACGAACTATACACCGACGACGACTCGAGCCTCATAGGGTTTGTTACATACATCACCACATTCCTTAAACATATAAATTTTTCAAATCGTCACGTATACACATTAATTGTTATTGCTATGCAGATATCTTGTACCTGCAATGATGAGCATTCATGCAGCTCTCGTCCAAACTGGTCTAGACAAGTACATTCAAGTATCTACTCCGAATTCACTATCAGTCCTTCAAGAATCTTACCCTCCATCCGCCGGATGTTTCAGGCCACAAGTCGCCGGCGTTATGACGCAGCTTCTAAGCTTCTTGCATAGCACGAAATCCACTTTTTGGATCAATGCTTACCCTTATTTCGCTTACAAGGATTCTCCAACAAAGATCCCATTAGATTATGTTCTTTTCAACCCTAACCCTGGAATGGTTGACCCCTACACCAAGTATCACTACGATAACATGCTCTATGCTCAAGTAGACGCTGTGATCTTCGCCATGGCAAGGCTTGGCTTTAAAGATATCGAAGTTGGGGTCTCTGAGACTGGTTGGCCGTCTAAAGGCGACGGAGATGAGGTTGGAGCCACCGTGGCCAACGCGGCAGTTTATAACAAGAATCTTCTAAAGAGACAACTTCAGAGTGAAGGAACGCCATTGAGAAAAAATATGGGACTTGATGTTTATCTCTTTGCTCTCTTTAATGAAGACCTTAAACCAGGACCAACCTCTGAGAGAAACTATGGATTGTATCAGCCTGATGAGACAATGGCTTACAATGTAGGTTTATTATCATCATCACAATCATCTACTTCTACAACTAATTCCATTGTTTCCCTCACTTCCTCTGCCTCTACGGTATGTATCAACCCTCGACTTTAATTACTCTGTCTCTACTAGATATGTATTAATATTTATTTTTTATTTGGTCTTTAAGTATCACATTAAATTCCCTAAAAAGTTCTTGATCGAGAAAGACAACAAATACTAACTGTGAAGTGCAATTTTTTAAAAAAGAAGAGAAATGTAACGTTTTTCTCTTAATATTGTGACGTTTAAACTTTGAAAGTTAGGCTTCTCTAGAATTTATTTTGACAAACAAACTTTTAGAAATTAATAATGATAAATTTTCATTTTCAGCGATATGATTGGTACTCTACTAGTGTTTTAATTAAATCATGTGATATTTATGATTATCTTCACCATTTGGTTTCTTTTCCACATTGATAAAATGAGTAATTGTGGTCTCCGTCATTACTAATTCATTGTTATTTATTTAAACAGGATATAAAGAGGGGAAATCAACGGTTAATATATTTTATATGCGTTTACTTGCTGGCCATTCATATGCTAATTAGAAGACGGTACTAGAAGCAGAAACAAAACCGAGAGAAATTCTACTTGTATATAGAGAGAGTCCACTAATGCGGTTCTGTTTCAACTAGAAGAATTCTATTATTTCCAAAGTGTCTCAGATGATTCTTTAAAGAAACAAAACAATCAGAAAATTTCTTCCGAGTGATTAATTAATTATCTCGAGAAGGTGATGCAGTACTGCAAAGCAAATCCAGTGTATAAAAAGAAAGTGACCCTTCATAAGTCATAACCATTCATATTCTGTCAATATAACATAAGAAAATCTAACATGACAATCAAATTTTTTTTTTTTGGTAAATTACAATTAAATATATTGTTTAACAGACTCGCACAAAGAAAAAGAGGATAGCTGTCTTTACAATTCACTTACTTCTGAAAACTGGAAAAAGCAAAATATAGAAATAGTTAATAATAAAATAGTGAGGATATTCAAGTGTTAATTAAATAATTTAATTGTTGAAGGATTTACTGTGAATATTTTTTTGTGGCAAAATTCAAGTCCTTTCACCGCGATTTCAATCATGCTTGACTATTTATAGACTCTTTGAACCCTGTTCGGAAACTCGCTAGGCGTTATATGTACGCTCGAGTTGGGCTTAGCGCCTAATGAATAAAACGGGGATTAAACGCAAATTAATCGGCGTCTAGTTTTAGGTATTAAATATAGTTTGCATTAATATTACAAATGAGATAATGTAGTCAAGTGGCCGAATACATCTGGAGTCCATTAACTCACGAGTTCGAGCCGCAGATGTGTCATTTTTGCTCTTAATTTTATAGCGAGTGGCATAATGGTAATTTAGTCTTCTTTTTTATCTGAATCTCCTTAAGAGTTTACCGATTACTGCCATTTTTTCCAGCGGCAGCCATAAATATCTTTAACATAATACTTCAACATGTAGATCTGACATATACCAATGGATTTTGACCTCTAAAAGAATAAAAAGCTAAGTTTTTTAATGGCTCCGTGAAATTAGCTGATTTTGGCTTATTCGCAAAGGTGAGGGAACGTGGAGCGTTTAACCGCCGCAAACGCGGCCGCGTCACCCGCGTTTTAGAACAGGTAATAAACCTATGAGTTATATATGAGGGTTGTTTGAAGAATAAAACGAAGCTCATATGAATTTGAAATTAATTTTCAAGGTGAACAAACTTTTTAGAACATAAATTTTCCGGAATAAATCCAAAAGACCCTACACACAGATATATGAAAAACTCTAATGTCATTATTTTACCCAAAAAAAACTCTAATGTCATTGCGGTTATGTGAAACAATGATTTATAAATCTAATTATTAATTATTACTAAACTACTCAATATACATTACCATTTATTGTAAGACACTACAAATTATTACTCTATAGTACAGTTATATCATATGTTTTTCATCATCATATATATGTTTTATTGGTTGGTTATACTGAAAGAGTTGAATGTTCTTTATCTTTTGGACGTGGAATCCATCACCCTAATGTCATTGCGGTTATGTGAAACAATGATTTATAATCTAATTATTAATTATTACTAAACTACTCAATATACATTACCATTTATTGTAAGACACTACAAATTATTACTCTATAGTACAGTTATATCATATGTTTTTCATCATCATATATATATATTTTATTGGTTGGTTATACTGAAAGAGTTGAATGTTCTTTATCTTTTGGACGTGGAATCCATCACCCTTAAACTTTACGATTCCTTCCTTTTTCGTTTTAGTATCTCACCGTCAGTATATCTTTAATTAGCTGATATTGCATCCATTTGATCAAAAAAAAAAGCTGATATTGCATCCAAAAGACACATGCATGCATTATATATATGTATATATGTACGTTTCCATGACATTACATGAGACATGTAAGACGTAACATGAAAGGAACATGAAATATGTGAAAAGTGTACCTTTTTTTTTTGGTAAAAGAAAAGTGTACATTTTGTGTTTGGAATATTCAGCAGTTCACCATTTGGATACCTATTTCTATCGGTGGTAAAAAAGGAATGCTTGCTCTTCCTAACGGGAAGAACCGAAACATGTACTTTTCAAAAAAAAAAAAAAAAGAACCGAAACATGTTTTATTTAAGAAACATATTAATAGATATGGACGGTCCCAACTTTATTCCATGGCCATGTTTTTAGTCGTCAGCATTTTGACAATAGTCGTTGGCAGTCCCTTTTCTAAGGAGCTTTCTCTCTTTTTATAATTTTATAGTTTTCTTCTTTTTCGTCCAGACTCAATTGTGTTATTTTTTCACCATGTTTATTATATTAGAATATCTGCATTGATTTTCCTATTCCTTTTTGTGTTTGTATATTCCATCACGGTTTCACTTGACCGGTTATATTGAGTTTCCATTTGGAAATTACAATAACAAATTATATAAAGCGGTCCATTAAGTTTAGTGAAATTTTGTGAAAACCAAACATATGATGTACATATTTTAAAGTTACAATTATTAGAGTCATTTTTATTGGCACCATATTACTCGGGTTTTCTACTTTATCCAAATGATAGTTTGACTAATGCTAAGCCCCAAAAGAATTGTGTAATAATTGTTAACTAGCTAGACACTTTTTGATCCATCTTGTAAATGAGAGAGAGATCATCTTTTTTGGTATAAACGTCCTTAAATTATTAAAATTAGAGGTTTTGGCCGCACTCATACAAACATAATCTTTTTACGAATACTTATTAATTTATGTCTTATTAATTAAAATACCAGCATGATAGATTGTTATTTAAGATCTTAAAAATTTTAAATCAAACATCAAATTATTTATATATGAAATTTTTTTCCATTAAATATATATATATGTTTATTTTGTGTTGAAATTTAAGAAACACTCACATATTAGAAATATTTAGAAATATCTTTATACAAATGTTTTGATTGATTAATATCTAATCATAAATTTTTTTTATATCTTAATTTTTTATTATAGAAAAATATTATTTCTAGATAACAATCCAATATATAAGAATTATCATATTTTTTTTTTAAATATAGGAATATTATTTCTAGATAAAAACCCAATCTAAGAATTATCTTTTTAATATCTTTTTATTTTTTTAAATTTCATAATATTAAATTATAATAAATTAAATAATATAACATATAAATCTCATATTATTAATATAAATTCGTATTTAATTATATGATAAATTAAATAAATATTAATTAAGGGTGTGGATGATTTTAGCCGTTCTAACTTTTAATTTGAAAGTTCGAATGCGAAAAATAACTTCGCAGATAATAGTATAGATCCACTAGTCAAAAATAAATATCATATATGTTACAAGATAATTTTTTGTTAACTTTTCTTCATAGTGATTTTTTTTCCTGACAATGGGCTTTCTTCATAGTGATCCTGTCACTAATAATAAAATCACGCCGGATATACGCATTTTTATGGTTATATCCCGCTCACAATTATTATTTTTTTTCGAAAAATAATATATTTTCAAAAGTAAAATGGAACTTTTTAGGTGCGCACACATGGTTGAATGAATCATTCGTCAGAGAGACAAGTTAAGCTCACATCAGGTATGCAAAGATGAAAATCAAAGTCCATGTTGGCACATGGATACCTTTGGCTCATATATGAATATATGATATCAATCATCGTATCCTTTATTTCTTTTATCATATATTTATAATGCAACTGGATAAAATCGTTAGTTTTTAGTTTATGAAACTGAATCTCTTATACAAAGCCGAATGGCCCGAATCTAATATATGGGGTTATACTTGAAGCCCGTACTGATTTTCCAGTCTGGCAATATATTGTTTTTCTCCTTTGTCGGGCTTAGTATTATTTCCAAACCATAAAAATTATGACAATTGTCTCTCCTTTCTAGGGGCTCGAGAGATGAGACGAAATTGTTGATTATCATTATTTCCTTTTGTTAGATTTTACCCTATAATAGTTAATAAGATAAGGAAAAAAATTTCAAATTTATTTTAACTCAGGCATGGCACAATTGTATATGTATTTTGAAGGAGATAAAATTTGGCACATTCTGATCTCGAATGTACAAAGCCATTATGTATTCTTCAATTAACCTATTAAGTCTAACATATATCAAAGCTAATTCATTTAACTAACTGAAAAGTATTCCCTAATTTGCTGATAAGTTTTATACTTGGCGGTCAAGATATGAATTAAGATTAAATCACTAATATGGGAAGGAAGAAATGTTGAGTTAGTGTGTGAGATTGGGAGGCCAGATGCATCTCTGATAACAACATTATCAATAGTACATTGTAAGCATGTTCATTCAATAGAATACTTCCATAAGTGGAAATGCGGTGAAAAACAATGCTGTCGAAGAGGGGGTTGTTGCAAAAGTAACTCACAACTCAAAGTCAAACACAAAACTAACCTCTCCTTCTTTGTTGGAAATGGTTAGCTATATTCAACCCTACTTGTTCACATTATTCACGAAAATGCCATTAATTTATGTTTTTTTTTTTCGAAAATGGCTCTTTTACTCTCTCAACCTCATCACCTTCACAAATTTACTTGATTGCCATTGCCATCAATACACCAACCACAACAAACTACCAATTTGGAGCTCTTAATGCCCCCCTTAATGCACCTAGTACGATTTACACTCTCACTTTCTCAATTGTTATGAACTAAAAACAACTTCTCTCTCACTTTGCCTCAATATTCATCCAAAAAACTCAAGCTTTTGATTCAAAACTTTTATGGTTGATAGAGCTATCAAGCATACTATTCAACGGGTTACTTTCGTTTGAGGTTCGGGTGGTTGGAGAAGACTCGTGTGCTAAGGAAGTCATCTCATTAGTTTAAGGTAAGAAATTGAATTTTTCGAGCTGTTGGCGTAGAAGACTTACGTAAGTCTTCGGTCCAACGGACGACTTAACTAAAGTCGTCCGGCTTTGTTCTTTAAAAAAAAATCGTGAGAATACCCTAGACGACTTATAGAATAAACGGGTTAATTTTGCATTTGATCAATTGTGTCGATATTTGACTTTTTCTCGACGACTTAATGGTAAGTCGCCCCAAGGAAAACAAAATTTCAAATTTTATTAAATCTGAGCGACTTAATCAGCGGTCGCCCTTGGTTACTTTTGCAATTGGAAAATAAAACTTAAATATTTAACTTATCTCGGGCGACTTACGGAAGTCGCCCCGAAGACGACTTAGTTGAAAGTCTTCCAAGATAAGCAAAGTCGCCCGATTTATCGGTAAGTCGCCCCAAGTCATCCGGTCAAACCTTGGTTATCTTGGACGACTTTCTCCTAAGTCATCTCGCCAGATCGACTTTCTCGTAGTTGTCGGGTAAAGTTAACTAACCGTAGAAGACCTACAATTAAGTCGTCTAGCTTCAATTAAATATTGTAATTTTTGTTTACCCAGAGACGACTTACCCGTAAGTCGTCCAGGAAAAGTCAAATATCTGACACAATTAGTTCAAATGCAAACCTAACCCGTTTATCCTGAGCGACTTCCTTGGACGACTTCTTGTTTAGGCGACTTACGGCGACTTAATGGTAAGTCGCCCTAATTAAAATTCAATTGCAAAATGACCTGTTTGGACGACTTCTTGTTTAGTCGTCAGGCGACTTCTTGTTTAGTCGCTCAGGCGACTTACGGCGACTTAATGGTAAGTCGTCCCAGAAGACTTACTTTTAGTCGACTTTGTTTAGTCGCCTGCATCACTTTATCAGCATGCTCGCCTTAATGTTTAGTCGTCTAGTCGTCACTTACTGTTTAGTCGTCTTCTATGTTTACTAATGTGTTTTATTTTGAATTTTTGCAGATGATGCGTCAGTTACATGCAGTGTATGGGGAATGGTTGTTAAAAGATTGCTGTTGGGATTTTGTGGTTGATAATGCAAAAGGAGCGAGAATGTTTTTGAGTGAAGGTTCGACGATGCGGAACTTCTTGCAATGGCTCTAGAAGATTTTAACACGGACATGAGTACGAATCGTGGAGATAACCTACTCATTACCAGCAGAAATGATGATGGCTCCGCACACCCTTCCTATTCATGTTACAAGTGATAGACAAGTTAGAAACTTGCTCGAGATAACCAAAACGATAGTAATGCGGCTTTGTGTATCGCCGTAGCAAGGTGCAAATGGTTTCGATGATGAAGCCGATGAATGTTTTGAAGAGGATGATGATAATTTGGTTGAAGATGAAAATCATGATGGGGAGGAGGATGATGGGGAGGATGATGGGGAGGATGATGGGGAGGAGGATGATGGGGAGGATGATGGGGAGGAGGATGGTGATATCTCTATTAAAACCGAAGCGGACAAGAATGGTGAGGATTACGGTGTTTATGGAAAGGTTGAAGATGAGGATGAAGAAGATGATATATGTTTTGAAGAATTAAAACAGAAGGTGGAAGATCGAATGGTAACAATATCTATGTCAACCGAGTTTTGGTAGCAAGGATGCACCGCTTTAATCGAGGTTGACAGCAGTGAGGCTTAAGTTCACCTTCGAATATACAAGTCAACGAAAACTCTCCTTGTGACAACATGTCCGTTAGTGGTTGTGAATGGAAAGTCGAGCATAATTGTTTGGTAGGAGGATAGGTTACAAAAATACTACCTCCTATCCGACCTGATACGTTTCCTTATACAAAAATACTACATTCTATCCCGAGTCAAGTACATCATCATCAAAGGTGGAAAATGTCTTCGTTCTCGTAGAATGGAAATTAGGAAGCTCCTTAGATATCTCCACCGCCATCTTCTCCTGATCGCCTTTGAGTTCTTATGACACAACAAATCTGGACGAAATTGAAACCCAAGAGCATGACATTCAATGTACTTGAGAGTGAACAAACCACAATCACCACCTCGCACCGAGGTACTCCAACGGTTGGACTCTCATATGTGTATGGCTCCGAGACAACTTGAAGCGTTCTTCATCCGAGGCAGCGACTTAACAAGCAGGTAAGGGATCATGTTGACAAAAGGCTCCACTAACACTTCGAAGTTCTCGATCTCGATATGTCCGACAATGCTGTCCCACACGACTATGTGCCTCTTTGGGATCGATATCCACATAGCAACCCAATGGTTGTTTTGTAGTTGAGTGGCGATAAATATCATCCACATCAGTCCCCAAACCTTCCCAGATTTGCACCATGATGGTAAGTTGCCTCCATAATAATCCAACGCCCACCGGAAGCTTTCTTCCTAAACCATTGACATTGGGCTTGCCTGCCTTAAATTCGGTACTTATGCGTCCAATGCCGAGCAAAAGTATGGTCAAGAAAGCACATTCTGCCGCTCCCGAAATGCGATGGATTTTTTGGTACCGTTGCCTCGATAAATAAATAAAAGCATCCATATGCTGCATATAAAACAAGACAAGTCGCTGATAGAAGACATTACGGACGAGTTAAAGATAAGTCGTCATTAGGTAGATGACCTATGGGGCGACTTATCATTAAGTCGTCTGTTAGGTCATCTAAACAGATGACTTATAGGACGACTTATAATTAAGTCGTCTGTTAGGTCATCTAAACAGATGACTTATAGGACGACTTATAATTAAGTCGTCTGTTAGGTCATCTAAACAGATGACTTATAGGACGACTTATAATTAAGTCGCCCGTTAAGTTGCCCATTAGCTCTCTAAAGTAAATAGCAGAAAACTTACTCGTCGTCCAGCCATGCTAAGGAGGTTCGAGTGTGGAATAGAACCGACTTGGACATAGGCGTGGTTTCTTATCCAAACGTGTTTTGAAATAACGCCCACACATAATGTAGATAAGCGCAATCATTTTATAGCACAAAGCAAGCTATTATGGGACATTTTCTCACTTACGGATCAAGTTTCAACCAGGCTGTGAGCACCTCCGACATCTTCTTGTTAGCGAAGGCAAAAGGATCATATGCTTGTCCAACCTTTTGTTTCGAATGATATGTTTGGCGATCTTTGTTTCCTTAAAAGGAGTTTGCTGTGAAGGAGCAAGTTTCCTCTCGGTCAATCTTTTCATGGACTGTGCAATCATTTTATCCTTCTTTGTCCGCTTCCGAGATTCTCGCTTTATGTCGAAGCGGTGGGTACTCGTTTGTCCAATACAAGAACGCTTAAGTTCACTCGTTCTTTGGAGAATCATGCAGCCGTGGAATCGCGATACGTGGAGCTTTAGCCTTTGGAGCCTCAAGACGGGTTGACTCGTTCGCTCCATTCACACTTTCACTCTGAAATTTGGATGTACAAGGCGGGTTTAAAATCATTGACCAAATCCATACACAACAAACAAAGCACATCAGTTCTTATTCATATCACTTTGCCTAGTGACTCTCGCTCTGTGATTTTGGAAGAGGTTATGGTACTAACCCTTGTTAGTGCAAAGGTGGTTTCGGCGAGCGAAGTTCGGTTTTGGTGATTCCAACCATCTTCTCTACAGCTTCCAACCTATCACTCAGCAACTTAATCTCCTTAAGGCACATCCCGAACAGCTTTTTCAGTCTCATCTTTAGGTGCCTCTACAGAGCCTCCTTGCAAGCCTCCTTGAGACCCCTTTACAAGCTTTTTCCGAGGCCTTCCACTATCTTCCTTCAAACCACTCAAAGTCTCCGCTGCAATCACTTCATTCATCGATTGACTTCCCAAAGAATCCATGGTCCACTTCCATTTAGGATTGAATTAAACATAACTTTGATTATGTTATCTGCGTCGAGTCCTCGCATCAAACTCCCAACGTGGAAACATTTCACCAAAGTCCTTCTCAATAAAGTTGATCACCTTAGTGCAAAATGCATAAACTTCAGTCCCTACTACTTCACGGGCGACTTTAATTTAAATTAAAGTCGTCTGAAGCATTTTCTCGATAACCGACTTAAATTAAAGTAAGCATTTTCTCGATAACCGACTTAAATTAAAGTAAGCATTTTCTCGATAACCGACTTAAATTTAAATTAAAGTCGTCTGAAGCATTTTCTCGACGACTTTCCAACCGACTTAAATTAAAGTCGTCTGAAGCATTTTCTCGATAACCGACTTAAATTAAAGTAAGCATTTTCTCGACGACTTTCCACCGACTTAAATTTAAGTCGCTCATGGGTTTAGGGACTGAAGTTTATATACCGCCTCAAGATGGCCTCTTTAAAACATCGTCCTTTGCCACCCTTGTAAGCCAGCAACGGTGGAGTCGGCCTGTTTGGTTGGGGATTCCCAAAATTTGCACCTAAATCGGGGAAGTTGTACACCCACACGAAGAACTTGAATAAAGCCATCAACGGTGTATGAATTTGCTTCCAAATTTGCTGCCTTCACGAAGCTATCAGCACCTTGAACGCCACTCTCCCCAAGGATAATTCTCAAATTTTTCTAAATCCATCACTAGCTTTGCAAGACTAGCACGATGGGGTTGAGAACTTTCTCCCTTCAATGAATCCGGCTAAGATAGCAAGGTATCCGAGCCGTATCGCGATCTTCCCGACCACTCTTGGCATCTCTTAAATGCTCCTATTATCGATCAACATTTGGCCCAGCCTCGATATCAACACCCATCTTGTCCCGAAAGCAGCCATCTCCTTCAGAACCTCACACCTTGGATTTTCGAGGTCCTTCATGTCCGCAGTTCAGACCGGTGAGGTGTTCAAACTCTATCGTGAAAACCTCATCGGTTCTACACCAACGAGACCGAGCTCATATTTCTTCTTGATCTTAAGCTGGAAACCGAGTATATAATGCACCAGCCTTGAAGCCCAATTAAAATTCAGCTCCTTGAACTTGATGAACACTCCCAACTTCGACTCCTTCAGCTCCTCCATATTAAATTGACTCTTAGACCTTCACTTAGAGCAGCAAACAACTTCGAGTTATCGGTATGATACGAAATGCTCTTCATTGCGATGGGTTCTTTCCCAAGCGTATATATCCTCCGCGGGAGTTCTGGTAAATCCATTTTTCCTTGCAAAACAATCAAATACAATCAAATACAAGCATCGAACAAGCAAACTATTCTAAATACAAATACGCATGTAAAATATAGTGAGAAGATCGCCGACGACTTCCAAGACGACTTCCAAGACGACTTCCAAGAAGTCTTAAGTCGTCACGACTTCCAAGAAGTCTTCTAAGGACTCTTATTACAAGATGGATGGATGAATGACTTACGGTAGGAGAAGATAACGACACCAGCGATTCTGAGATCTGCAAATATCGACGAAAAGAAGAAGGAAAGAATCGAGAAGATGGATTTCGCCGTTGTCGCTAGGAGAAAGCGGCTAGGGTTTCCAAAATTTGTGAAAAAGGAAAAAATGTATTTATATGTCCGGTAAATTATTGGTTAGGCTTAAATTACTTTGTTAAATTATAGGTTGATGCGGTTTGGGCGACTTAAATGTAAGTCGCCTACATTAATTATTCAACGGGCGACTTATAGTTAAGTCGTCTTTTCCTAAACATAACCCCTAAACTTAATTAACTAACTAGACACTTTAAAAATCAAATTAAACTTAAAAGTGTTAACTATACACGAAATAAAGACATATAAGTAAAAATATATATTTTAGAAAAATCCAAGCTTTCCAAAATCTAACCCTAAGAATACATACAATACTACAACATATGTTTTCAAACCCTCAAAACCAAAGAATATCATGATTAACTACTTTCACTCATCTATGTTGAAAACTATTCATTTTATTATATGTTAATTTACATCATTTAAAGCTGTTAATAATTACATGATTTTTATTTTTCACTTGTCCAAACATTTTTTTTAATTTATAAATTATTTTAAGCTCAATGAGCCAGACGACTTAGTTTTAAGTCGTGCGGGCGACTGGTTTAAAGTCGTGCATACGACGACTTCACGTGGGGTAGAAGCGTAACAAATATTCGGTTTTGTTTGTTCACAAGGGGTTAGTTGTAATTTCAATATCCTTTTAGGTTACTTTTGCTATTGATTCAAGTTTGGGTTTACTATTGTATTTGAAATCATGTTTTGAGTCACAATTGGCAATTTTCTCGTCGAAGAGCCATGCAAATGAAGCTTGGTTTTCTAGTCCGGCAATATTTTTTTTTCTCTCCTTTTAAATCTAACATACTATTTTATGATATATTCAGTATATGACGTGAATATGAACATACTGTTTTATATACAATATCTAAATACTATTTTGTGATTTGTCTTCTGAATAAGAAGAGAGACGTGATATAGCTTATATTTTTCATCTGTTTGCTGGTACATTTCTATATTACATAGAATTGTGCATCTGAGAAAGATCTATTCGTCCAAAAAAACACAATTGCTTAATTTGTTATTATGTTATTTAATAGCCTGACACAATGTTAACATTAGGCTGGCAATATCAATAAAATTAGGCTGGCATAAAAACAATTCAATAAAAATACATGATATATAATTTTTTTAGTTTCTAATCACTAAACAGTCGTTAGAGTTGTATGATTGTATATACTCACAGCTGACCAATCTGACAGCTATTTCAGACGTGTGTGCATGTTATTTGATACTAAAGAGTCTGTTACACCTTGCGTTTCGAACATATACACCTCACTATTTGGTTTAATTCTATATTTTCAAAAGTAAAAAAAAAAAACAAATCAATAAACTTCCCTTGAAGATTTACATGAATGTAGAGGCCAAAAACTGTTCACCAGTCAAGATGTAACTATAGCAACAGAACCAAAACTGAAACCAAGTTATTAAAAAAGACACAACACAATTCTAATAACGACAAAAGAATTTCGAAACAGACACAAACCAAAATGGTAATAAATAATCAACACTTGGATTCTAAACAGAGACCTGGGACGACGGTCTCTTACCATCATCAGCAAGTCCCAAAGAAGGCGGTCGAACCGGTTTAGGACTCTCAACATCACTAGCCGAACTCTGCTGAACCAAAACCGGAAAAACATCGGTAGTAGAAACCGAAAGCCGAGAAGGCGAACCGGGAGACGAAGGAGAGACAGGCAACTCAGAAGCAGAGAACGAAGCCATGGAGAGCGTTCTGGTGATGGAAGGATTCACCTCAGCGACTTCTTCGATACCTTCATCGATATATACAACATCCTGCATCGTCAGCTGATGATACTCGACGATCTCTCTCAAGAACCTGTTCTCCCTCGCGTAGATGGAGTTCTCGTGCGCTAATCTTGCTTTCTCCGCAAGCAACGTCTCGAGCTGAAGCCTGATCAGGTCGTCGTCTGCTGGATTGGTGTTTCCCTTTTCCCGGTTATCTCTTAACCGTTTGTTTTCTTCCTCTAGCTGAGAACATCTCTGTTTGGCGAAAGCTAAATCGGCTTTGACCGTTTTTAGTTCGCGTAAGAGGAGCTTGGCCTTGGCTGCTGTGGCCATGGCCACGTCACGAGAAGCTTTGAGCTGAGACTCGTGTGGGCTCGGCTGCGTTAACGGTTGCCACGGACCGTTCTCCGTTGATGAGTCCGTTAGATCTGATCCTTTCTTCCTGATCTGAGACGCTACGATGGTGCGGCCTTTCTCGAAACTGTCTCCGATGTGATTCATCGTCGTCGTAGTGATCTTCTCTATGCTTTTGCGTATCGTAGGGTTGTTATTATTAGAGGGTTCTGAAACGGCGACGTTTTGTTGTCGTTGCTGCTGTTGATCTTCTTCTTCGTCTTCCTCGAGGATAGATTTGGCTTTCTGAGCGAGGATACCCCAGAAGCCGCGGCTCTCGTTCCTCGTTGTTGTCGCGTCATCGTGAGAATTGGAAGCGCGGATTGCTTGTGCGGCAAGGGAGGAATGAGAAGAGAAAGATTGAGAAGATCTGAAGGAGGATCCGCCGTTGGAGTGACCTTTGAGATCACCGTGGTCGTGATCAGGTGTTTGATTGTAGATATCGTCGTTGAATGTGGAAGCTCTTGTGATCCCTTGTCTTCTCCGATACGCCATTTCTTTTTTGTTCTGTCCTTTGTTTGATTCTTTCTTCTCTCTCTCTCTCTCTGTGTTTTCTTTTATGTCTTTGTTACAGTTACAATCTTTGATTCTCTGGTGGTATTACGTAATTCACGTTTCTTGGATATATTTTAATTATCAATTAGTCAAAACAAGAAAACCACCATAGAACGTGGCTTCTGGATGTAATTGGGTCTATAAGTGGGCTGCTTAATGGGGTAAAATAATGTTGGGCCTTTGGATCACGAAGATGACATACAACTTCTCCTCTATACATTGTGTCAACGTTGCTTTCTTGGAAGGGAAATAATAAATCACATCTTCTATGCATCTAAAACTTGATCTTTCCAATTTATCAACGGCCTTTCTGTAACGGACATGGCCGGTCATGGGCATATAAAGATGAAACATTCTTCTTTTTGTCATCTGAAGACACCATATACGTGAGTTCGAAAGCCGACTGATTAAAAATATCATATAAGTCTACCAGCCGAAAACACCCTGGAGCCGTACATTGTGAAACTAAAACAATTACTAAAGGAAACAAGACATAAACATATTAACAACCTTCACCTAAGATCAAATCCGCCATTGAAGTACCTACAAAAGATTAAGCTCTTAGACAACCGAGAAGCCGGAAAAAGATGAATAGTTCGGCCTTCAAACTGATTACAAATATATATATATATATATATATATATATATATATATATATATACAAATCATATAGTTATTGATTCAGGCTCCATAAATCTTGAGGCGGGCCCTGGTAACGGACGACCCTATACAACACAATCCAAAGCAGTTTGGAAGCCACTTCCTAGTGAGTGATGTAAATGCAATCAACATCCGGGATGTAAACGCTCATGTGGAATTAGGTTGGATACTTGGATGGTTTGTGATTTAGAAGGAAGCTTTGTAACAGCCGGATCTTATTACTTGACCAAAAATGTCAATCTTTTCGAAGAAGAAGTTTATAACTTACATACGCTCTACAAATACTATAGAGTCAAGGCTTGAAATGGGTTATCATGGAAGTAGACTCTCAACAACTTGTGAAACTATTCAATGGTTGGATTAAAGACACAACAATGACGAACTTGATCTCTGATATACACCACTGAATCAAACGCTTTTCTTGATGGGTATTTTATTTTGCGTAGTGTAAAACAATTACTTGAAGGACTTTTATTTATGCTGTATATATGTGGAAGTTCCCTTAGTTTAGTGGTTTGATTAAGGGTTCATTAATGTTTCTACACTAGGAAATCTGGATTTTGAATCCCAGCTAAGACAAATTATGAAGATTTATGGAAAAAACATACAGAAGATCTTCAGCATGGCGCAAGAAGTACCGTGAGACAGAAATCTCGTATAATACATTTTGTATATATATAACATTTTCAACATATAGTTTCTTCCTATAAATAAAGTACATTTTCGTATTCCTTTTTTATCCTTCTAACTCCGTGCAGTTTATACTAGGAAATAGCTTGATTTTATTAGTCAGAAATTTAAGTGGGAAAAGTACTTCATGAAGTGAGATTATTTTAGTTAAGTATGCATTCAGCTTAACTTATAATAGGTTACACAATCAAGATATGACTTGGAACCCACAAAAAGACTAATTGTGGGATAAGTTTTAACTCAAAAGCTCTCAACTTTCTATGCAAAGAATGTGAAAAGGTTTCAAGAAAAAGGAAGAACACTTGGCCTAAATTGTCAAAAAGCTTCACTCTTCCCGTCCATTAGTTGAAAAGAAATTTAAGTAGTTAGACATTGGGTGGTTAGCTTATAGTATTTGGATTTTAAACTTTTCGTATAAAATCATTTATTTTGATCAGATTTTAATACTATATTTTCTATGACCATTTTTAAAGTAGTCACAGCTTAAAAATACACAAAAGTCAAAAGATGTTTCCTACTATTAATATTATACTCGGAAAAGTTCAACAAAAAAAAAATATTATACTCGGATATTTAACTACGAATAAAGGATCAAATCTCAACAAGTACATATTTCCATTGTTGTTAACTTTGACCACTCTATATCTCTCTCTAGTAGCTTCCAAATTTCAATGCTATTGTAGATTATTACTTAGAAATGTGTGACCTAACGCTATAAAACTGTAAGAACAGATTTTCTTGCGTACCAAAATTATCTTTGTTATTCACTATCGGGCAACACATACAAGCTTGATGTAAACCTGACACATCAGTTGTGCAGTTACAATCACACTTCATAAATATAAACATTTTCGTACATATTATATATGGAATGTTCCTCTTTCGAATTCTTATATTCTTTAAAATAAACCTTTTTCGTAGTAGTTATTTTCTAGGTCTTTGTTTTTACTAAATTATTTGCTATGTGTCTACTGAAGACGTGCATCGACAGACAAAAGGGACCAGCATGAGCTGGCTTTGGACGCATAGATGCACTAATAAGAACAGCTGCAGTCACTAACATTTTGCTCTTTTTCATTTAATGGAAATATTTCATTCACATAAAAAAAATCTTTTTTGCTAACTTTTGCACATAAAATATTTGGGGGAATTTTTTCATAGATTTTTTGTTTTGGTTATAAACACTTCTAAGACGAGGAGAATTCAGTCTCATGGAATATTTGATTTGCTGTTAAAATGGAATATTTTGATTTATGCGTCGCATTAGTATGCATCAGTGTTCTAAAATACGGTCTGGCCATACAAGCGGCGTCTAAGCTATCACGGTAGCCGTCCGTGCCGTTTTCACGGTATCTGATATTTTATCGCGGTTTATATAATTCAAGATAATAGCATTTAAAGGACATTATGCTACATTCACGCGGACACCTAGGCGGATTTTGAACAATAATACTCAAAAAAATTTATTAATATTATTATTATATTAAATTAATGTTATTATTTATATTAAATTTACTTATTTTATGTGTTTATATGATTGTAGATATTTAATTATTGCAAAATCATTTTAAATTTGCCATCTTTATATATTTAAAATGATTTTAATTTTTATAATTTAAGACTATTTATATATGTTAAACTATATAATTATACAAAAAATTGTATTTTAAATATATTTATGTTCATTTTTTAAAACTAATGTATGTATATTAATTTTATATTTATATTTTGTATAAAATTATATATCCAGATATACTCGTTTAGGCGTCATTTTATCACGGATAGGCTTATATCTCTCTCCATAATGGCGCTGGCGCATTTAAATTTCTGGTATGCATCATCTACAGTTCCTATAAAATGATACGTTCAGTGACTCAGAATCAGAGGCAATTGTGTCACTACTTAACTTTCCCGAATTATTTCAGCTCAAAACAACTCTTTTATTGAGCACAGAAAAAAAAACTCGTAACTTTTTAAGAAAATTTTAATCGCTTAGTAAATCCTAAAAACAACTCGAGAAATTCAGCTAAATATGTTCACACTCGTGTAATCGTCATTCTCCTACTACCAGGCTAGCAGCAGCACTCCCTCTCGCCTTAATTTTTTAAGAATAATGTATGCATTTCCTTTTGGCTCTATATAAAGATTTTTCACTTAATCTACATATAATTTTTGCTATAGGCCTTGATTGGTAGTTAAATTGAATATAATATAGAGCCTTGATTGAACTTTAATATGCATCATTTAAATTGAATATAATAATGTACATATAATTTTGCTATAGGCCTTGATTGGTAATTAAAAATAATGTGGGCATTTCTTTTTGGCTCCATATAATCAAATTAAAAAACTGGTTAAGCCAAACAAAAATCAAATGACTACGATATATTTTTATAAATCTACAAAACAAAGTTTTCAAATCAGTAAATTTATATTCCCATCTTTAACTGATTATTAATTTGTGACGCAGATAGTTATTTGTTACCACATAGTTAATTGGTTATATACCTAAGCCTTGTTTGTCATTTCATAAAACTATTTGCTATGGCGTCGTCATAAGTTCACAACTCTATTTTATAAAACATGTTTAACACAAAGCTCGAGTCCTTAACCTCACGTCGAGAAGTCCATAAAAATAGAAAAGCAAAGATATATATCCTAATTAATTAATTTGCATGAAGAGTGATACAGTGACATACATTTATTGGAAAACTTTTACTGTTTGTTTTTGCTGAAATAAAAATTTAGGTTTACAACCTCATTTGTTATATTCGAACACTTGAGTAGAAAATGGAAAAATAAAGAATTAAACGTCAAACAAACCATAAAGAGAAAAAACACACCAATTGTTCTTTCCAAGAAAGGCAAGCAAATAAGATGAGAGGATACAAGAGGTAGGTTGGGTCAAACTCTAAACAAAAGCCTAATGCTTTTGTGCCTAACGAACCAAAATAAAAAGCTACTCTAAAACACTATCCATTTCCTTCTTTTGTAATTATGATTTTTATCATACAAAGCATCATGAGTTCATGACTAATCTCATACATTAGACCTATGGGTGAGAAGAGGTTGTTTCTCAAAGAGACCGAGCCTATAATCACCAAGTTTAGACTTGTATGCTGAAGATTTGTATTGAGACCAAGTGAATTCTTTGTAAAGCGAATCTTCTTGCTTAGGGACAAGGCATGGCAATGGAGCAATCTTCTGGCTCAATGGGGGTCCCCCAAAATATATCATAGAGACTCTCGATCTCCTTGTATCAGCTAAGACTCTGTGTTTTACACTCTTGAACCTCCCGTTTGTCATAACCTGCAATCACCGGTAATTCAAATATATAAGTCTTGTGTGGAAATTAGACTTTGAAAGAGTTGGTACGAGTCAAAATTAGGATAAAAGAATCCACAAGCATGGTGTATGGTATTATTGTTTGCTTTGAAATGGCACTTGTAAAGGAGTATATTGCATATATACCCATCATGTACATAGTAATTGTCACGTGAGTGAGGCTCAGTGTATGCATAGATTTTCTAGTCGCACACCCAAGGAAAAGGAATCCGATTTTCATATAATATTTTTAGTCTATCCATCACACCGATCACAATCACTTCCCTCCCATAGTCCCATCCCAATTTCGGTACAAAAATAAGTAAATAACAACTTATATAAGAAAATACAATTGTTTTTTTTGTGGGAAAAGAAATAAACTTTTTTTTGTTCAATTTTTTGTTCAAAAAAGAATTAAACTTATTTAATCAAAATATTTGTATCTTAACATAAAACTGAAAATACTTTTATGAGTTTTGACCAGGCAGTAGGAATGTCTCAAACACAACCATCAAATCTTAAATACAAAAAGATTCCCTATAAAATCCACAGTAATTTCTCTTTTCTATAAAAATTAAAAAGAAAAAAAAATTAATTAAAAGGTACCTGAAGAGCATCTCCAACATTGATGAAGAGAGAAGAGTGATCAGGAGGGACAGCGACCCATCTTCCATCTTTCATACAGATTTGAAGACCCGCTGCGTTATTGGACCGTAGCACTGAGATGATTTGAGGGTCTGTGTGTTCCCCAAACCCTACTTTCACCATCTGCTCCACCTCTTCCTCCTCCGTCGGATAATGGTTCATTCTCAAGCAAGAGTCACTCTTCTCATCTCTCACCATCTTACTCAGTGAGTCCCTTGGCTCTATCCCTAAACCTTCCGCCACCATCTCCAACACTTTGCACGTTACTTCCTTCACCTCCTTCATGTACTCCTCTACCGCCTCGCTGTTTTTGTTTCACTCACAATGGTCAGAGTAGTATTAAAAGATAAGAAAAACAGAGTGTTCTTTTTCTCCTCATAAGCTAGAATATGTCACTTTTTTTCTTTTTTAATATGTGATTTATTTTTCATAAAATTTTCTAAGGCAATTAATGGATTTTTAATGAACATGAATGTAATGTTTCGGAGATTATTTTACCGGAAAATTTGTGGGGTTTGACGAAAAATGGTGGAGGTTTTGGGGGATGAGAGCTGAGGGTTAGCATTGAGGAGGATATACTCTATCCAGCCCACGTCCCCGTTTGGTCCAATCCGTTTACTACCATAACCGTACGGTTCAGGCGGACCGGCCTGGTTTTTAAGAGACTGTGGCAAAGCGAAGAAGCCGACGGCCTCCTGCTCTAACCGGGTCATGAGGTCGGGTCGGACTCCGTGGTTTACAACCTTGAAGAAACCAAACTCCTCACAGGCTTTCACGATTAGGGTTTTGGCTTCTGGGTCGGTTAGGTCCACGACAGGGATTGATTGGGAAGTAAGAACCGGAACCGGTTTGTATGTTGGGATTGCGGATGTGTGGTTATCTAGAGCGACTGGTTGTGATAAGACCACCATGTTTGGTTAGTGTTGGTGAGTTTATTGAAAATAACAAAATCTTAAACAAGAGAGAAAGTTGTTGATAGATTGAAGAAAAGAGTTGTTATGAGAGCTCTACAAGAAGCTTTGCTTGGCATTTATAGGGAGTGGCTTGTGGGGGACGGGGAGAATGCTTTTTATAAAAATATATAATTATTTATTTTAAACGTTACTAGAAAATTATGAGTATTTATTCCTGTATATTATGTGATTATTTAGTCTTTTTGCATGTCGAGTCTATTCCTCTAACTCCACACACATGGAAATACAGCGTGGAATTTATGTTTTTATTTTCTAATTTGGGTTTATGAAACCGAAGTTGGCAACTTGGCATAGTGAAAAATTGGTATGGTCCTGTTTTATGTTTTTCCTTTTTCATTGTACTTTGTCTAATCACGCGTATGGAATGTTGACAAATAAGGAAAAGAATCACGGGTCATAGTTTCTTAATTAATTATTGACTCAAAAAGTTTCAACAATTTCACGATTTCAAAAGATAGTATAAAGTAAAGGTTTATGTAAGAAAAAGCTCTAGCTTTATGTTTTCCTCAAGAAATCACTGCCACCAAACACAGAAAAAAGAGCGTGACCAGAAGCATTTACCAAAAATATATATCTAATTAGATTCGAGTATTAGGTAAGATATTAAAAAAAAACAAGATATAAAATATGGGAAATTAGGTGATATGGCTAAGAAAAAAACGGTATTTAGCTCTATAACCAAATGCCCTACCATATATCGATACAGAGTATATTTTATATAATATTACCTTGCTACTTTTCAAAGCAACCGGCGCTATCTGCAGTTAAAAAAATTATCAATTACCCAACCAAGCAAAATTACGCGTGGTCATCGAGAAGCCACATATCTCCCAAAAATAATTTCTTCTTTTTCTTCTTCGTAACTTTTCGAAAAGGTGAAAAGTTTTCAGCCGATATTTGTTGAATCGTGAAATTAAGCAGCAGATTCCGCCATAGTAAATTGCTCTTCCATCCACCGCGGAGCCATCATCTTCCTTTCAAACTTGTCAGTCGCCACATATTCGTCAAAATAACGCTCAAATTCGGAATTCGAAGGAGATTCCGCGAGTTTTGACAGAAGTTCCTACTCGCAGACTGAGTCTTTTTAACCAGAGTTACAAATTAACGACCTGTAAGTCCACTGATGTCATCATATAGGCTTATTTTTTATCGCCGTGG
Organism: Brassica carinata; assembly: GCA_016771965.1. Classification (NCBI taxonomy): domain Eukaryota; kingdom Viridiplantae; phylum Streptophyta; class Magnoliopsida; order Brassicales; family Brassicaceae; genus Brassica; species Brassica carinata. The sequence continues at coordinate 3,874,301 of CM028689.1, read as the reverse complement.
ATGACCCATAGTTGATCGAGAAGATGAACAATTTTGTTAAATTTTGTTCTATTCTATTACATACATATAGAATAGAAATGTAAAGCAATATGTATTATGTTTATTCTATTTATGTTGTGTAATGCGATATATTCTGTTACTATACTATTTTATCATGTTCTGTTCCATTTGATGATTAATAAAGAGTGTTCTATTTTACTCAGAAATATAATTTATAATTTTTTTTAGTTCTAACTATCGTTACATATTTTTGAACATGTAAAAATCATACTATGATCTATATTGTATAGTTTAATATTAAAAAAATACTACTTAATTTTACATAAATGCTTATCATTAAACTCTAACCAGTAAACCCTAAACCCAAATATAAGTCATAAATCCAAATATAAATGCCAAAACTAAATATAAATGCTTAATCATAAACCCAAATATTTAGGTTTAGGGTTTAAGGTTTATTGATTAGGGTTTAGTATTTAGAAGGTGAGGGCTATGGGTGGAAGAACATTAACTTCTTTCATGCAATCTTAGACATTTCATAATTTCACCAATATGTATTATACTAGGCATTTTCTCCATTCTATTTGGGTTAAGCATTTATATTTGGGTTTATAATTTATATTTGGATTTAAATTTTACTAGTTAGAGTTTAGGGTTTAGTAATTAAGGTTTAGGGTATAGTATTTAGGTGTTGGAAGTGGGTTTGGGATAAGGTTTATTATTTAGGGGTTGGGATATAGTTAATGTCCTATACTATTTGGTTGATAGAACATAATACTCCAGTTTAACTGTGAGAAGTAAATGGAATACACCATTTACTGAAAGAGTATTCTATTTTTATTCACACATTTGCTGAACTATGTTTCTATACGGTAATTACGTAAATGACGTGGATGGATTTTGTGCCGACATTTTCAACAGTGCACAGTAAATGTTGACCATATCTCATTTCTTTAATGTCATCTAAGTGTTTTATTTACCGAATACTTGTACAAACAGAGGATATTAACGGACAAAAAAGAGGCTAAATGTTATTGATTACATTACGTCAAAATCATTGCTACTTACCTAATTTCATACTGAAATATGACTATTTGGCCAATAAACCCATAAAATATCTAGTAAATAAGGTTTTTTTAAAAAAATACTTTGGTAAGATATTGGCGAAGATAAACCCAAACGCAAAGTCTTCTATAAATACTAACTTTTGGGTTTTATCTTTTTATATTTTATTTTATAGGAAACATTGTCACTGATAGTTAACCTAATATATCTATTGGATATTAGCACTTTAAAGACTCACTAGATTCTGCGCGGATATTTATATTCAATTTTTAATATTTATTTGTATTAAATATTATATTTGTATTACACATTTGTTCTAATATAATTAGTGTTTTGAAATCCGATCCAGATCTGAGGTTAAACCGGTAAATTGGATGATCTATATGTAATCCGGTTTGAATTTTAGAAAAAAAACATTATTTAAAATCCTAATAAAACCCGTATGAAATAGTTAAACCTGGAATCCAACTATCTGTTCAACCACTGGTTAACCTAGTAGATAACTTCTACCTATTTTTTTTTCTCTTTAGAATTTTGTAATTATGTTATTTAATTTCTGATCTGCAAGGCAAGGAAAAAAATTAATTTGGAAACAAATTAGGTGATTTAGTAATAGATAATATTACAATTTTTTGGTATTTTAGTTTCTATATATTATTGCTATAATAAAGATTCTTTGTTGAATATGTATGCAGGGACTAAAATGAAATTCTGGTTTGAATTTTGAATTTATTGATTTTTTTGTTTAGAAAGGCTAAAAACCCATTGTTGCCTTTTTAGATAAAATTATATTAAGGAAAATGCATTAATAAACATAAAAAGACAATTATAATTAAAGGTAGTTTAGTTTATTACTTCTATATATCGCATTCTAATATAAATAAATTGAAAAATTAAGGGATAATTTATTTTTGTACTTATATTTTAATAATAGACATATATACAACAAAGTTGAAAATTGAGAAGTCGTCGACATATTTTCGTGGACAAGGCTTTATTATCGACGTGGAGTAGCTTTTTTTTTTTGTTTAAATGTCTTTGCGTTTATAATTTCTAACTGCATGTAAATTAGTAGGTTTGGGAATTAATAGTTTCACCATTTTAGGGATTTAAGTTTTAAGAGTATAAGCATTGAATTTCTAGGTTTAACATAAAATCTTTTTTTTTGGAACATAATTTCCAACATTTGTGAATCTTGCCCTCAAAATAAATTTGATCTGCCTCTTCGGCCTACGGTTTCTTTATTCATGGACGGTAACGTGATTGCATCGTAAGTTAACAATGCCTCTGAAAGGTACTATCGCTTTTATTTTTTGGTAAAATGTTCTTAAAATTATTGACAACTGAAAGATCCGTATTTAAAGAAAAATAGCTTTTCATGGACGGTAACGTGATTGCATCGTAAGTTAACAATGCCTCTGAAAGGTACTATCGCTTTTAGTTTTTGGTAAAATGTTCTTAAAAATATTGACAACTGAAAGATCCGTATTTAAAGAAAAATAGCTGATTTGACTATCACATATTACTGTTATTTTCATTCCTTAGGAAAAATAAATTAAAGTGCTGAATACTAACTAGTAGGACTCTCTATGAGTGTTGACAATAAAAAGGACTCTATGAGTGACCTAAAAAGGACTCTATGAGTGACCTAAATCTTCGGTCTACGGTTTCTTTATTCATGGACGGTAACGTGATTGCATCGTAAGTTAACAATGCCTCTGAAAGGTACTATCGCTTTTAGTTTTTGGTAAAATGTTCTTAAAAATATTGACAACTGAAAGATCCGTATTTAAAGAAAAATAGCTGGTTTGACTATCACATATTACTGTTATTTTCATTGCTTAGGAAAAATAAATTAAAGTGCTGAATACTAACTAGTAGGACTCTATGAGTGTTGACAATAAAAAGGACTCTATGAGTGACCTAAAAAGGACTCTATGAGTGACCTAAAAAGGACTCTATGAGTGTTGACAATAAAAAGGACTCTATGAGTGACCTAAATCTTCGGTCTACGGTTTCTTTATTCATGGATGATAGCGTGATTGCATCGTAAGTTAACAATGCCTCTGAAAGGTACTATCGCTTTTATTTTTGGTAAAATGTTCTTAAAATTATTGACAACTGAAAGATCCGTATTTAAAGAAAAATAGCTTTTCATGGACGGTAACGTGATTGCATCGTAAGTTAACAATGCCTCTGAAAGGTACTATCGCTTTTAGTTTTTGGTAAAATGTTCTTAAAAATATTGACAACTGAAAGATCCGTATTTAAAGAAAAATAGCTGATTTGACTATCACATATTACTGTTATTTTCATTCCTTAGGAAAAATAAATTAAAGTGCTGAATACTAACTAGTAGGACTCTCTATGAGTGTTGACAATAAAAAAAGGACTCTATGAGTGACCTAAAAAAAGGACTCTATGAGTGACCTAAATCTTCGGTCTACGGTTTCTTTATTCATGGACGGTAACGTGATTGCATCGTAAGTTAACAATGCCTCTGAAAGGTACTATCGCTTTTAGTTTTTGGTAAAATGTTCTTAAAAATATTGACAACTGAAAGATCCGTATTTAAAGAAAAATAGCTGGTTTGACTATCACATATTACTGTTATTTTCATTGCTTAGGAAAAATAAATTAAAGTGCTGAATACTAACTAGTAGGACTCTCTATGAGTGTTGACAATAAAAAAAGGACTCTATGAGTGACCAAAAGTCATAGTTATCAAGGGTTTGACTGGTTTTTCCACTACCATCCGCAAACGCAACTTTTGCGATTGTTGGTTTGAAATAATCCAAGAAAATGCTACAAATCGCTTCAAAACGCTCCGAATTTCTTAAAATCCAAAGCTGCTTCCAGCTAGCGTTTGCGGACGATTGCGGAAGAGTAAATTTTTTTTCGTAAAAAATAAAATAAAAATAAAACTAAAATATTGAGTAAAATTATAAATTAAAATAATAGAAATTGTAAAATGTATACATATTATATTTTAATTTATATCATAAAACTTTGAAACAAAAATATTTTCTATAATTTTTAAAAATTTAATATTATTATTTTATAAATATAATTTTTATTTATTATAATATTATGATTTTAACACTTTTATAATTATATAAAATATAAATATTATTAATTTCTTATTTAGCAATTGTTACATTTGGTAGTTTACCAGTCATAAAAGTCCCGCAAACGCATCAATTTCTAACTGCTGTACCAGTCATACAAATCTCTAAAAAACGCTTAAAACCGCAACTACCCGCATCCGCAAACTCCCGCAACCGCTGCAATTACACCAGTCAGGACCTGGCGGGAAAACTCGGTTTTGTATTTTTGGCGGGAAAACTCGGTTTTGCATTTTTGGTTGGAAAACTCGGTTTTGCATTTTTTGCGGGAAAATTTGGTTTTGCGTTTTGGCGGAAAACTTCGGTTTTCGCGTTTTGGCGGAAAACTTCGGTTTTCGCGTTTTGGCGGAAAACTTCGGTTTTGTATTTTGGCGGAAAACTTCGATTTTCGCGATTTTAACGGAAAAACTTCGATTTTCGCGATTTTAGCGGAAAACTTCGGTTTTGTATTTTGGCGGAAAACTTCGGTTTTCGCGTTTTGGCGGAAAATTCGATTTTCGCGATTTTAACGGAAAAACTTCGATTCGCGATTTTAGTGGAAATACTCCATTTTGTATTTTGGCGGAAAACTTCGGTTTTGTATTTTGGCGGAAAACTTCGGTTTTGCATTTTGGTTGGAAAACTTCGGTTTTGTATTTTGGCGGAAAACTTCGGTTTTGTATTTTGGCGGAAAACTTCGGTTTCGCGATTTTAGCGGAAAACTTCGGTTTCGCGTTTTGGCGGAAAACTTCGGTTTTGTATTTTGGCGGAAAACTTCGATTTTCGCGATTTTAACGGGAAAACTCGATTTTGCGATTTTAGTGGAAATACTCGATTTTGTATTTTGGCGGAAAACTTCGGTTTCGCGATTTTAACGGAAAAACTTCGGTTTTGTATTTTGGCGGAAAATTCGATTTTCGCGATTTTAACGGAAAAACTCGATTCTGCGATTTGAGTGGAAATACTCGATTTTGCATTTTTGACTGGAAAACTCGATTTTGCGATTTTAGTGGAAATACTCCATTTTGTATTTTTGACGGGAAAACTCGGTTTTGCGATTTTAACGGGAAAACTCGATTTTGCGATTTTAGTGGAAATACTCGATTTTGTATTTTTGACGGGAAAACTTGATTTTGCGGTTTAGACAGGAAAATTGGTTTTGCGATTTTAGCAGGAAAACTCGATTTTTCGATTTTAGTGGAAAAATCGATTTTGCGTTTTTAGTGGGAAAACTCGAGTCACCTCCAAAAATTCGAGAGAAGCTGAAATCAACTTTTTTTCTAAATCGATTTTTGTTTAAAATCCTAGATTTTTAATCAATTGGATAGCACACGTCCATAAAGCCCAAAACCATTAAAGACCATCATTTAAATGGTTTACCAAATTATTTCTAATCAAAACTCATGGGAAAAATGAGTTTATCCATATTAGGCTCATTTTATATATGGACACGGACAACCATTGGACGGTCCAAACCATTTTACAGCTATAAGTCAGTCCTAACTCGTGTGTTACTATATTAGTTTTCACATGATGGCTACATTTTCGGTGATACTATGTTTATGGTTTGAAGACAACAATTACCTAATAACAACAATTTACAAAAGTTAACTAAACTTCACAAAATTTTCACCTAAACGTCCATAAAGCCCAAAACCATTAAAGACCATCATTTAAATGGTTTACCAAATTATTTCTAATCAAAACTCTTGGGAAAAATGAGTTTATCCATATTAGGCTCATTTTATATATGGACACGGACAACCATTGGACGGTCCAGCCATTTTACAGCTATAAGTCAGGTCCTAACTCGTGTGTTACTATATTAGTTTTCACATGATGGCTACATTTTCGGTGATACTATGTTTATGGTTTGAAGACAACAATTACCTAATAACAACAATTTACAAAAGTTAACTAAACTTCACAAAATTTTCACCTAAACGTCCATAAAGCCCAAAACCATTAAAGACCATCATTTAAATGGTTTACCAAATTATTTCTAATCAAAACTCATGGGAAAAATGAGTTTATCCATATTAGGCTCATTTTATATATGGACACGGACAACCATTGGACGGTCCAACCATTTTACAGCTATAAGTCAGGTCCTAACTCGTGTGTTACTATATTAGTTTTCACATGATGGCTACATTTTCGGTGATACTATGTTTATGGTTTGAAGACAACAATTACCTAATAACAACAATTTACAAAAGTTAACTAAACTTCACAAAATTTTCACCTAAACGTCCATAAAGCCCAAAACCATTAAAGACCATCATTTAAATGGTTTACCAAATTATTTCTAATCAAAACTCATGGGAAAAATGAGTTTATCCATATTAGGCTCATTTTATATATGGACACGGACAACCATTGGACGGTCCAACCATTTTACAGCTATAAGTCAGGTCCTAACTCGTGTGTTACTATATTAGTTTTCACATGATGGCTACATTTTCGGTGATACTATGTTTATGGTTTGAAGACAACAATTACCTAATAACAACAATTTACAAAAGTTAACTAAACTTCACAAAATTTTCACCTAAACGTCCATAAAGCCCAAAACCATTAAAGACCATCATTTAAATGGTTTACCAAATTATTTCTAATCAAAACTCTTGGGAAAAATGAGTTTATCCATATTAGGCTCATTTTATATATGGACACAGACAACCATTGGACGGTCCAGCCATTTTACAGCTATAAGTCAGGTCCTAACTCGTGTGTTACTATAGCAGTTTTCACATGATGGCTACATTTTCGGTGATACTATGTTTATGGTTTGAAGACAACAATTACCTAATAACAACAATTTACAAAAGTTAACTAAACTTCACAAAATTTTCACCTATACAATATGTAAATGAAAATATATGGATTTTCAAAAACTTGATTTGGTTCGTTTAGATCTGTTGGGTTGGAAAAATAGTGAAAACAAATATAAATTTTCTTTTCAGATTTAGATAATCTGAGGACTTGAAAAACGGTATCACACCCCTAAATGTAGATCTGGGCGTTCGGGCGAGTATTTGGGATTTCGATGACATATTCGATCTTCCGTAATAAGCTCTCATTAATTTTAGCTTCTGAGAGGCACACAGTGACCCTATTAAAGTTTTTTTTGGCCCTATTAAAGTTAGATTATATTTTTTGATAAAAAACTAAGATATTGAGATTTTGGATAGAGATTGCAAAAGTTACGCGAGTGAAATCCTTCTTTAGCTTCTCAACGAGTGCAAAAACTAAAACTAGAGACATATGGATGAAGATGATAGCATCTCTAGTCGGAACCGACCAATATATATATATATATTTTTTCACCACTTTATTTTATCATGTTTTAAGGAATATGTAAAAAGTTAAAACCAAAGGGATAAATATCGTCTACGTGCAGGTTGGGTATGAAATCTAAAATATAAGGAAGTCGTAGGACTCAAATGGTGAAGTTGAAGAATATAGCATACCCATCAAAGAGGCCCGAGGCCAGCTTTTCAACACGTTTATTTTATTTTGTCATATTAAAAACTAGTATTAAATATCGGACCCTTCCCCCTCCCCTCCCCTCCCCTCCCCAATGAATAGTGCATAAAGGAAAACATCCTTATCCTTACTCTGTTCAATTCCACGTTCTCATAGCATCGCAAATAATTGGTGCACTGATCTCTTACAATCATTACGACATAATTTTTTTACCACTCTCCTTCTATGAAAATTCAAGCAAAGATTTCTTAAAATCTTACATTTATTTTAGTCTTATTTAAATCTCAAGTGCAGAGTCTTTGGTAAGGTCTTTTCCTACTCGGGTACAATATTGACTAGATATATATAATTGATGTACGTTTTTTAAAGTGAAATAAAAAGAGACTGGAAGTTTGTAATACAATAAAAACAATAATGAAGCAAATACATTCTTAGATACAGACTATGGGATACAGATGTGAATTATGTTGAATCTAAATTGGAGTTAGAAGAATATTTTTTTTAATACCATTTCTCATTTTTTAAGTACCATTTCTTAGATGACAAAAAAGTACCATTTCTTAATCGGAGTTAAAGACATAATAATAGACATTTATTAGAGAGGTCTGGTAAGAAGGCCTGAAATATGACTGTTTACGGAATTGCTTCTCCACATGTGATGGATGCCAATATATTGATATGTAGACTAATCTTTGCCATATCTGAAAAGGTAATGTCAAATCATATGGTGGCATTTAAGGTTATTTAGGAGGCCATTTATTCATTGTTTACGCATCCATTAGTTTGAGAGGTCCAAGATTAACACGGCTGTGATCACAAAAAGAGTAAAATATTAAAGTTGACTGAATAATTGAACCCGAAGCACATGATCTCTAATCAATTCTGTCATTTCGGAGATTTAGCAAATAAGATGATTAACATGATGAGGATAACATACACAAGGACTGCCAACTCAAACGTAAGCTTTGATTGGTAACGACATGAAATGACGGAATGGCATGTGAAACGCGATTAAAAATGTTACGGAATTAAAAAAATGCAGGTTTATGTTTTTGTTAACAAAAATATAAAGAGCAATTTTATTAAATGAAAAAGTGAGTTTTACTAAATCATGGTGGAAAATTTTACAAATCAACACTTTCATATTATTAAGTTGTATACTAATAATATCTTAAAATTTAAAATACATAGCAATACTTTTGTAATGATAAATAGTTATTTTGTAAATAAATTTTTATTATAATTTGTATATTATAAAATGTCAATCTATTATTAAAATGTATTGAAAGATAAGCTAGATATTTATAAGAAGAACAAAAATGTTTTTAAGAAATTTTAGTTGTTTTCATATTTTGTAATAATTAGTTTAATTATTGCTATTTGTTTTTTATTATAACAAATTAAATACCATATAAAATAGTTTAATCAATTTCATATGTATTCCACCATTACGCAAATTTTAAATTTTTCCGCGACTTATTTATTTTTCCGCAGCCTAACTATTATTTTCGCGATTCCGTGATTAAGTGATGGTTACCAATCGGAGCCTTAATTGATAGTTAATAGATTGATCCAAATATTATATATTATTAATTGAAAGTTTATACACACTTTTAGAAATTAGGTCTATAGTCTATTATTTTCGACATAATTCTAATACATAATTTTTAGATAATAGTTTTTAGTCATTAATCCCATTGACCATCATTTTTGAGGTTTGGAATCACAACCAGATTCTAAGCCAGATTACAAAATAAGTATATCAAGTAAATAAATCTTGTACTAATTAGGTTTATGAGCTTTAATACCATATTAATTTTTTTGTATTTCTAATTCAAAATCAATTGACAATTAGTGGATCACAACCCACTTCTTGGTTTACTACAAAATGTATAGATCTATTAGCTAAGCCTTGTAGTATGATAGTATATTAAGTTTTTTAAATTATCAACTCATAATATATTGACAATCAATAGATTTGTGTAAATTCTTTATACGTTATTTATGTTCCATATGATCAGTTCACTAGTTGTCCGTTCATAAAATTTTAAGTTACTTTGTCAAAAAAGAAAAAATTGTTGTTGTCCAATCTAGTTTGCTTTTGACTACGGAGTCTATGGAGAAAACAATCGAAACTCAAGCAATCTCATAATCTCATTTTTATCACAATGAATTTATTGAAATCATGACATGGTTTTAAAATTATATGATATGTATAATTTTAAATACAAATATTTTTTCATCTTTTTGAAACAGGGTAATATATATATATATATATATGATTATATTTTAACTAAATAATAGATATTATCATCATTTCAAAATAAAACAACTATAACTATAGTAAAGTTTTTTCACAACAAATTATCATTAAAAGTATAGCAAACTTTTGTATACATATTTACACTTCTTCATCTGAATCACTTACAATTATGTCTTATAAAAAACAATATTGATAACAGCCAAAATTATGTGGATAGTTAAATTTTAAAATTATATCTAGATCTATTAATCATTTGGTATAAAGAAATGATTAATCAACTTTTAATATTATTTATTTTATTCAGATAAAATTACAATATATATATATATATATATGTTGATCGACTGACGGATGGTTCACTGGGTTATACATAAATTATTTTCCAATTAGTTAATGAATCTTAATAAAAATTGAATAAAAGTAAACTAAATTTTTTAAAAAATAGATAAACTTTAAAAATAGTTATAGTATTTAAATATAAATAGAACATGTAAAAAATTCATGTTTGTAATATCCATAATTTAGTTACACGATAACTAAGTTCAAATAGAATCAAACTAAACCAAAATGAAAGCTCAGTTACATTTTTATGATTTTATTTTGATAAACTAGTAAATTATTTTTATAAAATAATCTCTATAAATTAGATTTACAATTACATCTACAAAATAAAACATGCTTTAAATATTATTTATGTACATATATAACTCCATAACTATCTGATAATCTATAAGGAAATCAATAATTATATAAAATAAAGATAATTGCATAAAATAAATAATAATTATCTAATAGCCTCAACTACCAAAAATTAGTTGATCCTTATATTTGATGGTAGTTGTTCTCCATCATTTGAACTAAAATGGAAATTCAGCTGACCAAGGCGCATGCTGATTTCAAAAATAGTTACTAAATATATAAACGGTTCGAACATTTTAGAATAAAATCGGTTCGAACATCTTAAAATATGATAATCAAATTTTTAAAACCACACAACTATCAGCACACACTAATGAAAATTTTTGGTCAACGAGTGGCAAAAATGAATGCAACAACCCTACAATAGTAAATAAATAGAGTAATAATTTTAATATTATTCTATTTCTCACTCTATTTTGCAGTAAAATATGAAGTAATGTTGAAAATAGTCTAAAGCCATATATGACTAATTTATTTTTCTATTAGAGATTCATGTAGACATATCATCATGCTTTTCTTTTTGATCCAACATAAAAAAATAGTATGAGAATCCTATATAACATGTAAGTGAATATTTAAAAGATTTTGATAGATGTCACTGTGAGAATATGAGATTTAGAGAGAATTTACTTGCTAAAAACCGGAGAACATGAAAAAACAAGAGAAAGAAAAAAAGAAATAACTTCATTAATGTTTAATAGTGGTGGCTACAAAATTTTTATTAGGTTTATATTTCTAGAATAACCAAAACATAAATAACTATTGGAACTACTGTTCACATAGTTACTATTCATAAAATCACTATTACAAAATTGCCGTTTATCGAATTACTATTTATTTTACAATATCCTTCTACCAGAATTCTCTCGAGTCTTTTGAACTCTTTTAAACTTTTTTCTTATTACTTATTACTTCATATCAACAGTAACATTGAAGAATCAAAGATCTCTAGATCATTGGGAGTGCGGGTTATAGTGGCATATGATAAAGTTTAATTGATTTCGATTTATTATTCTCCTTCGCTCTTTGTGATTGTCTTTATCATATTCTCGTTATCCCATTTCTTCAAATGCTAAAAGACCTGAAGATTGCATTAATGAGAAACTGAAAAGAAAACAACTATTCTGTGTAACAAAGAATAACCCATTCTGCAATTTTAAAGCATCTCCAATGTAAAATTTCATTTTTTCCTTCAAAATTGAGTAAAATTTGATATGGAATAAAAATGTTCTAACTCTATTCCATTTTTCACTCTATAATGGAATCATGAACAAACAAAAAATAGATTACTTCATTTATAGAGTAAACTTCAAAATAGAGTAAAATATGGAGTTGGATTGGAGCATTTGTTACTCTATATTTACTTTTATTTCATTTTAGAGGAAAAAATGGAATTGAGCTGAAGATACCCATATAATCCATTTATAAGTCTCAAAAAGAATCCAACTAATGACGTAATTGTATGTCTCAAAAAGAATCCAACTAAAGAATATCTAAAATGGAGAGTATTTAGATACCCTTGAGAACTTAGGACACAACTTGTCTATTCTTAATTGGTTCCATTTATCTAAATTGTTAATTTTAACTAAACAATTAAACTAGTGTTAAAATAATGATATTTTTAATTGAGAATCTATATTTTAGAAACTTACTAATAAGGTTGCTTTAGTATCCATTTACTGAACAATAATGATGAGAATGACAACTTCCTAACCTCCGCTTATTTATAACCTCAAAAAGCATACCAGTTACATGACATATATTTATTAATTTATATCAACTATAATTGTCTCACAAAAGCGAAAAGAAAATTGCTTAAAAAAAAAAGAAAAAGAAAATCATAGGTTTAAAGCAAACAAAAGAAAAGCATGGCGTCGATTTCAGGGTAGAAGCGTAACTTACAGTATCTCCAATTATTATTTTAATTATTTTCAAAATAAAGTAAATACAGAATGAATTAGAATTTTACTCTAATGATGGTCTTTATTTACCTTTCAAACAGAAAATTACAAATATTTTCCATTATTAATATATATTATTAGTTCTAATATTTTTTGTTTTAATACTTATAAATTTTGCTAGATATAATTTTATAATATACACAGATTAGTTTACAATAGAATAAACGATGATTTATATGAAATTATTTTTTTAAGGAAAGAATTAATAATTTCATTAAGTAAAACACAAATATTAATTTTTAGATACAAAACAAATTATAAAAAATGAAAGGATCAATTCATAAATAAAAAGTGCAATAGTAAAAATGAGATTATAAATAGTATTCTCTCATATTTAAAAATTAATAGTTATATATTTATTTTTACTTAAAATAATATAATATTGAAAAATGTTTTATTTCATTTTGGTATTTTCTTTATTTTTGATGTTTTCTTTAAAATAAGTAACCATTGGAGATAATCTTTAATTGTTAGAGCCTGTAATAGATTTCATGGTATGTAAACATTTTATGTGGGCCACTTAATTATTTAAATGTGCCTTATATCCATGGTGTAATTCTTTTAAGGAAAAGTTTCATAAAAATTTATAAATATAATTGTTTAAGTCATATTGGTTCAAAAATATTGTTCGAGAGAAACAGAGAAAACTAATAAGAGAATAAATTTAAAAGAACACGTGGAGAATTAAGTATTTAGCGTTTAAAAAGAATAGTCTGTAGTTTCGGCCACTTTTGTATGGATTTGACTAATTTTTATTTTAGATTCTTCCAGAGGTTGCATATACATATTAAAGCAAATGGAGAAAATTAATTATCGCCAGCATCACCTTGCACAACTCAGCCATGCTTTAAATATGGTTTTCGTCTATTAATCTTTTTCACTAACTTTGCATCACTGGTTCTATAAAACTCTATAATTCTTTACTGGGTTTTTCTTTCCTTATATTGTTATATTTTAATAATTACTATTTCATAATAAGAAATATAAATAGTGTTTTGGGCATAAATTATGAGTTTTTGTCCTCAATACCGTATCTTGTAATTGAATAAAGTAAACATTCGTGTAAAAACAATTACATTTTCTAGTTAAATAATCGGTTGAATCATGATGTCAGCAATTGACTGGCTTTTTTCTGAGCAAAGCAATTGACAGGCTCGAAGACTAATAAATATTGCATCTGTTGAATAATATACTGTATTAATTTTAGCTAAAACTCTAAATGTTAAAAAGATATTATTTTAAAAAATATCATATTATAAGTATATAGATTATATATAACTGAACCAATCATAAAAAATTATTTATTTTGATTGATCAGACTATATCCAACAAATATAAGAATTACCTAAAAATATGAAATTAATTATATTTTGAAACATTGAAACTTACCTAGACCACCAATGATCTTTTAATCCCTTTTAAAACTATATTTTTCAAGGACTACATTATTAGGTTTAAAACTTTATTATATCAAGGATTAAACATGTATGTGCTCAGAAAACAATCTCTTAATTTTATCAAAGTAAAGATGGTGTAAAATACATATCCCTCCAATTATAGAGAATCTTAATCTCATTATGGATTGTTTACGCAAAAACGCTTCTGTATTTCCAGATTTTCAAATGTTGTGAAAGTAGAAAGACATGATATTGTTGGGTGGTGGCATTGTAGAGCGGCTGGTGGATGCATGTGCATGAATATGCAAACTATATTATTTTCGCCTTTTGAAGCAGCAGTAAAGTAGACAATTCGAAGGACCGCTATTTACGTGGGCCGAGTACAAATATGTACATTTTATTAATTATATAATAAGAAAGGATTTTGGTAGAATTGAGCAGTCAAAATGGAAGATGCACAGTGGGTGTCATTTTAAAGTAAACTACATTTTTGGAGGTGGTAGCCAGAGAGAGAAAAGAGAAGCGACAAAGAATCCGATTTAACTTTCTCCTCCGGTCCGGCGCCGCGTGAGAGCGCGTCCGTCACCGGCGGGGCCTCTTCTAGCCTTCAATCGTTTTCCCTTTAGCCACTCGTACTGTCATGTCCGGTCTCTCTGCCTTGCTTGTATTCTCTGGGTCTGCGTGAGATCTCCGGCGAACCTCCTTCGCGTGAGGTTGTTTTCTACCGTGGGTTTTCGCGTTCTGTGGAGGTACGGCGCAGTTGTAGCAGCGGTGGCTCATGGGTGGTCGGCTTTTAGGTTTGGGAGTAGATCTATTTTCTCTCTTCGATTGCTCCGTCTAGTGTTTAAGTGAAAAAAAAAGAAGTTGTTTCCCTAGGTAGCCCGAATTTAAGTTGCAGATTTGCTTCGGTTGTGGTATCTTGATGATCGTTTGCCGGTGTTTTTATTCCTGGAGTCTGTCTGGAGTAGTTTCATCGTTCAAAGCTTCGGGTGGTTTTAGAGTTGTGTGGGCTTCTATCTAGGAGTTTGTAGACACTGGATGTGTCAATTCCTATCTGAAGGTTGTGTGGACCGAGTCGTGTTCCCTCTTGTCGGGTTGTGAAGTCGTGGTGTTCTGGTTTGGTTGACGTTACCGTTTGGCGGGCATAGGCAGCAGCGGTAAGTTATGGAGCACTGGGTGAAGGAGGTGGATATTTTCGCGTGGCGGGCATCGAGCAGCAGCGAAATCTCCCGATCATTGAATACTACTTGGAGCTAAGTTTGTTTATTTATCTCTGTTAGGTTGCTAAGTTTGAGTTGGCAGGTTTATTTGTTGCCTTAAGTCACTCCAGAGTGGGTTCTAGTTGCCGCTTCCATATGAGCTTTTGTTTCTGGAGATTGTTCTTTCATCTGCCAGTTTGTGTATCAAAATGTTATATTTGAATCGAAATGGTAACCTTTTGACGGAAAAAAAAAATGGAAGATGCACAGTGTAACATCCCAAAATCCCATCCAAGTCTTCTTTTGTTTTTAAAAGAAAATCCGATATGTCCAGTATTCATTAGAATTAATTTAAAATTCTTTACAAAAAGATCTACATTTCATGATATTTTCATCAGAAAAAGTACAATGAAATTTTGCTGAGATCTCGAACTTCAGGCTATCAAGCACCTGCAATGTAATTGCTAAAGTAAAGTTTGTTTTTGAGACTCCATTCCCCAATTCAAAACTAACTTACATACTTGAATAAATTTTGATTCTTAATGTTTTATTATACGATAACAATCTTTTCAAAGCCACATGATTATTTTTTGAAAAATAGAATGTGTATTCAATTTTGCCTCTACCCCTTAAGGCTTTGGCACGACACTGTCTGCACGACGTCTACAGCTTCGATCCATCGTGTTACCTTATAATCGATTCGATATTTTGTTGGATAAGGTGAGTGAAACACTCCAAGCCATTAATACAGTTTCTTTAAAATTACCAACAATGAACAAAGAAAGAAAAATCTTTGGCTTATCAACTATCTAAAAGGTCTCCAAATTTAGCAAAAAAAAAAACTATCCAAAAGGTTTCTTTTCTCCAAAAAGAAAAAAAAAATTCCAAAAGGTTTCTGCATTTTTTTTTTAAAGCTTCCGCATTAAAGAGGAAATAGCTGATGAATAACATGACACGTTGAGAGTTAGGGTGCCTGAAAGAAAAGGAAATGACGTGGCTTTCCTTACATCATCTCATATTTTGGTAGCTTTGGACATGATTATTTTTCGACAGAGATTTTTGTGTCTCTGCCAATTTCTAAAAACTACACTCACTAAAGATTCCGTGTCCTTTTCTTTTTCTATGCACCTACCCAAACACGTAACACTACTCAGCTTCTCAACTTTTTCATTTAGATAATATATAAATAATTAAATTATTTTTTTGTAAAAAATAATTAAATTATTTACATATGACATATCGAAAAAGATCGTGCATGCATCTTAACAGCCGCAATATTCAGATTTTAGAACCATAGAACCGAATAGTGCCCATAACTCTCTCGCCATGTTGATGTGGTTACCATCCTTAGAAGGCTTGCTTCTCACGCGGTAAGGTTTTTATTTATTGAGGTAAAGAACATGGGATTTAGTACTAGAAAATCTTACTTATTTTTGTCGCCGGATGCGTATTGATATTCATACAGAGCCGGAACTTTATTTTATTAAAATAATAATACAACAAAAATAAATATGCGATTGGTTGGGATGTCAATTTTAATAATACAACAAAAATAAATATGCGATTGGTTGGGATGTCAAAAATTGATATAGCAGAGCTACATACATTCCGTGTATCAACATATTATTTTACTTTATAATTACGATTATTCAAAAATTGACATAGTAGAGGCTTAGACCTACATATATAATTTAGATATCTATTGAAATTTTCTACCATTAGTGATGCTCTTGGTTGCTGAGATTTATCTCTAAAATTACGATTATTTGTAGTTGTTGGTCACAACTGCCAGCAACCGCTAAACAAATATTCCCAAGATTTTATAATTTCTATTTCGTGGGGTCAGTGTATACTCCTTGATTTGTTTAATCTTTTAAATGATATTTATAAGTTGCCAATACATGTACTTTTTTATAGAACTGCATACAAAACTGAAAAATTCTTGGTCATACGCGACCCAACCAAACCCCATATATCATCACGTGGCCCATCATAACCGCATCCAAAAGCTTAGTTAAACAACCCCATAGCCGCAAGAAGTTTCGACGGATTCTTCATTTAATGATTAATTATATCTGTTGTATGAAAATCGTATACTTGACCTACTAATCTCTTAGCACGGAGGAAATTAAGGTAAGGAGACAATAAGAAAATTACTTATCACCGGTTTCTCGAGCAATTATATACAACTTTTATCGAATCAAATACAAGAGCGGTCACAAGATCCCCTAGTTAAATTACGGAATATATATTTCAATTACATGAGAAGACTAGTGTAGATTTTGATTTCAGATATGAAAATCGGTGTTTCTTCGATTTTTAATAGCTAGAGTTATGATTCTGAATCAAAATTCCAAATAGCCTTTGATCATGTTAACTAGCACTGGTAGAAGCTGATGAGCCATCGGACACACTGTCCCATTTTATAAATTCACGTGATTGTCATGCTACCTACGTACGTAGGCATTCGATTATATAAAATCTGTATGACACCATGTTCGCGTTACGTACGTGGACATTCGTATGCAAATGGATGTGCATGTTCCTGATGTTCGTTTTATTATGTGCCTTGTCTTTTATATTTTGTGTTATCCATTTTAGATTCGAGATAAAAACACTAGATTTGTGTCGGGAGGCATATCTTATATATCCCTTTAAACCATACTATTCACAGTGCAAAATGATTTATTTGGTAGGCAAAAATACAAAATATCTATCAAACAAAATTATTTCGTGGACGGCAGTGATAAAAGATTTTTTTTTTTTGGTGTGAACAGTACTAATAAAAAGATATTTCAAGTTTACATCAATTTCTTGAATTAATTATTCGAAACACCTAATGTCCTAAGCATAATTCTAACATAAGCATGTATTTAAATCATATTCATAAACCGTATTTCTGTCTTTTGTCTAAAGAACAATATAATAGACTATTGGATTCGACATTCATCATCAATTCATCACACAATCAGGTTCATAGTGACGTTATTTATAGTTAGCCAAGAGAACATTTGAGTTAAATAAAGATAGTGATAATAATAATACACGGGAATCATAAATTGACTCGAAAGGATTGACAAAGGCCCTATCAACTCGATAGTCTGGATGGACAAGGCCCAGATAGCTAATCTCGCTATTTATTGAAAACCACTTCTACTTGCTTTTCGCCTTGGCTGCTTAGATAGAATCCATCAATATCGATTTGTTCACAATTTCTATTTTATTTCAGGCATTACATAACTATTAACTAGTTGATATTTCTTCCATGTCAAGAACCTTTTCTTTTTCATTGTCAATAAGTTAACAAAAAACATATCATAAACTCCATTATATATCATGGAACCATCGTGATCTAGTGGTCAAAATTTAAAAATTTCAACATCAGATCTGAAATTCGATTCTTGAAATATATTTTTTTTTGCAGATAATATAATATAAACTTATCGGAAGTTTCAGAGGGATGCAAGCAGAAATGTTTGTTGGGGTCATGTGCAGCAAAGAAAGCATGTCCATCAAATATATTATATATGTAGAACTATCCGTCGATCCGAATGTTATAACTAAAATTTCGTCATGAAATTGTACGTGAAATTGTTCATAAATATTTTATGATGTAGTTTATTATCATTTATAATGAAAATAGAGTATTATGTAATAGTTGAGTATATATAATTAGTCACAGGGTTATGATGCGAGCCAAAAATGGGGCCTGGAAAGGTTCATCACAAAAATATCATGTTTCATGTTACGTTCTCAAACACATCATAAGCCCATAGAAACATTATTATATAGCAAAGAAACCAAAACTCGAGTAGAAAAGCATTCGGCAATCAAAAAAGAAAGTGATTTATCTATTATGGCGTTAAGAGAGATAGCAAGTGATGATATAGAGAGCTACAGTGAGCCATCTCTTTGTCTAGATAAGGCCAAGGAGCTTCTCGCACTCCTAAATTTACCCACAGGATTGTTGCCACTGAAGGACATGATAGAAGTTGGGTACAACAAAACAAAAGGGTTTGTGTGGATGAGGATGAGAAGCAAGATTGAGCATACATTCGCTGCAATAGGTCGTAAAGTGATATATGACACGGAGATAACTGCTTTTGTTGAAGACCGTAGGTTGAAGAGACTTACCGGAGTTAAAAGCAAGGAACTCATGATCTGGGTTCCTGTGCATGATATCTTCATCAAAGAGAAAGACCCTGAGAAGATCACATTTGCTAATAACACCGGCCTGTCACGAACATTTAAAGTTTCAGCATTTCAGAGCGAGGAATAATATAAATCAGAAAAAAAGGAGCAAGTAAAGTTACTTGATATAACCAAACAATAAAGAACAAATCTGGAGTGAGGTTGGAGATCTTCTTATGAGCAAATCTGGAGAAAGTAAATCAGATTATTTAAATTTACTCATAAATTTAAGAATAATTTGTATAACTTATTAACTTATCCTGTTTAGGTTTATGTAAATTTTCTTTTCTCAACCGATTTTTTTTTTTTAACTTACACTAAAAATAAATCAGAAATTTATGAATATTCAAACAGTTTTATATATCTATTCCCTAAATATCCCAAAAAAATCTAGATACCATTATGTAATTCTTTAAAGATTAAATCTGAAACAGAACATAATATATATTTGAGGAAGAAAAAAAAAGACAAGAAATTAGAAACTCGTGTTGTGTTGGGTCAATGCTTCTTAAGAAGCTGCCGTAAGATTTCCAAGAGACTTCTGCAAACAAAATATATCATCTGAATCAAAAAGGAAAATTTATCTTTATTTCTCCGCTCTCTAGCTCCGAGTTCCAGATCGGCGGCAGAACGAACCCGAATCCTAAACCCGATCTTCAATTTCACGTGGGATCTGAGCATGTCGAAATCTCTACCATATTCAGTGAAAGATGTTCACTACGACAATGCCAAGTTCAGACATCGATCTCCTTTAAAGGTTAGAGCTTTTAATTAGATCTTGATCTTTGT
Organism: Brassica carinata; assembly: GCA_016771965.1. Classification (NCBI taxonomy): domain Eukaryota; kingdom Viridiplantae; phylum Streptophyta; class Magnoliopsida; order Brassicales; family Brassicaceae; genus Brassica; species Brassica carinata. Next base: position 3,854,144 of record CM028689.1, on the reverse strand, counting down.
GTGATATATGGGTTGTGCCCAAGTTTCCTCCTTTTTTGCTCTTTGATATTACATTTGTAGATATATTTGGTTGTCTCTAGTTCTTGCTTTTGCTTTTCCATGAACTGCTTTGGACTGTTCACAGAGAGAGAGAGAGGAATTAGCAAAGCTGTAGATTATCTTCAGTCAAAGTGTTAGGCTTCTTGGTTTGATAGAATGTTGTAAAGTGAGCTATAGAACACAGAACATATGCCACGAGTCTTGTAATGGGATGGCTTAAAAGCTTCTTTTTGTGAAACTTTATATAGATTATCTCTCTGTTGTTTTACTTTTGACATTTTGTGCACTAATTCCTTTTTTTTTTGGTTATAGGTTCTATCTCAAAGCTTGCTTACTCTTAACACAAAACGTGACTACGCAAGCTGTAGCACGGGGAAGTTCCTTATATTGTTATTGGTCTTTGGAATAGCATGTCTAATCCTGATGGGTACTAAGAACCCAGATGACTCTGCTCTTAATGAAAAAGGAAAAGTCACTTTTGTTGGGGGTCTTAGACTAGGCAGACTTCTGAGAAAGCCACCTAGAATCCCACCTCGGTTATCACCTGACGAAGGCCAGTTAAAAGATAGCGCCACTAACGGCTCGAACTCTGACCCAAAATGGGCAGCCAGACAGCAATGCGTGAAGGATGCTTTTGACTACGCATGGTCTGGCTACAGAAAGTTTGCAATGGGCTATGACGAGCTTATGCCTATTAGCCAGCGAGGCGTGGATGGGTTAGGAGGACTGGGTGCCACCGTGGTCGATGCTCTTGACACAGCCATGATAATGGGTCATGGTCATATCGTTTCCGAGGCAGGGGCATGGGTCGAGGCTCATCTCCTGGAGAGAATCAGTCAAAAGGGTCAAGTTAATTTGTTTGAAACTACAATACGTGTGTTGGGTGGGCTTCTAAGTGCATACCATCTGAGTGGAGGAGAGCATGGTGCGATGAACATGACCCATGACGGACCAAAGCCAGATGTCTATCTAAACGTTGCTAAAGATTTGGCTGACCGTTTGCTCTCAGCTTTTAACTCCAGCCCTACTGCAGTTCCCTACAGTGATGTCATATTGCGTGAGTCAACAGCTCATCCAGCTCCGGGAGGAATGAGCAGTACAGCAGAAGTCGCCTCTGTACAGCTTGAGTTTAATTACCTCAGTGCTGTTTCCGGTGATCCGAAGTACAGTACAGAGGCTATGAAGGTCTTAGCTCATATAAAGACTCTTCCTAAGACAAAAGGTCTGGTTCCCATCTACATCAGGTAATTGGCTTTTCTTGCACTTTCAACCAGGGCTTTTATGATCTGACATGTTGTTTCTACGTGGTGCAGCCCTCAATCAGGTGAGTTTGTTGGTGAGAACATAAGGTTGGGATCTCGTGGGGATAGCTACTATGAGTATTTGATCAAAGTGTGGCTTCAGCAAGGAGGAAAGATGAACAGTAATTTCACATATCTGCATGATATGTACACCGAGGCGATGAAAGGAGTCAGGCATTTGCTTGTGCGCAAATCAGTTCCAAAGGGTCTGGTCTTTGTAGGGGAGTTACCTTACGGGTCCAAGGGAGAGTTCAGTCCCAAAATGGACCATCTAGTAAGCGTCACTGAAATAAAAAAAAAAAAATCAATCAGCCACATCACATAGGATCATTCCAAGTTTCATTTGTTGAGAGAATTTTCTTGTGTCTAGGTTTGCTTCTTGCCTGGTACTCTTGCTCTTGGTGCTACCAAGGGACTCACAAAAGAGAAAGCCCTGGCGGAGAATCTTTTATCCTTTGAGGATCTAGAGAACTTGAAACTTGCGGAAGACTTAGCGAAAGCATGCTTTGAGATGTACGAAGTAACCGCCACTGGCCTTGCTCCAGAAATTGCTTACTTTCACACAGAGGTAAGTTTTGCTTTTGTACCTTTTATTTTGCAGAACTCTAAATCTTGTTTTGTTGATTCTTGGATCCTAATAAAAAGCAGGAATACTCTGAGGATGGTCTTGAAGGAGGGAACAAGAGCTCGGTTTATGCAAAAGACATAATCATAAAACATGCTGATCGACATAACCTACTGCGCCCTGAGACTGTTGAATCACTCTTTGTTCTCTACCGTATCACAAAAGATACAAAGTAAAGAAAAATATTCATATTTGACTTGTTGAGGGACTATACTCACTACTCCTGAATCTAAACACACATTTTCAAAAAAAACTGCAGATACAGAGATCAAGGTTGGCAGATCTTTGAAGCATTTGAGAAGTACACAAAGGTGAAATCAGGTGGATACACATCATTGGATGATGTGACAGAAGTGCCTCCTCATAGGAGAGATAAGATGGAGACGTTTTTCCTCGGTGAAACATTGAAGTACTTGTACTTGCTTTTTGGAGATGACTCGGTGATACCGTTGGATAAGTTTGTTTTCAACACTGAAGCTCACCCATTGCCAATAAGAAACACCTGAAGTGTTAACTTTGAAGACCGTTCCAGAAAATACACACACACACACACAGATTGAAGAGAAGGTTTGGAGAAAAGTGATGTATAGTAACAGTAACCCAATTGAAGAAGAGGTTAGTTCGTTGAGAAACAACAAAACAAATTTTATGATATAAGATAGGTTTCACCATCCAAGTTATATAATATAACTCTTAAAGGTTTTGAATTGTAGATCTTTGTTTCTTCGTATTACTTTGTTTCTTACGAATAATAATACTTTTTCCTCTTAGCTTTCACTTGGTAAACTGTAATCAGAGACCATGGAGATGACCTAAGTTTTTCTCCTGTTTTCATATGTATACATTCGCCTGACACTGCCAAATAGTGTTGTTCTACAAGGGAATAACTCGTAATCTTTAACATTTGAGATGGTTTAGCCGTTTGGGCTTTAGTTGCATAAGCATCATGATCGATTTGAAACATACACCGAATACTTAACTTGAGAAAGATAGACAAGATCTGTAGTTCCACAACCAAGTCTAATTTGTCAACACAAAGAGACATCAATCACCACAAATCCATAACCACAAGAAGCCTCAATAACTAAATATGAAACCACTGAGACAAGTGGGGAGCAGAAGTGAAAGGGCTTCAACAAATGTGGTAGCAACTCACTAGCTCAATCAAGCCTTTGCTTTTCCAGCCTCGGTAGATTTTGTCCTTTGTTGTACCTTCATTATCTGCAAAAAGTTTTGATTCCATGAATTGTAACCATATGATCACTATAACCAGTTAAAGCCAAAATAAAAAAAAAAGAGCCTATTCATTAAAATAACCGATTCTCAAATTGTACAGCCTTTCAATGTGGGTTTGGTCAGGAGGTTGAGTTCTTCTTCTTGGTATCTTAGATGCAATCCATAATATATGGCAGAATTTGGGTGTGTTGATGAGGATGAGAAAGCAAGATTGAGCAATAGGCTGCAAAGTGATATGTGACAGGGAGGTAGGAAAAATATGGGTTCCTAAGAATGAAATTGGTATCTCATCAAAGAGAAGAATCCTGAGAGGATCACCTTTGCGAACACCACCGGCCTGTTACCAACATTCAAACTTCCAGAATCTGTAGAGCCGAGAGAAAATACTCTTCCTTGTTGTAAAGCAACCAGTTAAGAACATAAGTTGTTGCCTATCAATGGACCACAGCCTACTTAGAAGTAATACCATTGCTTATGGAGATTTAAGTGAACAAGTTTTGAAATTCATGCCTTGCATTATTAGAATCGGAAGATGTATTTTATGACACCTATTCGAAAGGGACTAACAAAGTAATACTTTTGTCTTGTGTTTTCATTGTTTACCAATTGCATGAGATTTCTTTTTCTTTTAATGAATTTAAAATTTATTCATCAAAAACCCTCTGTATAATAAAGGCAACATTGAATTGAAATTAATTGAACTGCATGAGATTACATTTTTGACACCATAATATTTACTATTAGTTTTCTTTATTTAAGGTTAGATATGTTTTTTTTTCTTTGATAAATCCAATGAAAAAGATGAAAATTGTTTTTACAGGGTTAACAAATCAAAGTTTTTTTTGGGAACATTAACAAATCAAAGTTTAGATGCACATACAAATATCTTCCAAATTTTTGAAAATTTCCAAAAAAATTTATGGCAATGAATAAATTTTATATATGTACACTAATGATCAGTCTAGGTTCACCATTCCTTAGTTAGGGTTTAAGGTTTAAATTATAAATATGTAAATGTATCCAAAACCTTAGAAAAGTATAAAAAGTTATTTACAGAAATGAATAAATTTAATGGTTGACAAAATAAGAATACACTAAGATAAATTTAGATTCACCAATTCCGTTTTCAGTTTAGATTTTAAAATTTAGGATTTATGGTTAACAAATCATAGTTTATGTAAACATATAAAGGTTTTCAAAATTTTAGAAAGGTTTCAAGAGTTGTATAGTAATAAATAAGTTTTACACAATATACTAATTAATTTGGGTTAGCCAATCCCTAATAATGGTTTAATTTTAGGGTTTTATAGTTTAAATTTTAAATTTTTGATTTAGTCATATTGTTATTTTTATTATCGTTTCTGATTTGTCAGAACAAGTGAGTAAGAGAAGGTTAAATTAAATCACTTTCTCTAATAAAACATACAAATAATTGTAAACCATTTGTTGTAACTTTCAAATTTGATCAAAATTAGTACATAGAAAATGAGAACTAGATTTGTTATGAGATGAATCAACAACTGAGACCGGATTGAGAGCCAAGTCCACTGAGACTGGATTGCATGGAATTTGCTTGATTTAGTGATGACAACAAGTGAGAAAAGATTAACGTGTGATGTTGCAGGAACCGGAGCACAATGTTGACGACGTGATCACATTGCGAGCTACCATTTGTCAACATCAACTTCCTGATGGGTGTTTCCCCTGTCGAAAAATTTTCCAGCGAAGAATTCTCCAAACCATCCAATATCGCAATGAACACTTTCAACTACCAGCGACTGGGATTTGCGATTTACGGCATGTTGAAGCCAACATGCTCAATGAGTAGTGAAATGAAACTTTGCTTTTGTGAAACATTTTTTGACTTATTGCTTTTGTTAAACATTTCTGCTGATGGCTTATTAATTTTGTAAAACATTTTTCTGATTTATTGCTTTTGTGAACATGTCTGCTTTTGACATATGGTTTTGAATTGATATAAAATTAAATTATTATTGCTTATTAATTCATACAAAATTGTTACCCCTTACCCATATACAATTCATCGAACGTTCAAATAAGCTTAATCTTTACACATATTACAAATTCGCGGAACGTTGCAATCTTAGGTTCGTGCCATGTCCAAGTTCTGGTAAGTTAAATCATTTTTTTTGGTCAAAGTAAGTTAAATCATTTAACCTCTTTGATTGCTGAATAATCATAGGTTTGTATCTCTCTAACTATGAGTTGCAATCTTGGTTTAGGTACTTCTTGAGGAAGCAGGTGAAGATTAAGAAGAGCAATGGTCAGATGCTTGCCATCAACGAGGTACAAATCTGTTAGTGGAACTGTAGATAAGAAACATTAGATGATTCTTGAGTTTGATCTTCCCTGTATCTAATTTTGTGATTCAGTTGTTAAGCCTTGTCTCTTTCTTGCTGCTGATTTTTTTTAGAACAACCAATGTGTTGTGACAGATCTTTGAGAAGAACCCAACAACTATCAAGAACTTTGGAATCTGGCTGAGGTACCAGAGCCGGACAGTTTACCACAACATGTACAAGGAGTTCCCTGACACTACTTTGAACAGAGCTGTGGAGCAAATGTACACCGATATGGCTTCAATATACAGAGTCAGGTTCCCTTGTATTCAGATCATGAAGACAGCCACTGTCCCAGCCACTTTGTGCAAGAGAGAGAGAGAGCACGAAGCAGTTTCACAATAGCAAGATCAAGTTCCCTTTGGTCTACAGTAAGGTTAGACCTCCCACCAGGAAGCTCAAGACCACCTTCAAAGCCTCCAAGCCCAACTTGTTCATGTAAAAGATCTCCTAAGATAGTGGACGTTCATACTTTTGAGGATCCGAAGTCGCTAGTTTTTTATTTTATTTTGGGGTTTACAATCTTTAAGTATTATTTATGGATTATGTTATATTTTTTGTTTATCGTTTTTAGTTGGCAATGCGACTTTAAAATATGAGCTATATATTTCTTCTTATTATGCCTTTAAAAAATTCTGGTCATTCTCAAAATATTCTTTCTTTAAAATTAAATCCAAAAGAAATGTTAACTTAAACATTTAAAAGAAAAACTAACTACAATCTTAATTACAGAACATGCCAATGTCGAAAAGATACTACACAATCAAAATATTCTTTTTAAAAAACTAAAACCAAAAGAAATGTTAACATAAACATTTTTTTTTTTTAAAAACTAACTATAATCTTTATTACAGAACATGCCAATGTCTAAAAGAAACTCAACAATCAAACAGCATCACACTTTTTTTTTTAGTATCAATCCTAAAGAATCAGAAAGTTCAAAGCTTCAAAGAAGTTTTGTCATTCTCATGTAAAGGTCTAAACTTTAATACTATCTATGAACTGTAACATCCTAAACCGAACTCAATCTGATTCATAAGCGAGAACAAAGCGAAGCTTAAAGAAGAAAGGTTAGTAAACAACACACCACTATGGTCTTTGATTTATGGTATGAGCGTGACTTAAAGTGATTGGCCCTTGAGCGGCCGACAAAAAAAAAGTAATGGCCCTTGCAATGTTTCAACATATGATTACTTGTAAAGCATCAAAACACCAAATGTTTTTTTTTTTAAATAAGATGCAAAATACATTAAGTTACTAAGCAAATGACAAATGATTACAGTAAAAGTTTAAACCACACAAATGAAAGCTCAAATCAAGTGCAACACACACAAAAGAGAGAGAGAGATTCTACATACTATATTATAAGATGATCTTAAGTAGATCCCATCCTGCAAAACGAAGAGAGGAGAGATGAGCGGTCCAGATAGAGCCAGGATTCAGTTTACTTGCCAAGAAAGGTCCAAATAACATTCAAGAATGGTTTGAGAAATGACCAACGCCATGTTTCTGAGCTTCGAGTTTAAGTGACTTGAGGTACTGAACAGCTTCATCAAGAACAGAAGCTGTGTTCATCTCTTCTCCACCAGGGACAATCTTCCTCAACATTCCCATCATCTTCTTCATTTTCTTCCTTCCTCCTTTCCCACCATTATTAGAACTACTAGCAGCACTTCCAGACACACTCTGCTTCCTTCTTGAGCTGTTATAGCCATAACTTGAGCAACAAGACTCAGCTGATGTATTCTCATAATCCCTTGAAGCGTTACGAGCCGTGCTGACCTCTTCTGAATCACCACCATCCTCATTCCCATCATCTTCTTCATCTGTGCTCAAGAGAGCATCAATCTCATTCGGATCTTCTTGGTAAGAAGAGGAGACTTCTTGGCCATAGTTACCAAAGACTTCTTGGCCATAGTTATAACCATAACTTCCCCCAACATACTCGTTCTGAAACGTGGTAGCTAATCCATTCAAGGACGGGGAGTTCGCGAGCCTATGAGTCAGGTCAGGATGGTACATCACTTGGCTGTGGTCATACGTCTGATCGAAAATGACAAAGTTCTTTGGACAGACCGGAGAGGGTTGAAGATCAACGCCATGGAATGGTAACTTGGCACAAGGTGGGAACAAACCGTCGAAGGATGACGCTGATTCATATGGGTAGTTCATGTTCCCATCACCCATATCGTCAGAGAAGTAGGGAAACTGATTGTTCTGCATTAGAGAAACCCGTGCAGAGGATATAAAGTAAAAAAAGAAAGAAAACAAAGTCCTAAACCTCAAGAAACTGCGAGCTCTTTACCACCAAACTTGGTCTCCGTTAGGCTTCAAAGCTGCTCGGTTACTACTACTAAAAAACTACGTTGACAACTGAACCAGATGCCAGAATCAAGCTATGGCCATCTTACTGAAGAGTTGTCCACCAGAGCCCTTTACCCGTCAAACCAGAAGCTTTCTCCACCCAAAGGAGTTTCAGATGTCAACACAGCTCTTTCAGAATTTACCACAATAACTTTTTTTTATCGAAATCAAAAGAAGACAGACGCCCAAAAAAACCCCCCAAATCTCTGGAAACTGAAGACACCAGACTACGTTACAGGCTTAAGCAACTGTCTGAAATATTCTGCCTGCAGAGATCAAAGACAAGAAAGATTGAAACATCATACTCACATAATAACATGGGGATACATTTTTTATTGTTAACATAATCTTGAAGTAGCTATAACATTTTAAAAAGAGGTGTTTTACAAGTGTATGTACCTGAGAAACTTGAACGGATTGGTAATTAGCAATGAAACATGTAGTCATCATAAAGGTTCCTATCTCCTTCAATGAATGTTTTCCCTTCTTGTTTCCAACAAAGCACATTCTCAACACTAACAATAGACACACTAACAACAAAGAGCTACTCCGAAGTCCCGGAAAACAACGCCTGCAAAACAGAAAGAGATGCTCTAGTCTTAACACAAGAAGCTGTAAATGAGGTCGCACCAACGCAAGAAGACAATCTAAACTAGAATCCAACATGGCATGGTAACTGTAGACCATAGACACAAGAAGAAGAGAAGCTACTCACCTGAAAGGAAGGAAATTTACAGAATCACGAGGAAAAAGACAACGAGACGAGTGCAAGTCCGGTTGAAAAACATGTAGAAGGATGTCCAGGGCATCTTGATTTTTCCACTATTAACTTCAGTTTTAAGTATATCAAAACACCGTTTCTCTGCTCACACACAAAACTGCACAAACAAACAAAATTAGGACCAATGGTATCCACATGTAATGAAGTTGAAAGGCACTGAAACCGAGGCAAAATAAACAGTTTCAGAAACAGAGGAACTAAAACACAGAGGATGTTTCATTCATGATCCAGAAAATAAAAGGGTACAACTGTACGCATCTGTGTACAATATAAACAGAATATACCATGATCAAGGACATTGACATCTGATCAAGAAATGTTTTTTCTTTTTTTTTTTCTTCACTGATCATCAAGCAAAGTCAGGGATTGAAAAACAGGACACAGAAACAGAGCATTCACGAGGTCATGAATGGTTTATTCAGACAACGAAACAGAACACAACTACAGATAAACCACACAGAATATTACAATACAATTCACTCGAAGAATGAACGATGTAGCGATCATCTGAGAAACTACAACAAAACATAGCTAGTAAAGTAATTTAAAAAACAACAAACTTTACTAGAAGATTAAAAAAATAGATAAGAAACTAAAAGAGCCTTAAGTCAAAAAAAAAAAAAAATTGCGGCGGCAGGTAAGAAGCACAAACATCACATACCCGTATTGATGGTAAAAGAAGATCAACAAAAACGAATCCTTTCTGAGTGAAAACTTAAGCTCAAAGCCTGATCAAGAATTTGGGAAGAAGTTGCAGGAGAAGATCTAGAGAGAGAGATAAGATTGGCAAAGAGAAAGGGAGGGAGAGAGGGGGAGAAATAGGAGGAAGTGACAGAGAGCGTGGCCTTCTTTTTCTGGTGCGGTTTGTTTGTTGTTGTTTGGTCTGTCCATTTTCATTTTAATGACATTGCATATGCTGGCTATTGTTTAAAGTTTTAATTCCCTAGCACGCTTTGTGTGCGTACTCTACTACTTGTTTTTTTTTTTTTTAATAACAAAAAGATGTTAAACTTTACTGGAATTTTTGGAATTATCAAAATTTTGCACTCCTACAGATTTTGATTCATCCCAGATCAAATCTTGGACAAAATATGTCTTTTTACAAGTTATATGATAAATAAAATTAATGTAAAAAGAAAGAGTAGATAAATCTTGGAGTATGACTACAGTAATTACAAATGATCTTAGTTAGTTTATCAATAAAAGAGTTTCTGACTTTTTCTACAGGATAAAAGTGTTTCTGTTTTTATTTCTATCTAGTTCTAAAAAGATATTAGACTAAAATTCTATTAATACATATCTTCGATAATTTATCAAAGATAAAAAATATGATTGGAGAGAGTTTAAACGATTTTTAAAATAACGTATTTTGTCCACAGATTTTAACGATCAATATTTTAAAATATTAAAATATGCTGTGTAACATTTATAACAAAACTGTAATTCATTCCGTAATAGGATTACAAATTTGGCATTAACAGAAAAAGGGTTAATTAAGGTTGGGATTCTACCTAATTTTTAGAACAAAAAATTCAGAACTGAACTGAATTGATGGGATAAACTAAAAATTGGATGAATATCCAAATTTTAATATTAATATTTATATATTTATAAATATTAACTATATTTAGTTATAAAATAATCAAATAATTTTAAATATTTTTTATAAATCGAATCTTAAAAATTAAATTATTAGAATATTTTTATTCAAAATAATTAAAATTATCCTAGTCATCCAAAATTTTGTTGAAAATTTTAAAATTTTAATATTTAATCCCAAAAAATTATATTTTATTAACTATTAATTTGAATTAACCAAAATATCAGAACTAAAGAATATGGTCTAAAATTATTTCGAACTGTTTCCTAATTTAAAAAAAAAACTAACCTTAATCAATCCAAATTTTCTAAATATTCAAATGAATCCTAAATTTTTAGAACTGAATAACCAAGAGTTGAAAAATTAAACCAAAACAGGACCGAAAATCAAATGCAAGAACTATTTATCACTATGTAGATATAAATTTTGAATGAAAAATTATAAGTTTCAAAGTGGGAAAAGAAAACAAGATTTAATAAATTAAGTGATGTTTTTGATAAAATAAAAATAAATAGTGGAAAATAAAGGAGAGGGAAGGGAGCACGCGTGAGAGGATGGACAGTAGAGAGTCAAACACGGGGAGTGTGAGCCGTTGGATGAAGCAATCTCAGTGGTTCCCGTTTAATGCGGGCATGATGGCGACCGTAGGATTGCGAGAGCACGCGTGAAAAGTTTCGTAGGTCCCCCACCAAACTCTTCTTCTTTGACAAATTTTATTTAATTTTGTGTGTGTTAAATTAAATTATAAAAAAAAAATATTCAAAATGTGTAATAATCGACGACACCATGTACTCATCTCTTTGGGCTCTTGCCCCAACCCCATACTTCCGCATTATACTTATTTCGAACCAAACCTCATGATTTCCCTCTGTACATTTGAGCTGTAATTATAAGTACATAAAAATCGAGTGTCTGACTCAATGTTGGCATGCGGGTGGGTTATATTTTGTTTTCCACTAGTTTGATTTGATTGGTATCCACAACACAATCACACTGTTTCATAATCACTGTTTGTTTTGTTTACTAATCACGCGAAACAGTAAGTACGAATAAAAATTTAGTACAAAAATAAACATGTGCCACTAACTCACTAAGTAAGTTTCTTTATTTTATTTTGGACTGAACTCACTAAGTAAGTTAGTAATCACTACCGTGTACGCATATGAATCGTGTGGTTTAATTCAGATCATTATTCGGTGTATATTTTAGACTTCAAGGAAACGATGCCACATTGTTTGAACTGAAATCAACCGACCCAATCATTTTTATCAAAAGAAAAAAATGGATAGACGATTGTTGACGATGATGATCATAAAACCAACAAAACTGTATAGAATATATTGTACTATTAGGTGAAACTAAGTGTTTGACTGGCAAGAAAAGGGATATTTATAAATGTTGGAATTATCTTTAGCATTGGCAGAAAGACAATTTAGTGAAAAAGAGGCAATTTAGTGAAATGATCTCTATTGCTGAAGAAAGCTCTTCAAACATAGCATCGATGAGATATTTTAATCCATTTGCTAGAAGTATATAATCATATCTGAATACAGTATGATTATGAAATTAAATTTTAAAAATAATTTTATCATGGGAGGAATGGTACATGGAAAGTTAGCTTTTCAATTATGTCCGATAGAATCAGTTTTTAGCATACTTTTTATTATTTTTAGATGAGACACTGTTCGAGAGCATCAATGATGGTGTTCATAGTGCTAATGAAGGTTCGTTAGTGCCGGTAAAATGCCCTATAGTGCTGAGCACGATCTTGTGTGTGTGTTTTAACTTTTGAAAAACCAAACCGGATCGTTTAGTCTAGCCGATAATATTTCATATTGTCGACAATGGATCAAGTTGAAGATATGATTTCCGTTGAACCGATACAATAAAAATCCGTTTTGTGAAATTCAACATATCAAAATTCTAAACAAAAATAATAAAAAATAAAAAAGATTTCTAAACAGATGTCTTTCTATTCTAACATGAATTTGATGGTCTACTTATAATAGATAAATCAGTTTGTTTTTATATTATAGCAGAAATATAAATGAAAAATCAACTAAAACCCGTAAACGCTATGTACTGATCACTTCCAGAATATGACAATCGAGAACTCTACCAATTGTTTTGATCAAACCAAAACGACTTAAAGCCAAATTCTGTGACAACTGATGTTTAAACACAAGCAAAAGCATGCACGGTACTTATCATTCAGTTTCTTGTAATTCATAGCGGTGACAATTTAATATCATTGAATTTATTGCAATTCATAGCGGTGACAAGTAAAACTCACAATCAATAATCTGTTTTAATTGTCATTTATACAACTAGCCTAACTAAAGTTTGCCTTTAAATATTTAGCGCTAGAAACAGAATCACTACTACGCTAAACATGACACAGAAAAATAACACCAAAGAATTTAACATCCTTCAAGACTTGACAATCACAGAAACCATCTCGTTGGTCACGGGGCAGAAAAGCCTAAACTTACGATGATACTGGATACTGAGTGGTGAGTATGTATTAGTTGGAAACAACCACCACTGTATGGAACGAGATGACAAAAACAAATTTCATATAGTAGTGCAATGCAGCCCTAGCATGCATAACACATGTTAATTGAAAAGTATCCAATGTTTTTTTTTTGCTTTACTTACAACATTCTTAAGAAAATTCCATAGTTTTTATATGTACGTTTTTTTTTGGTCAAAATATATGTACGTTTTATATGCATATTTTTTACATTTTAAAGACTTAGCAAACAATGAAAAATATAGGATCCGAATAGTAACATATAAAACAACTGCAATGTAGTTTTAATAATAACAAAAAATAATATGTATATATAGATTTTTCTTATAATTAACTGTAGTGCAATGCGGTTTGGTCTGTTACCATTACCATTCGAAGACATGTGTTTTTTTAAAACTTAGACCACCTAATTAGATTTCACACACTTTAAAAATATTAGAATATTCTAAGCTGGAGAAGATGATATCAATGTTTACATTCTAACCATCATATCATCGTACAATAATTAATTGAAAGTTAAAGATATTATTATCTAAATAAAATGAATTCAGTTAATCAGATGACTCTATAGTAAATAATAGGTGGGTAAGTTGATCTGGATGGTTGCTATGTAATCACCAAACATTCTTGCAAAAAGAATTTGGTAAAATATTAAATTACATTTTTGCAAGTTGACAGTCATAGGAATATCAATTTTCAAACTAAATGAGAATCAATTAATCATATGGTCGAAACATGTATAATGTTTTGGTGCACCAAACCAAAACGTAGTTATAAATGGATTCCATCCTAGGATCGTTTTGGCCGATGGATGCAAAATGGTTGTACAACTAGATAAATGAAATAGGATAGAATTATAGAAACCATATACCAGTAAAGCACATGAAATAAAGTTTCATTTCTACCGCATGAAAAGACTGTTTTTGTTAATAATCTTCTATTTGCTATAGTCAGTAGGAATGGGTGGAACAAAACAAAACGTTTCCTCTAAGTTTCATAATATATTCATCTATAATTCTTTCATTTTTATATTCTAGTATTCTAGTATAGTTCCTCTAATGATCACCATTTATAGCCTAACTTGATACACGATAACATAGATGTCAGAGTTAAATTAGTATTTGAATCTAGAACTTACACTAACGGCCAGATAGTGAGAGACATTGTCGAGACTCGAGAATGGTTAACTAATTTTTATTGCATAGCAGTATTATGGATGTGTTGGTTGTACATTGATAGTTTTCACTAGCTATGAATAATAGACATTCGAATCATGCATGCTAGCTTCTGGATAGCAACATGATTTGGAATTATGTATATTTGAACTTGTATCATATATATATGGTATGAGTCATTGTAGATAATATATCAAATCTTTAAAAAAATACATGTCCAGTGCTAATATATTCATTACCAGCGTCCTTGCGGCCGCGGGAGTCTAAGTGAGTCATCTTCTTTTCCAGTTGATCGGATTGTGAAGGGAGAGATGGTTTGAATTGAAAGTTTGTAGAAGCAACGCGGTTTCGTAACCCAGTAAAAAAAAAGAAAAAGAGAGAAGTAGAGTAAATGCAGTTTATATATCCACAAGACTATTGGATCAGCTAACTCCGTCAGCCAATCAAGGGAAGGAGACGAGGTAGAGGGATTCTGTTTGGTTACATGGAAAGAGACTCATTGCTTGCTCTTGAAGCTTCCTATATAACAGAGTTATGTAGAAGAAGAACAAACATATGGATTTGATTATTCAATAGCATATAGTATTTGCTCACGTCATTTGGTGACAAGTTCGATCAAACTGTTCACTTTGTAGAAACAACATTTGCAATTTGAGTGATAACAAAAACATAAAATCCATTTCCATTTAGTTCTGAGGAAAAAGAGTTATTATTGGATTAATGGTAAATCATACAAAGATATGCAAACATTACATCTAAACAACATCTCTTTCTCCTCTTGCACTCACACAAAGCAAAGACTGAAGCAAATTACAGATAAAACTTTGTTCACTTTCCGGGAACGAAGTTGGTAGCAAAGGCCCATGCATTGTTGTTGACTGGATCAGCCAAATGGTCAGCAAGATTCTCCAACGGTCCCTTACCAGTGACAATAGCTTGAACAAAGAATCCAAACATAGAGAACATAGCCAATCTTCCGTTCTTGATCTCCTTCACCTTCAACTCCGCGAAGGCCTCTGGGTCAGTAGCCAAACCCAATGGGTCAAAGCTGCCACCTGGGTAAAGCAAGTCCTCGGCCTCTCCCAACGGCCCATCTCCTGCGACTCTGTAACCTTCAACGGCTCCCATCAAGATCACTTGAGTAGCCCAAATAGCCAAGATGCTCTGAGCATGAACCAAGCTCGGGTTTCCCAAGTAATCAAGTCCTCCTTCGCTGAAGATCTGCGAACCGGCCTTGAACCAAACCGCCTCTCCGAACTTGACACCGTTCCTGGCCAACAACTCCGGGAAGACACAGCCTAAGGCTCCGAGCATGGCCCATCTGCAGTGGATAACTTCTAGCTCACGGTTCCTCGCGAACGTCTCGGGATCGGCTGAGAGACCGGCGGTGTCCCATCCGTAGTCTCCTGGGAACTCTCCGGTAAGGTAGCTCGGTGGCTCGCCGGAGAATGGACCCAAGTACTTGACTCTCTCGGACCCGTACCATGGGCTGCCTGATGGGCCCTTTGGCTTGGCTACGGTCTTCCTCATTGTCACACGGCCGCTTCCAAGGACTTCTGATGCTGCTGGGGAAAGCTTAACGGCCTTTCCGGCGAAGGCAGGGGAGGAGAGAGCCATTGTAGAGGCGGCCATTGCGGTTGAGTGCGCTGAGCGAAATAAAACGTTTATTAGTTGTTGTTTGTGAGCCAAGAGATGGGTGGTTTGGGTTAGATGAGCCTTTTACGTATTTATAATATAGCGTCGAAGTAATGTCTTATCTTAGAATATCAATCTCTAGTGTTTCTATTGGCTCTTGACATATCTTTTGGTGCTTAGATTTTTTTGTTTATTTGCTTACGTGGCAATAGTGGATCCTACTCTGATTTGTGTGTTTTAAGATATCTCGTAACGTTTCAAGCACCCACTCATCAAATGACATGTGTAAGATTCTATGATCTCCTCAATCCTTTATATGGCTAGAGATGTCTGAATAAAAAAGTAGATAAAGCTAAAAAGTTTAAGAATGATAATTGAGTTTTTAACATATTTATAAAACTAAAGGAAGATAACTATCTCAAATTATGCAGAAATGTAATCGTACTTAACCTCAAAAACATTATATACAAGCAAAAGAAATTATAACATTCTCCAAACCATTGTTGAGCATAATATTCATCAACAGAAGAGGAAGACAATGAATGTTTATATTATATTTTATCCATTAGCAGCTTTCTCATGTTAATGTATTAGTATTGTCAGCATAAACATTGGAGTATAGCTAATGGTTAGAGCCCCGATCATGGTCATGGACTCAGTATCAAGTATCAACACGTCTCTCAAAGTGGAACTTGGTTGTAGATTAAAGATGATCTCCGAGTGAAAAACTACTCTCATTTCTAAGTTGAAACAGGACTAATTAAACCCCCCTCGTAACTCAAGTTTGTATTCCTCACTGAATGATGAATCGAATCAATTGATAATTGATGTGGTGTATGTGGAGAAAATGAAACAATGGTTGGAGAATTATGATTGTTTAAGCCTGAACTCCACGAAATTTATATATATATGTAAGAAAACAAAGAACAAAGAAACTTGAAATTACGTTTGGAGTTCTTGGAGTATTGGTCTATAGGAAATAAAGAAAACATGTCTTCGTTTCCTAGTTATGAAAGAAGAAAATAAAGTCAAGATCAAAGGGTTAGAAAATTTTCAAGTTTCTGTAAATCTATAGTCATAGGTGTCTGGAGCATAGATGAGCGTCTGTTGCTGGGAGGTACTAGAATATTGAGAATATCATGCAGACTGTTAGTGAACAAGATTAGCAATGGAGGTTGAGAGGTGGAGAGAGAGCTTCACGAAGAAGAAGATTCAAAAGGATTTGTTTCTGTTATTGATATCTCTCTCAAACGGACAAAACGTACAAAGTGTTTGAAGATGAAGCTTATATACAAGCTTTACTAAACCAAATACAATAACCAATATAAACCAGAGATATACATAATCTCTAATACAGACCATTTGGCGATCCTTATTTTTATTTTATTTTTGAATAGAACTTGTGGCTCCCATCAAGTGCACGGTATTCCCGCTGGTTCAGAACCAACAGTTCGAGGAAGCGACCAAAGTCATTTCCAGGGAACTCACTTCTCTTGGCGTCTCACATAAGATTGACATCACTGGTCATCGATAGGGAAAAGATATGCGAGAACGGATGAGCTGGGAGTGCCGTTTGCAATAACAGTAGACTCGGGGATATCAGTGACAATAAGAGAAAGAGACAGCAGAGACCAAGTTCGTGTCAGCTTGGAGGAAGCAGCCTCTGCCGTGAGCTCAGTCACGGAGGGGAAGATGACATGGCAAGACGTCTGGGCAAGGTTCCCGCACCATTCTTCTGCTGCTGCAGACGAGTAACTTTTAAACTGATTAAACTAATGTTTTGCCACTATTACAAAATGATTCAGTTCAAAATCAATTGTTTATGCTGAAAACATTATTACTTATATATACACATGAACAAAAGAGAGATTCGGATCTATACTTGTCTCTCGAGGTTGGTGCTTCAAGAACAATGAAGGAACAATGTCATGAAGAAGACCATAGTTCACACAGGTTCAATGCACATTACTTTTTCCATATATTAATCAGAAACCATACTTCAATTCATAGACTAACGATGCAGTTGAAGTAAGGCGTCAGTATTTGACAAATGATTACTTTAGTATCTAGTTTTATCTCTGATGCTTGTACATAAAGATGAGTTGCTATAAATATTCTACACCGCCAGGAGTTTGAAAATCAATCAAATTTCATAATTAGAGCATGGATTAATTATCACGAAGAATTCAAATAAAACTAGTCATGAAATAAGTAAATGCCTCGAGCGTATGAAAATAAGTAGATATCGTTTTTCTTTTGAATAATATTCAAATCATACAAGGCACTGAGAGGAGAGGAAGATAAGAGATAGAGATGGTTCACAGAGGAAATGGCAAAAGGACAAAATGCAGAGTTTCAGTTTCAGATTACTCTTATAATCTCATCCCAAGCATTTGGAAGATCATCAAAGATTTACCACAATAAACATATTTCACAGTAACGTTTAAGTACATCTTAGTGAACTCAACAGTGAGATCTCCATAGATATACAAAAGCATAGCATAGTCTCCTCCTTCTTCCTAATCGTCATCCACCCCACGACGCCTCTGGATCTGCAAACGCATCCCAGATAAACTTAACACTCAATGGTATTGGCGGTTAAAATAAGAGCAAGAGCCCTTTGTGATTATATAGCTTCTGTGTGTACATACCGTGACTTTTGTCTGTTTGGTTGTTTGGCTGTTAATTTGTTCCAACAGCTGTATAAGTCGCTCCTCAGAAACCTGTGAAAAGTAACAAATAGAGTATTTCAATAACTCTCTCAGATGCGTGCAAAACCTAGTAGAAACCTTTTGATATGTAAGATTTATGAGCTGTATGAAGTGATTTGGATTGTTTACCTTCTCAACAATCTGTCCCATTTGGGCAGCCCTCAAAATTACATCCTCTACACCTCTAGCTTTCTCAGGTTTCACCAGTGCAATTCGAGCAACTACAGAAACAAATTATAAGAAGAAGAAGAAGAACGATAAACATCACAACAATATTGTGTCTCTCTTTGAGTTTTGGAAGATCAACATATAGATACAGTTACAACGAAACTAGAATGAACTCAAAAGCATTGAAAACGGTCTTACTTCTCTCTCGGGCTTGGGAAGACAATATTTGACTAAGCATCATTTGTCTACGTTCATCAGCTTCCCTAAACATATATATTCCAACCAGAGAATACTTAGCTCCTCAAAACAGAATTTATTTTCAGCTAATAATAGACAACAACGATTACACACCTTTTAGCATCTTCTTGAGCTCTCTCTTGATCTGGATTCTGCTGATTGCCCTGCTTCCCCTGCTAATTAAGTTGGTTGGTTCACAATGAGCCACAAAGTTCAAATCTTTTCTCTTTCGAAAAAGAAAAAACAAAACAAAGCATAAAGTGAAGGTTATTAAAATGATGTACAACGCCATGTTGAGCCATGAGCTCTTGCATTCTCCTCTGTCTAATAGCTTCTAGTTCAGGATCAGCCTGTAATAAAAAGAGGCAGATTTGTAATCACAAAGTTTCGAAATTTCCAAGAACTAATCTATCAACTCAAACAAAACAAAACAAAAAACGAATTGACTCACTTCTGGACAGCATTCATAACACCTAGAATTCAAAACCCACATAGCATTACTGATTCAAATCTTAAAATAACAAATCACAAAGATTCAATCTTTGTCCGAGACAAAAGACTGAATCTTTCAATCAAGAACAGAACCAATCATTCCAGGAAGGAAGAAGGATAAAACTTTGATAATCTCGAAGATAAATTGCCCAAAACCCTAACAAAATTCAAGACTTCTCCAGAACGAAAGGAAACTAGAAGATTCGAGATATGGATTCTTACCATTGGAGCAGACTTCTTCTTCTCCTTCCTCTGAATGCCAAATCTGTGTTGCGCCTCAAATCCAACACAGAGCAGCTCCAAAAGGAATCAAAATGCAAACGTAGCTTTTCTATGACGCGCTTACATTTTATTTATTTATATATTCAACCCCATATGTTTTATAGTTTTTACAAATTTAATCGTAAACTTATGATTTCTAAATTTACCGCCACCACACAATATCTCTTTTCTAAAAGTTATTATTCTATTTTCTCTTTAAGATGGAATAATCTATAATATTATTTATGAAGTGAATTTGCTTATGTGTCATATTCTCCATAATTTTAGGATGAGTTATTAATTTAAATAATATTATTGTTTAAAACTCTAAATTAAATGATTTATACTTATCATGAAATTTAAAATAATTAATATGAAGTGATTTTACTTATTTGTCATATTCTCCATGATTTTAGGATGAATTATTAATTTGAATAATACTATTATTTTAAACTCTATATTAATTAATTTATATTCATATTTATCATGAAATTTAAAATAATTAATAAATAAATATTAACAAATTCTAAATATAACATAGTTAAGTTTCTCTTATATTCAATTTATGTTATTAATTATCCCTAATTTTAAGGTAAGTTATTATTTTTATCAATAAAATTATTTAAACTATATCTTAATGTAATACTTATTAAATTAGTTAATCATTGAATATATATAGTATATATATGTCGTAAAATATAAATTTATAATTATGTTAAATGTTTTTATATTTTAATAATAAACAATTATATTCCTAACTAAAGTATTTATACATGACAAACACTAAATAACTATTTTCTCTTGAAAATTACAAACATTATCACAATAATATATATATATATAAATGTAAATAATAAATTATCTGACAAAATAAAACTTATTAAAATGTTAAGAATATAAAGAAACATTATAACTAAAATAAAAATATTAAAAAACATAAAACACTATGATATTAATCACTTATTTGTAATTTTTCTTTTAGGGTTTATGTCTTTTTTGATAAATATTTTTGATAACTTTCAATCTAAATTATCTTAAAGAAATTCTTTTGTTCTGAATAACTTTACCATCATTGAATATACCACATAATATATAATTAATAAACTACCGCTTAAAACCATTAAAATAACATTTTGTAATGATTTCTTGAAAGAGTTGGAAATAGTTACTTTAAAAATTCAAAAGAAATATTTAAATGACAGTAAGAAAAAACCCTTAGTCGATGAATTTCTAAATTGTAGTATTTTTTAATTGGTAAATCCTATTAATTTATATTTGATTATCAGTTCCTTATTCTAATATTTTGTATTGTAGACGTTATTAGTCAGATTTTGAATTGTTAGAACTCCGAAGGATATTATCACAAAATCAAAATATTCCACTAAGTTAGAAATATCTATTTGTGAGATAAAATAGTTTTATTAAGTGTTTAATTTGATATTCTATTTAATCTCAATACTATTTTGTATACTTATGCTAAATATTTTATATATTTTGAATATAAATAATCAGATTCCTAACTAATGTTAATTAATTTTCATTTGTACATAATGAACGTCAAATTATTTTTTTACCGGTAGAATCATAAAGATTATAAAAATAATATATTTATAACCAAAATAATATATAACATAGAAAAGACAAAATGAAACTTATTAAAGAATATTAAAAATACAAAGAAACATGAAAACAATGATAAAAATATCAAATAACATAAAAATAAATTACCAAATAATAAAAACAATATAAATATAATCTAAAGGAATGCGGAGGTAACTTTTTTAATTTTTCTCAAAGTTTATAAAATCTAATTGATAATATATGATATTTATTAGTCATTGTTATTATGTTGATGTTTTATGAACCGTGCGTGTTTCTAATGCTTTCAATATCGTTGAGATTATTTTCAATCTACGAATACAATAAATGTTTGATTTCAACTCCAAGTTGCCTAACAATAATTTTGTTATCATTAGAAAGAAGATTTGTTTATCCAAAATTTACACTCCATGCATAAAAAATAAAAGTAATACATTGATGGTCAATATAAAGTTTAAATTTGAATAATTTATAAGATTAATTTAGATTTTGTATCAATTGAATAATTTAAATATAAATTATATTAAATCATAATTTGTTGAGCATCTATGTATTAATCCGCACAAGGTGCGGGATATTATCTAGTTCCAAAATAAAGTTTAATACTATTCCAGTTTTTTAGAACTAAATTATAATAGTTAAAAAATATTTTATCAAAAATAAAATATGAAATGAAAAATGGAATAGAGTTGAAAATGCTCAGTACATATTTAATTATTTATTTAGTGTGCCAAGGAAAAGTAAAATACAGAATCCAACATCATCCTTTTCTCCAAATCTTGCATGGAAGAGTGGGGCTAAAAAAGATGTTGGCACATAGAAACTGTAACAGTGACTTTTCTTCTCTCAGTAGTGATTCAGACAATGGATATACGTATCTAAAAGTGAACAAGTATCAAAAAGAAAAAACAAGAATTCGTGTTTGTTTACTGGATGAGAATATAGTTAGCATCAAACAAATCTCCAGCAGTGGGAGACAGGTTGTTTCTCCTGACTTGGGCGTGTGTCTCTGCTTCGTGTTGAAATATCTTCACCACATCTTGTAGCTCCAGCTTCCTCACTTCTACTTGTTCTTCCGTGATGGGCTTTTTGAGCCCCAAGTACACCAACCCAACCGCAATGAGAACAGCTCCGATGATGAGCATTAGCAGTGTGAACAGACCAAATGCATAAGGAGTGTTCTGAGCACCGGGGATGCCATCCACGTTGATCCCAAACAATCCTACTATTATCGTAAGCACAAGACCGCATCCTCCAAAGACGGCTAAGTTATGGCTCACTCTCAGACTTTTGTCCTGAGATTTACAAATTGTGTGTTGGTTTGGTTTCAGCTTAAAACTAATGAGATGGTTAAATTTGGTTTTGTAATGGAAAGGACAAAAACCTGTAACCAAGCACGGACACTACTTTGCATGACATCTTGAATTGTAAACAGGCGTCCACGGACTGCTTCTTGTTCCTCCAGCATTTCCCTTGTGTTTTTCCTCAGACCTTCCAGCAATTGGCGAGCTACGTTTCCCCTCAGGTGCTGGACTAGCTCAAAGATTATCTCCTCTCTTGCGTGTAGTGACCACTTCACTCTGATGACCTGTCATGAGAAAACATAGACTTTCACATTCGCAACCACAGTTCGGTTTCACACGCAACGTTAAAGTCAAAACGTCAACAAAGGCCTTTCAACCACAAGAGCAGTCATCTTCCTTTTAACCGAAACTGAGGCTTAGCTGCAATGTAGAGAAGCATTACCTGTCTTGACAATTTTCTAATCTCTTGGTTGAGAATGATACTGAAGAGATTTACATCCTCATGGTTTCTCCTAACAACAAGAAAAGATTTCTCTTAAAACATAAATATTGTGAACTATCCCAAACAGAAGAATATGTATTAATGTATATGTAAGAACCTGTTCATAAACTTCAGTTCAATTTCATCGGCTGCACCAAATATGGATTTACGGAATAGCCTATCATCCATCAATCAAGGACAACAAAAAAGATCTTATTAGATACTCAAGTCACCTTGGTGCCAGTAACGCTAAATCAGAAAGATGTTGTCACCTATCATCCCATCGAGAAAGGCGGCAAGCCAAGTGTGCTATTACTTCATGAACCGTTCTTGGTACATTATAACCTCCTGCATAAAGCAGCTCCTATCATAAAAAAAACAGAAGGAAAATTAATGCAAGCGAGTGCATAAGTCTAAAGAATCTTATGAAGTAGAATATTTTGACAGCTTGTGAACGAACCTCTACTTCAGTGACGCCCAGGACATTGGTGCTTGATACACTTCCTTTTACGTGCATCACAGTTACCAAGAAGTTCTTAGCTTGCCAAGACCGAAAAACAACGGGAACATCATCCTCACTGATCACAGGATCACCAACCGATTGTCCTAAAAGCTCAAACAATAAACCTCCAGCTACCCTCACTGGAACCTCGTACAGAAGGTGTCTCATCCGTTCACTTATCAGCTTACTTTCATCCCTCAATGCAAGACTAATCGCAGGATGCAACCACGTAGCATTTCTAAGCCATGCCTCAACAGAAGAGTGTCCAGCAGCCATATGGCACCACCACGTGGGACCACCTGGTCGTTCCCAATAGGGAGCGGCTAAGTCTGTAACGGGGACATCCTCTTCATCATCAATCAGCTCCAAACTAGGCCACTCCGCATTCACTTGCACCATCTGAACTAGCTCAGATACTCTAGCCCAACCGATAGGAACCCAACGACTCCCCTCGTATCTCTCAGCTTGTGCTGCTGTTGGAAGCACATGGTCATCTATAAAGTTCAGAGAAGATGCCGACCTCGACCTTGGAACATCGGCTGCAGGTGGGTCCACAAAGGGTTATGGTTAAGCTCGGAGTAAGTAGCTCTGGCGGTCCATCTTCTTGCTTCAAGTGAACATGCTTTGACTCGGTATGCTTTTTCCTCGGATAAACTCAAAGCAAATAAGGCCATCAGTCCAGAGGTCACTCTTGGGGACGCCTGAATGATTCTTGTTCTCAAGCTTCTTGGATTTACTCTCTTGTGAGACTGAATGATTCTCCCCGTTTTCTCCCATGGTTATTCAGCTTAAAACAGACACCTGCTATCTCTACTGCATGTGTCAGAGATAAGATTAGCATCAGCAACCAAAGTTCTTTCACAACAACTCTAAGACAGATATTTTCAAACTCTGTGAGATCAAACAGAAAGAGATGCCAATACAAGAAAAAGATGCAAAATTTGGAGAGTTAGATCTTAACGCAAAATGGACTATCACTGCCTAACGAGTAGCTTCAACTAAGAGTGGAAACACCAAAAATAAAAAAGAAACTAGAGCTGAATCATAAAGCTCAAATTTTCAGGTCAGTACCAAATAATAACTTCTATGTTCTAACACACAGTTCCAATTTTCATCCCTCTAAAAGAAATTAACTTGAGAAGCTTCTTAAGATCATGTTTTGCTAGAGGGATTAAAACATGCACTTGGTCTCTAACACAAAGATCTTAACATGGGAAAACAAACTCTTGAGGAAACCAAACGATCCTTTTCATCCAAACCAACCGCGACAACAACAACACCAAAACTGCATAACTTACGCTTCCAATACTAGAAAATTACATGCAAGTAACAAAATTTACTCAAACACAGCATCAATTACAAAATTAAATGTTACGAAGGAAAGAAGACAACTCAATGCAAACTCTTAACTTTGGGCATACTTAATAATCTCGAAGAAAAAGTGCTCACAACCCTAAAACAATTTGAGTTCCAAGTTGGAGAGAAACGGAAGAAAATCTCACCATACAAGCACTTGTCTCTATTCTCCAGATGCCAAATCCAACACTGAGAGTTGGTAATGAAGAGGAGGAATCTTCACGAATTGCTTTAAAGTTCAAAACTTTCCAGGGAAAAAATAAATAAACAAACAAAAAAGAATGCTTTAAAAACCAAATTCAATTGTAACTTTTCAGAAACGCGTTTTTACACATTGGCCCCGTAGGTTTCACTTATTACAACATTAACCGTTTTAACTTTATGATATAAATAACTATAGTACATACTGTATATAAGTCTGTGATGAATTAGGGGAAAGATGATGACGAGACGAGAAGAAAACATGTTTCGAACGACTTGTCACTTTTTCCGTTGTGTGTAACTTGATGGAAAGACAAAAGTTACATCGGATTCAGCTAGAGTAGTTTTTCTGCTTTTTGAACACAAGAGTAGTTTTTCTGCTTTCTCGCACTAACCTATAACTTTTCCTGGTTATGTAGTGTCTCTTTGATGGTTTCAAGTTGTGGCGATTGCTGCTACCATTTCCATGTGGCTGCCCTTTATAAACAACTTTTTACCCGATTATAAACATAAAGTGTAACCAAAATTTTACCAAAAAAAAAAAAAAAAAAAGTGTAACCAAAAACCTCCAAAGCCACGTATCTCACTTATTAACCAAAAAGTGTGTGCCATGCAACACTAAGGATCTGCGTCCCATAACTGAACAGAGTGCCCAAGAACTACTTCAAAAAGGTATTAAAATATTAATTTTGCAACTTCTTACTAATGGCAGGTGAAGCTTGTTGTAAGCTTACTCCTGAATTATTCCTTTCACACAGGTTCCTGGATGGGATATGGCTAGTGACAATGGTACATTAAAACTGCATCGGTCATGGTCTCATGGATAGGATAGTGAAAAGTTTTACTAAAGGACTAGGCTTCTCTGCAATCGTGTAGCTAAAATCGCTGAATGGGCAGGTCATCATCACCCAGATTTGCATCTGGTAGGCTAGAATAATGTGAAGATCGATATATGGACACATGTCATAGGTGAGAATCATGGTCTGTGGTTGTTGATATGAAGATATGAATCTGATTAAGTGCCTGAAACGTCTTTCAAGTTTCAATATCTTTCTGATCATATACTTTGGTGGACTTTAGAGTGGCGCGAATAAGTTGATATCTGTTTCTCCTGAAGCAACAGGTGGTTTGACAGATAATGACTTCATTCTTGCTGCTAAGATCAACGAGCTAGAAGTGGAAGATTTTCTTAGGACGAAGAAGAAAGTTTCCAAATGAAATGGTATATAACTAGGGCATCTTGAGTATATGTCGGTCTAGAAAACTCTGTCAAGCATGTCAGACAAGCTTTTAGATCTTATCCAAGATGAGAGAACAAAAAGTGATGTAGAGAGAGAGAGACTTTGATGTTTGCGTCTGTGGTTCTTATAAAGCTCAAAACCTACAAATTAACTATTTCAGATCATATAACATAAGATGTTTATATACAACCACAAACTATCCAAACCTCTATAGCCTATTTACATTAAAGAATTCGCATGTCATTATTTAAAGAGAAACGTTGGGTACTGAACAGTTTCACTGCACACCCATCAATAAATTTTCCTAGTCAAACTTCTTTTTATCTGATCTATCCAAGTTACAAATAACCTTCAAGTGCGTTTTAGAATCACATCCCCATCGTCTGAAACAGATCACCAAGCGCACGGTAGAGTGGAGCAGCAGCGGGTGGTTTAGGCAAAGATCCAAGGAGGGTGTCAGACGCAGCTAGGGACTGGCTCCCATTCAGACAGACTTCGATTATTACAATTTCAGTTCTTTGGGAAAGCTTTCAGAAACACAGACTTTATCCAGGAACAACGATTACAAGTTAACACCGCCGTTGGTTGCAAGTTGCAACCCTTTTCTGAGACGCGAACACATAATATATTTTTCTTATTTTATAGTCTAGTTCTCATATATTTGAATTCTTATGTTTTGGACAGCAAACTTTAGTAATAGGAAGGAGTGCAGACGATTCTCTCAACCGACAAAGAAAGTCTGCCAAAATTGAAACTCTTATTGCCTTCGATAATTTGGAAATGTATACAGTAACTTATTAGATGAAGGGAGAGTGTGAGCTCATTTTGTTTGCGCATTTTGCTTGCTCGAGCGAGCGCACATGTGACGCAAAACACAGTAAAAATACTTGAAAAGTAAGCACGTCAGGATAGGATTCAGGTTCAGGCTTAGGCCAGGTCTTGTGGCTTGGCTTAGAGTATATGGCCAAGAAGGAGTATTTATGTTCTTAGCACGATAAGAACTTAAGGAAATACTGGATAATTTTCAGAGATTTGAACCCAATCCTGAAAATTCTTAAACCATTCTTATATCTGCAACTGCACATTCTACCTTGGACACAGAAGGTGTCTCATCCGTTCACTTATCAGCTTACTTTCATCCCTCAATGCAAGACTAATCGCAGGATGCAACCACGTAGCATTTCTAAGCCATGCCTCAACAGAAGAGTGTCCAGCAGCCATATGGCACCACCACGTGGGACCACCTGGTCGTTCCCAATAGGGAGCGGCTAAGTCTGTAACGGGGACATCCTCTTCATCATCAATCAGCTCCAAACTAGGCCACTCCGCATTCACTTGCACCATCTGAACTAGCTCAGATACTCTAGCCCAACCGATAGGAACCCAACGACTCTCAGATCTCTCAGCTTGTGCTGCTGTTGGAAGCACATGGTCATCTATAAAGTTCAGAGAAGATGCCGACCTCGACCTTGGAACATCGGCTGCAGGTGGGTCCACAAAAGGGTTATGGTTAAGCTCGGAGTAAGTAGCTCTGGCCGGTCCATCTTCTTGCTTCAAGTGAACATGCTTTGACTCGGTATGCTTTTTCGCTCCTCGGATAAACTCAAAGGCGCAAATAAGGCCATCAGTCCAGAGGTCACTCTTGGGGACGCCTGAATGATTCTTGTTCTCAAGCTTCTTGGATTTACTCTCTTGTGAGACTGAATGATTCTCCCCGTTTTCTCCCATGGTTATTCAGCTTAAAACAGACACCTGCTATCTCTACTGCATGTGTCAGAGATAAGATTAGCATCAGCAACCAAAGTTCTTTCACAACAACTCTAAGACAGATATTTTCAAACTCTGTGAGATCAAACAGAAAGAGATGCCAATACAAGAAAAAGATGCAAAATTTGGAGAGTTAGATCTTAACGCAAAATGGACTATCACTGCCTAACGAGTAGCTTCAACTAAGAGTGGAAACACCAAAAATAAAAAAGAAACTAGAGCTGAATCATAAAGCTCAAATTTTCAGGTCAGTACCAAATAATAACTTCTATGTTCTAACACACAGTTCCAATTTTCATCCCTCTAAAAGAAATTAACTTGAGAAGCTTCTTAAGATCATGTTTTGCTAGAGGGATTAAAACATGCACTTGGTCTCTAACACAAAGATCTTAACATGGGAAAACAAACTCTTGAGGAAACCAAACGATCCTTTTCATCCAAACCAACCGCGACAACAACAACACCAAAACTGCATAACTTACGCTTCCAATACTAGAAAATTACATGCAAGTAACAAAATTTACTCAAACACAGCATCAATTACAAAATTAAATGTTACGAAGGAAAGAAGACAACTCAATGCAAACTCTTAACTTTGGGCATACTTAATAATCTCGAAGAAAAAGTGCTCACAACCCTAAAACAATTTGAGTTCCAAGTTGGAGAGAAACGGAAGAAAATCTCACCATACAAGCACTTGTCTCTATTCTCCAGATGCCAAATCCAACACTGAGAGTTGGTAATGAAGAGGAGGAATCTTCACGAATTGCTTTAAAGTTCAAAACTTTCCAGGGAAAAAATAAATAAACAAACAAAAAAGAATGCTTTAAAAACCAAATTCAATTGTAACTTTTCAGAAACGCGTTTTTACACATTGGCCCCGTAGGTTTCACTTATTACAACATTAACCGTTTTAACTTTATGATATAAATAACTATAGTACATACTGTATATAAGTCTGTGATGAATTAGGGGAAAGATGATGACGAGACGAGAAGAAAACATGTTTCGAACGACTTGTCACTTTTTCCGTTGTGTGTAACTTGATGGAAAGACAAAAGTTACATCGGATTCAGCTAGAGTAGTTTTTCTGCTTTTTTTGAACACAAGAGTAGTTTTTCTGCTTTCTCGCACTAACCTATAACTTTTCCTGGTTATGTAGTGTCTCTTTGATGGTTTCAAGTTGTGGCGATTGCTGCTACCATTTCCATGTGGCTGCCCTTTATAAACAACTTTTTACCCGATTATAAACATAAAGTGTAACCAAAATTTTACCAAAAAAAGTGTAACCAAAACCTCCAAAGCCACGTATCTCACTTATTAACCAAAAAGTGTGTGCCATGCAACACTAAGGATCTGCGTCCCATAACTGAACAGAGTGCCCAAGAACTACTTCAAAAAGGTATTAAAATATTAATTTTGCAACTTCTTACTAATGGCAGGTGAAGCTTGTTGTAAGCTTACTCCTGAATTATTCCTTTCACACAGGTTCCTGGATGGGATATGGCTAGTGACAATGGTACATTAAAACTGCATCGGTCATGGTCTCATGGATAGGATAGTGAAAAGTTTTACTAAAGGACTAGGCTTCTCTGCAATCGTGTAGCTAAAATCGCTGAATGGGCAGGTCATCATCACCCAGATTTGCATCTGGTAGGCTAGAATAATGTGAAGATCGATATATGGACACATGTCATAGGTGAGAATCATGGTCTGTGGTTGTTGATATGAAGATATGAATCTGATTAAGTGCCTGAAACGTCTTTCAAGTTTCAATATCTTTCTGATCATATACTTTGGTGGACTTTAGAGTGGCGCGAATAAGTTGATATCTGTTTCTCCTGAAGCAACAGGTGGTTTGACAGATAATGACTTCATTCTTGCTGCTAAGATCAACGAGCTAGAAGTGGAAGATTTTCTTAGGACGAAGAAGAAAGTTTCCAAATGAAATGGTATATAACTAGGGCATCTTGAGTATATGTCGGTCTAGAAAACTCTGTCAAGCATGTCAGACAAGCTTTTAGATCTTATCCAAGATGAGAGAACAAAAAGTGATGTAGAGAGAGAGAGACTTTGATGTTTGCGTCTGTGGTTCTTATAAAGCTCAAAACCTACAAATTAACTATTTCAGATCATATAACATAAGATGTTTATATACAACCACAAACTATCCAAACCTCTATAGCCTATTTACATTAAAGAATTCGCATGTCATTATTTAAAAGAGAAACGTTGGGTACTGAACAGTTTCACTGCACACCCATCAATAAATTTTCCTAGTCAAACTTCTTTTTTATCTGATCTATCCAAGTTACAAATAACCTTCAAGTGCGTTTTAGAATCACATCCCCATCGTCTGAAACAGATCACCAAGCGCACGGTAGAGTGGAGCAGCAGCGGGTGGTTTAGGCAAAGATCCAAGGAGGGTGTCAGACGCAGCTAGGGACTGGCTCCCATTCAGACAGACTTCGATTATTACAATTTCAGTTCTTTGGGGAAAGCTTTCAGAAACACAGACTTTATCCAGGAACAACGATTACAAGTTAACACCGCCGTTGGTTGCAAGTTGCAACCCTTTTCTGAGACGCGAACACATAATATATTTTTCTTATTTTATAGTCTAGTTCTCATATATTTGAATTCTTATGTTTTGGACAGCAAACTTTAGTAATAGGAAGGAGTGCAGACGATTCTCTCAACCGACAAAGAAAGTCTGCCAAAATTGAAACTCTTATTGCCTTCGATAATTTGGAAATGTATACAGTAACTTATTAGATGAAGGGAGAGTGTGAGCTCATTTTGTTTGCGCATTTTTGCTTGCTCGAGCGAGCGCACATGTGACGCAAAACACAGTAAAAATACTTGAAAAGTAAGCACGTCAGGATAGGATTCAGGTTCAGGCTTAGGCCAGGTCTTGTGGCTTGGCTTAGAGTATATGGCCAAGAAGGAGTATTTATGTTCTTAGCACGATAAGAACTTAAGGAAATGTACTGGATAATTTTCAGAGATTTGAACCCAATCCTGAAAATTCTTAAAACCATTCTTATATCTGCAACTGCACATTCTACCTTGGACAAAGAACAGTGTCTTACGAATAATACGAATGACACAAAAAAAAAAAACAGAAGAAGCCATAAATAATGTATGAGTAAGCAGTCCTAACAACAATTGATCTATAACTTGGCTTTAATAAAATCACTACTTGTTTTGCAGAAATAACACATTGTTGCTGGAAAAAGCTTTCATTTCTGTAAATTGTTCCAAGGATCTTGTTTCTCAAATCTTCAACAACAGTAAGCTGTTTGCTACAAACATACACGTACGAGGAAAGTGCACTGCAGAACAACCCACAACTTTGGATCAGACTTGAAACCAGAAACAAAGACACAATGTTCGAACATTGTCTTACGAATAAAATGAATGCCAGAAAAAAAAAAAAACAGAACAAGCTATATTTCTTAAAAACAGAGTAAATGGCTAAGGGCAGTTTCACTTATCGTCACTATTACACACACCTTCATCGAGCACTGCAGAAACATGCATCCCAACCTATACGCGGCTATATATATTTAGAGCAATACATCGGAGTAATGGCTACAATTTCTTTGATTGATTGTGCTTAAACTTCTTAGAGAACCTAAGTACAATCTCGCATCCACTGTTTCAAAAGTACACTAAAGACAGTTCTAAAAAGTCCAACTTTAGTTGCAATGTTCAAAGCAACAAAGCACAAATCAACATTATACTCAAACCCCTACTCATAGATTGTCAAATTATGATCACATAATCATCCAAAGCAGAGCATACTTGAACATAGTAGAAAACATCTAATGTACCTCATGAAAGATTGTTGTGTTCATCATCTTGCAACAGGTTTCTGAAGCAGAGCCGTCAAGAAAACTTCACCATGCTTGGAATCCACCTTATTCGCCACAGCCCATTTCACCTTCTTGTATCCCAACTTCCCAATCATCGGCGCATACACATTCTCAAGATCCACCTTCTTGCTAAAAAACCGATCCAACCAGAGATAACCACCACCTCTAAGAACCCGGTCCAAATCAAACAAGAAAAACTCCATAACCGTAACCGGAATCCACCGGTTCACAGCCCTTCCACACCTCACCAAATCCACCACGCCTTCGAACACCGGGATCCGCTGCTGTAGCGGCACGTGGAGCGGCACGAGCCCTCTCAGGGCCACCGCCTCGCTGTACGGCGCGTTGAAGTTCATCGTCGTGGTCAGGACGGTGACGTTGCGAGCCTTCATCGCCGCGGCGAAGGATCCCGTCCCGCCGCCGACGTCGATCCCGAGGCGGACGGCGGAGTTCGCCGATTTCGCGATCTGGAGGAGCTGAGAGATCGGGAGATCGAGCTCAGATCTGTAGGAGGAGAACTGAGACTTGGATCTCTCGGCGGAGAGATCGAATCCCGCGCCGGGGAACTTGGTCGCCAAGCAACCGAACGTCTTGCAGGAGTAGTGAGACCAGATAACGGAGGAATCAGGCTTAGGCGTGCGGGAGAAGCAACGGCGGCGAGGGAGAGGGTGGCAGCCGCGGAGGATGAGCTTCTCGACGAGATCGGCGTCGGAGGGGCAAGTAGAGAAAGGAGTGTAGTTCATGTACTCGTGGAGGAGGTCTGGGTAGTTGTGGCAAGCGGAGGCTATGGGGGAGAGCTTGGAGTAGAGGAGGAGATCTTTCGGAGGAGCTGAGGAGGAGGAGGAGACGGTGGAGGAGGAGGCAGTTGAAGCTGATTTGTCTGGCTGGTGGTGGTTCGTGAGGTGGTTGATGGCGGCGCGGATCGTGTGGAGCTGACGGAGGAGGTGGTCGGGGACGGTGGGGACGGAGGAGGGTGAGGATTTGAGGGTGGATTGGAAGAAGTT
The DNA here is from genome assembly GCA_016771965.1 of Brassica carinata. Taxonomy (NCBI): domain Eukaryota; kingdom Viridiplantae; phylum Streptophyta; class Magnoliopsida; order Brassicales; family Brassicaceae; genus Brassica; species Brassica carinata. The sequence continues at coordinate 3,821,293 of CM028689.1, read as the reverse complement.
GGTGGTGGAGGAGAGGTGGTAGAGAGAGAGGATGTTGGTAGCTACCATAGCTACTAGGAGAAGCAGATTCAAGCTCATAGTGAACCCCGCCATTTCTAAGCTTCTCCTAGATAGCTCTCGGATTCAAGTTTCTTGAATGAATCTGTGTTTCGTCACACAGAGATTCTTGGTTCTTTTTTTTTGTGAGAGAGAATCTGATTCTTGGGCTTTGATGGTGTCTTAAAGCCAAGATTTTCCGCCTTGGATTATGGGAGTCAGTGACAGTGTAAGATAAGCTTTTTGAGCTAGGAGACCGACCTTGAAGTCAAATCTGGTGGAATAGGAGATGCAAACAGAGATCTGAGTTTGTATAATATTTATTTTATGTAATTAATTTATAATGGGAGAAAGGCATTTATTCGCATCCAATGTCATTATTAAATTTCCAAAATTTTGCATGGAAAAGTAATTAATAATTGTGGTGGCAAGTTGTTGGCATAGTAATTAAAATCCGCATTCTTGGTTTTAACTTGAGCCACGTAGGATTTTAACACATCTGTGTCTCGTTCACATGTCTCTGTCTTTTTTCATTTAATTCCCTTTCCAGACAAGAAAACTTAAATTTCCGACCAAGTAATAACTTTCAAAGCTTAATCACATGAACATGATAGTTCTATTTTCTTAATTAAAATCCAAAATAATGTTAGTGTGTTTGATTTTAGGATTATGTTTTGCTACAACAGTGGATATGAAAACATTTTGAATTCACAATGTCTCAGAATGTAACAGTTTTACGCAAAGAAAAAGTTGAGGCAAACCAAATGAAGCACCAAATGCAGTGGAACAGATCTCGACAAGTTATTTTCAGTGATTTGAGAGTTACTCTCTACTAACTTGGTCGGAAACGTCCAATGCAGTGGAACAGATTTCGATAAAGTTTCTCACTTATTTGTAGAGTACCAAGTTAAACGTAAAAATGCTTCCTTCACAAAGCGACTGCCTTTTTGTCTAAGCGACTGCCTTTTTGTCTATGGTATCCGCTAACTTGCGCCTACACGCGAGAATTTTCACACGTGTGTAAGCCGACTCGATGAGGTCCGGATCTTGACAAGCTCCCCACTTTCCTCGAGCTATTTTACAGAAAGAAGAAAACTTTCCAAAAAAAAATCAAAGAAAAAAAAAACAGAGCTTTTCTTTTTTGGTGTCAATGTCGGAATCTAGCAGCTCAAGCTTCTCGTCTCTCAATCTCCTACTCATCATCTCCCTCCTCGTTTTACTGTGTCCATCGCTTTCTTCGTCTTCCGAATCTAAAGAAGTTCGTGTCTTGGATCGGGAGCTGTTGGAGATCCAGACAAATCCGAAGCTGAACAAGACTAGTAGAAAGCCCAAGTGCTGCGAGATGCGAACGAGATCTCAGTGTTCTGGTTTCCCTAAGTGCAGATGGTGTCGTAGCGAAGCTCTCGACGACTTGTGCTTCAGTAAAACCGAAGCCTTGCGACTTCCTAGTCAAGTCTTCCGCTGTGAGTTATAGGTTTTAATTTTTTATTTCCCAATTTTGACTAGTTGTATTGAATGAAGCTTGTCTCGTATTTGTAACGTCTATGGTGTTTGTTGTAATTGATTTTGAGTATCACAAGTATTGGAATGTGCTGGATCTTTGATAGTTGTATCTTATTTGGATGATGTTTCTTAGGGGTGGGACGGATCCGATATCCGATTTGGATCCGGATCGGATCTCGGATCGGATCCGGATCCGCCGGATCCGTGATTTTAGGATCCGGATCGGATCCGGATCGGATCCGGATCGGATCCGGATCCGGATCCGGATCCGGATCCGGATCCGTCTAGATATTATGATATCCGGGTATCCGATTCGGATCCGGATCCGCCGGATCCGTGATTTTAGGATCCGGATCCGTCAAAATAATTAAAAAAAATAAAAATATTTTTTAAAATACAAAAAAATCTATAAATATTACATAAATTAAATATTTTACAAAATTTATAAATATATTTATGCATATAATATTATTAAAATTAAAATATAATATTATAAGACTAATTTTATGTATAAATATTAATAAATGAACTATAATTATTAATAATATTTTAAATTTAATATATTTAAAAAGCAACGGATCCGGATCCGGATATCCGGACCTAAAAATCCAGATATCCGGATTTGGATCCGGATTCGGCGGATCCGACATTTTACTATCCGGATTCGGATCCGGACGCCCCGGATATCCTATTTTCGGAGCGGATCCGGATCGGATCTCGGATCGGATCCGGATCTCGGATAATAATTCCAGCCCTAATGTTTCTTTCCTGTTTTGTTTTAATTTTGGAGCTTACCACTTTTGCTATTAAAGGTCTGATGGTTAGTAAATGGTTAAAACTTGGTATCATCTCTTCTTTCCCAGTGATATGTTTGTCTCAAGCAAGGCTAAGGCTTGTTTGTTCTAATTGCATTTTGGAGTTCCCTCTTTGTATCAGTGCTGGTTTTGGGATTTAGGAGCAACCACAGTGAGCAAAGATCTAGTTAAAATCTTGTGAAGCCCTACAGAAACGCTTGAACTATAGTGTGATTTGCCATATGATTTTTCTGTGAAGTTATTTTGCATATCGTTTTGTGATAATATCATAACGCAGTAAGGAAGTTTTTTACTAAACCTAAACCCTTTTTATTCCACAAATATGTGCTTTGTACAAGGTGCAACATTGAAGAAGGAAGCATCCCTTTTCAATGCAAAAAGAACCTATTATCTATAATTATTTTTCTTAAAATAACACTTAAGAAAAGGAAAAATACTCTTGGAAATAAAAGTTATATACACATTATACCAGCTAGTTAGCCAGAAAATCCTGGACTGCATCCCTCATATCCTCATACACGTAACATATTTCAAGAAACTCCACGAGCTTCATGAGTTCTTGATCTTTCAGGTCATCCACAAAAGCCTTTATAGGCACTCCATTCTCTGGCTGTAACGAGTAAGAAGATGGATTATCATCAACTATCAAAGCACTTCCGAGGTCTTTCCCCACTACCATAGATAAGTCCTTCACATATCTTCCATTCACTTCCGTGCACGAGTCTCGATACAGCCGCTGCGAGATCACGCCTTTCCTGTCTATCTTGTCCAAAACCTGTGATGCATAATCTTCCACACCAGCTGTGAACACTACAACTTCGAAGCTTTCCCCAAGTCTTTCCAGGAACTCAGTCACCCCGGGACGTTTCACCACAAAGATTGGCATAACCTCAGTTTCCACTCTCACCATCACCATGAAATCATATCTGACTCCAGGCATTTGGGTTGTTGAATGAACCAAGGTTTCATCAAGATCGAGGATGATTGTCCTTTTCGTGTTGGTATATTCTGTCTGAGGTTCGTCCTCGAGTTTTGTATAGTCATCATGTCTTGTGGATGGATAGCTGATGATGGTGGTGGCTGTAAAGCACCTGGAAACACAACGCAGAAGGCGACAATGGAACTTAAAGATGGACATGAATAGATTCTTTTGGTGTTTGCTTTCGATGATTCTTTCAGATGCCATTGATTTGCAGCTCTTCAGATAAAATGCTTGTTGGTGGTAAGATGTTTCTGAAATGTATCTTCTACTAACTTTTATATGATCATATGCCAATTTTGGTTTAGTTTTGTTTGTTTATGGGAGTTTTGGAGGTGAAGTAGAGCAGATGCCTAGTTTTAGAAAGTTTCAGTTAAGACAATTAGAACATAGTTTTGCTGTTTCATGTACTCATGGACAACAACAATGTACATACAACACGAACCAACAATAGATACAGTTGAAGGTTATAATGGCATAACACTTGGAGTGTATTGCTGCTGCAGTTGTTGCTACTTCACATGCTAGTTAAACAATAAATTTGTTTCTAACTTAAAGTTGTTTCAAGTTTTAACATAATATTTGTACAATAACAGCCAAAATTAGAATGAGTTATTTGATATTTTATCAAGTAATGGTTTAGGTTTCCATACTTCCATTTATTGAATCTAGTCTCTTTCAGAGTCAAGTCCAAAAGGAAAAAGCCAAGATTTTCTTATGAAACATGTTTAAATGGAGTTTTATAGGTCAAGGCATGGAAAACTCATAGCTTCAAGGTTGATTGCTCTGTGAATTGTCTCAACCACATAAAGTTAACAGTCTCATACTCTCATTGATGAAGTTGACAGGAGGCCTTTTCTTGTGGTGAATTCTTGGTTCAGTGTTCTTGTTTTGTTTGGGCTGTAAATGATATAAAAATTTAACGTGGTTTACCAGATTAGCTTTGAAAATAGATGTTTTATGGGGGAATTCTATTTTTCTGGACTGTTAAGAACACAAAATATAAAATAGTATCCCGGTTTAAAAATACTACTGCTAACAGATTCAGAATCCATGTAGAAAATACCATATCATGATACAAAAATTTTACAAGTGTATGAACAATTAATTTACTAGTCCAAAACTTTATTTTTTCATTACCAATTTTCTTGGTTATATAATACACTTTCCAGTCACATATTTATAGAGGTAGCAACGTTGAAAAGGGAAGAAATCATCATCCTTCGTCAACGCAAAAATACCGATAGGCAAAGAAAATCAACAGAAAAAAAAAATCCAAAAAACAAAATTGAAAACAGAGTCTGCATAGAAAAGCCAATATATAATATATAAATGTGCATCAAATCACTTTGTTGGCTAGAAGTTCTGATGCAGCATCCCTTAAATCTTCATACTGATAACATCCATCGAAGAACTCCGCAAGTTTCATGAGTTCTTGATCTTCCATGTCATCCACAAAAGGCTTAATGTGAACTCCATTATCAAGCTGCAACGAGTATGAGAAAGGGTTATCATCAACTAGCAAAACACTCCCCAGGTCTGTCTTGGCAACTAGAGATAAGTCTTTGGCGTATCTCCCATTCATGTCTGTGCATGAATCTCTGTACAGCCTCTGTGTGATCACACGGTTCTTGTCTAGTTTATCCAAAACCTGAGACGCATATTCAGGCAGACCGGCTGTGAAAACCGCCACTCGGTAGTTCTTACCGATCCTGTCAAGAAACTCGGTAACTCCTGGTCGTTTCACTACAAACATCGGTATGACCACTCCTTGGATCTTTAGCCTCACCATGAAATCTACGTTAACTCGGACTGGTGGGTCCATAGACGAGTGCACCAATGTTTCATCGAGATCAAGAACGATCGTCCTTCTCTTGTCATTATGTTTTCTCAATAGAGGCTGATGATGATGATGATTGTGTTTCTGGAGCTTTTTGTAACCTTGTTTACGGCTAGGAGTTGCGCTAGTCAGACGGAAAAACCTGGAGACGCAACGCAAGAGGCGTTTGTGGAATGTAAAGATAGACATGTTGAGGGATGTGAAGATGGAGCCAGCTGCAGATGAACATCTGGATTGATGATGTTGATGCCAGTTTCTCCCTCCATGAATATGACGACTTCCATGAGATCTCTTGGCCGGTGACCCTAGAAAACCATGGCACGCCATTGTCAAGAAATCAGAGTTGACAACAGTGAGGAGAATACAGATTTTTTTTTAATCCCAGCAGCTGGCTCAGATGGAAGCATGGAGAAATGGTAATATATATATATATATATATATATAAGCTCTAAAGGTTTTTTAACTTCTATTCCATGGCTTTGGAACTGAAAGGCACTTGATTTGGTATTGTTTAGTTTATTCAGGTTGTGATTAGAGGCTCTCAGTTCAGTTATTTTTAGCAAATATAACTGTTTTGGAAGTTAGACACATATTTGAGTTCTTGTTGTTTCTCCATGTGTTCTCTCATTGGACAGCAACATTTAAATTGTGAAGACAGAAAATGAAACGAACATTGGTCCTCTCCTTCTCTTTGGTACAAATAAATCATTATTATCAACACATTTGTTATACTATCAAACTCGTTTTTAAAGAGCATATCTTTAACCCAAACCACATATAAGATTTACAACTTAATTAAAGAACTTTTAGGAGCTAAAGTTAACGAGGAAGTGAAAGTACCGTTTCATTGTGTAACAAAACATGATTTACAGCAACTATTGATTCATCATCATCATCATCTACTTCCAGTGGGATTTGAAGGTGGTCTGTCTCTACTTCGTGTTCTTGGTAGTACCAGAGGTCTGCAACAAACCAAAGCAAAAAGCAGTTCCGTAACGAACAGACTCATGCTGATCCACACGTACAGAGTCTTCCGCCATTTCCATATAACCTTTTTGAAGAACGGAAGATCTGATTCGAGCGACAGGGACGCGTCGTACAGCTCTGGAATACCTGCACCGGGTCGAAACTCAGCCCTTTGTTCGATCATTACCTTCAAGCAAGCGGTGGGAATGTCCTTTTCTGCGAAGCCTTTCAACTTCAAGCTCAAGGTTTGTATCTCAGAGACGTATCCTGTAACTAACGGAACCACTTTGAGGAATGTCTGAACAAGACGGACAGGCTCGCTTCTGAACCTCAACATGCACGGACGCCGTATGCTATTAAGCGTTTGACCATCCGCAGATAAGAAATCCACTCGAACCTTCAACAACAACACATGAATCCAATATCAAAACATGAATAAACATAACTTGTGTTCTTCATCTTCTCAAACAAGTTTATAAGCCAAAGTACAATGCAACGATATAGCTTACGCCAATACCTGAAACATGCCGAGGTTTTTGTTGTATGAAGACTCAGGTAACGTCATGGAAAGAGTGATCTCTAACTTGTGGTCTCGAGGGATAGCTCGAACCCCCCTGATCCTCAGCATCTCATTACTTTCCTTGCAACTTCCATCACAGGCAACACCAGCACACGAGGTGATGGGCACAAATGCTTCTGGACTATTCTTAGTGTAATCGAAGTTCAATACCTCCTTGACTACAAACGGTTTATCGGCAACACGGTTGATCATAAACTCACCGAGCATAAGCGACAAAACCAACAAGCCAAACAACACAGCACCTACATAAACAGCCCAGAACATACCCCATCCAAACTTGCACGCAACACTCAACACTCGTTTGGTATCATTGAACCAACTCAGCTTATCGCTCATCAATGTCGTTAAGAAGCGTCTGCCAAGCCTAAGGGTGGTAAAGGGATCGAACACGAAGAGGAAGCACCAGTGGAGCAACAAAGGTGGATACTTGACAAGGCTGATGAACAAATTGAACTGAAATTCGATTGCTTTGAACACTAGTCCAACCAAATAGCCAAGGAGAGACCAATCTGTTTGATCAGGTTCCCGGAGCTCCGGTGCGGATCCTGCATTGTCTTCTTCCGGATCATCGCTCACGGTGGTCACCGTGGATTCTTCTGTTAAGCTAACCCCTTCCTGAACCGGGTCAACCCGGGCCCGATCCGAAACTGTTACATCCACGGATTCTTCGGTTTTGTCTCCGCTCAAGCTATCCCCTTTCTGAAACGGGTCAACCCGGTTCTGACCCGAATCAGATGCATCCGTAATAACAACCAAGTCGTTGTCTTTCTCTGGAGATAGGTTAATTGGGTCCTTGGTTGATTCAATTAATCCATTGGAAGAGGAGGAAGACGGCTCCGATTCTGCATCGGAGCGAATCGAGTTCCGGTGAGGTGTCGAGTTTCTGCGACGGAGATTCGCGGCGGAGGGGTTGACGGAGGGAGACGAATGTTGACGGTGGGAATGGCGACGGGTCGGGGGCACGCAATCGTAGTAGAATTCATCGGGTGCGTCGAGGAATCGATCGAGTTCCTCGTCGGGGGTGATGGTAGGGTTTGAGGAGGAGGAGGAGTCCATTGATCATAGCAGGGAAGAAGAGATTGACGAAGTTGAGGGTTTCAAGGCATCGGTGACGAGAAGCATAATAGGGTGACCGAGAATCCGACCGGACCATGTAACCGGTTTATTTGTTAACCGGAGCTACATTTTGTACCAAACCTCATGAAGTTTGGAACTTATTTCCATAGGTCTAGGCAAAAAGTCTGAAACCCAAAATCCAAACTGATTCATGACCAAAAACTCGAAATCCGATTCGAAAACATTTATACTATAAGATGATATATAAAATATCATAATCTGAATGGTTAGTTCGAAAAATTTTAAAAAATCTGAAGTCACAGTTTTTGAAAAATTCGATTTGAAAATCTAAAATAGTTATTTGAAACTTAAATAAGTATCTAAGATATTCAGAGTTTTATGTTTATTTTGATATGATATCTAAAAATAAGTATTTAAGACTTAGATAAATACATCAAATACTTAATTCTATGTTTATTTAGGTATCATATCTACAAATATCTAAATTCGAACCAAAATAACCTTAACCCGAAATAAGTATAGTTACAAAATGAGTTTGGAATATATTACAAATTATAAAGTGTTATTAACTCAACCCTACTGAACTAAATTAATACATAACATAATATAGAAAACTTAATCTATTTTTTAAAAAAAAATCAGAATGAAGAATAATCTAAAAAAATGAACCCAAATGGATACCCAAACACTCATGTCTGGTTTTCATCTTCTATTACAGATTTGGTTTTTGAACTCCGGTCGATTTCAATTATTCGGTTTGCTAAATAGTTTGGCTCAGTTTAGCCATTTAGGTTTCTCTTTTATTATTAAACTGAATTTATTTATTTTTTAAATTTTTTGTGAGAATCAGATAATTTTATATAGTTCTAATTAAAGTTTATTAGCTTGATTTGATTTAATTTTGTTGTTATTCGGGTTGTTAAAACTCCTAAATTTTTATTTTGACTAAAAAAATTCACAAACTTTTACCAATCAAAATATAGAAAACTCCTAAATTGCTTGGTAAATATGTTGAAGGCACAGATAGTATGTTTTCCATAAGAGAGTTAAGCCTTGCCCTAGTACAAAGGCGGAACTTCCGCCCCTCTAGAACTCAGAAGCTCAAGGTTGTACTTGAGCATGAAGTTCTATGCTCACATCTTGGGTTTCTTTGTATTATCCTTCAACAGTACCCTCTTCTCATCAGTTTAACTGTAGGTCTCGCTAATGATAAACTCTCTGGGCCTTGAGTATCCAACTTGTAACCCAAGATGTGTTGTTGTTGTTATTAATGAAAAATTTACCTAAAAAGGGTTCAAAGCAGAAACAAAACAAAGACTGGATACAAGAAGACAATTGGATGAGTACCTAATTACTTATCCTTTATCCCTAATTTTATCACATGTCTATCTCATTTCCAATGTCTACTTTTGCCAACTCATTTGTATTCTTCTTCTAATTAAAAAAGAATCTACTTTGCTTTAAACCAACTCTAGTAATCACACCTGTCCCATAGTGAATAATTGGTCTACTTCGAAAAAGATAAATGATATAATTGTGTTTTTACTATTTAGGAATCTGTTTATTTATTTTCGAGCAGATAAATATACAGGTCATCTCTGTAAATAACGCACACCATTCACACACAGAAAGGATTATTAGATCTTAATAATTTTAATAAAATACTATTTTGAGTTATGTCCTTCTAGTGGATTTTTCTGTTCAACTCTTATAGGTTCATTGCTTTTTCTCTTTGTTGGGGTTTTACCCATTCTTTTTTTGGTTGTATCATCTCTGTAATTTTCAAATTTGACTTATTAATAATAATATTTTCTGGTAAACAGTTTGACTTAATTATTGTAAGAAAAAAAAAAGACTTTCAAAAACCACTGTTCGTATGTAGATTTGTCATAATTCAACAAAAACCACTAATCATCACCATCACTCTTCCTCCAAACCAACCCAAAAAATCTCAGATCTTCCACACGATTTTCAACATTGTGGATGAGACTCTGATCTACGTCGTCGTGTCTCGTCCGCCTTTTCCTCCAATATTTTTTTTTGTGTGTTTCATCTCTTCTGTCTGTATCAAATGTTTAGAGATAAGAAGAAGAAGAAGGATATTAATATCTTCGTATTCTCTGTTTTTGCTATCATTTGCTTCAACTTATACGGTGTAAATGCTATCAAATTACCCAAAGTTGAAGGTATTTCGTTTAAATTTCGTATCTTTCTTTTTTTTTTTTTCATTTGTAAAGTTTCCATCTATGATAAAGTTTCTGGGTTTTTTTATTGCTTGGAAATATAGGATTTTTTATATATTAATTTGTTTAATCCAAAATCTGGAGGCGTTGATTGGGTGATTAGGTCAATTTTCGTATATTAAATCATCTTCTGATTGTTTTTTTTTGTTTGAGCTTTTTGAGAAACTACCTGTCATATCTCAGTATTAGAACTCTTTAAGTAAAAAGGCTGTTTCTTTTCACGATTGTTGAAGCAAATCATATATGTATTATATCATAGGCCCAAGAGTATAACCTTTGTTTTTGCTCTGATGGTGTCTTGTGCTGTTTTGCATCTGTGCTTGTCTCTTTAGTCGATGCTCTGCAGCAAATCGCTACCACACTTGGCTCTAAGTACTGGAAGTTTGATGCTGAAAATTGTGTAGTCGAAAAAGTGGGGCTTACAGAGACTCCTCCTCCGACAGCTGAGCAAGTAATAGAATGTGAATGCAGTCCCACCAACGACACTGATTGTCATGTTGTGAAAATGTAAGACACTCTTCATAACCTTTTTTTGGTGTCTATGTAGTTGATTATCTTTATACTTGTAAGACCTCCAAGGCGTTATGGTTGTATTCGTGTTTGGTCGTGCACTGTTGCTGATCTGTTATGTTTGTTATGTAACAAAAGGAAGATTGTTGTCTCTAGGTGTATAGGTTCTTCTGTATAGATGCTAGAAGTCACTGGCCTTGAGTTTATCTTTAATGCAACTTCTTGTTAGTGTCTGATATGCATGGTGGTGATTATGTTCTTGATTTGACTAAATAGCAGAGAAGAAGAAGAATGGTTTATCCAGTCAACTTGTCTTTTTAATTGTCATCATTTTCTAATTTCTCTTTGACTTGTTCTTTAGTACACTCAAGGATCATAATCTTCCAGGAACTCTTCCTCCTCAAATTACTAAGCTTCCAAAACTCCGGGAGATGTAAGTGCTCACATTAAAGTATCTCAACCTTGCTTTGGACTAAATAGGAAAACTCCACTCCGAGCAGATAAAAGCTGCTATTTTTGACCACTTGTTTCTTGCTATGTTTTAGAGACTTTGCCTACAACTACCTCAATGGGACTATACCACTTGAATGGTTCACCACAAATTTAACACACATGTAAGAACATTCCCTCTTTATGGTTTAGCTTTAGTGTCTAAATGCTTCTGTAACAGTAACATAATGTCTGTGCAGTTCTCTTCTTGTAAATCGTCTGTCAGGCGAAATTCCAAAAGAGTTGGGAAACTTGACTTCACTAACTTTCTTGTAAGTTTTAAGCATCCGTTAAGCTTCTTTGTTCAGTAAATTGGTTTGGTGTTTATTTAAATGAAACTTAAACTATCTATTCGTGGAAGTATTACTCCTTTTACCTCTTCTTTGTTCAGTTATATTATTTGTTCTGTTCTTGTATAGGAATCTCGAGTCAAATGCGTTTTCTGGAACCATTCCTCAGGAGCTTGGGAACTTAGTCCACTTGGGAACACTGTGAGAGTTTCTGATTCCCTATCCGTTTCTTTGTATCTTGTTCCGTGTTCTTGGTGTTTTTTCTGAAGGATGAGATCTTTCTTGTGGTGTCATCTTTTACAGGATGCTTTCCTCCAACAATTTGACGGGAAATTTGCCAGCTTCATTATCTAAACTACAGAATATGACAGACTTGTAAGACTTTGTTCTCATTTTTCTTGGAACTTAACTACTTATTATGTTGGTCTCCTTTGTTCATCTACTGTTTGGTTTTTGCACAATGCAGCAGGATTAACGATCTCCAACTCAATGGCACGATACCTAGTTACATACAAAATTGGAAAGAACTCCAGAGACTGTAACATCCTTCTTCTTTAAACTCTTTCTTTATTTTATTTTCTTAACACCCATTGATGTTATCCTCTTTTATTCCTTGTAGAGAAATAGTTGCATCTGGGCTCACAGGTCCAATCCCCTCGGTCATCTCAGTTCTGAACAATCTCCAAAATCTGTGAGTAGAGACACAACTCTTATGACTGCCATTTTTATTTGTTTTCATTTATAGTAGTGGAAATAACGCTTTTGTCACAACGACATAATTGTTATCAGGAGGATCAGTGATATTAGTGGACCAGTCCAACCTTTCCCTTCGTTAAAGAACTCAACAGAACTTTCAAAGCTGTAAGTTAGAGTCCTTCTTGAAGCTGTTCCATCCATCTCTTTATTTAATCTAATCCTTGTTTGTTTTATATTATAGGGTATTGAAGAACTGTAATCTTGCTGGACAAATACCTGACTATCTTTCAAACTTTGAGAATCTGGAGACACTGTAAGCAAATGAAGAGTAGGTTTGTACATGAAACAGTGACATGATTGATTGATTCTTATTTGTGGGTAGGGATTTGAGTTTTAACAAGTTGCCTGGGGTCATTCCATCGTTTGCGCATGCAGAAAAACTACGGTTTTTGTAAGTTAAAATTATATAAGTTAAATATTCTATCTTACTTTGACTTTAGAATTATTTAGCTTACTTTTGTTTGCAGAATCTTGGCTGGAAATAGGCTCGAGGGAGATGTTCCAGCTGAATTACTAAGGGATGGTATCACTGTGTATGTATATTTCTGTGAATCCAAGTTTTGTATCGCATTACATCTCCATTTTGATTGATAGTTCACTTGTTGTTGCAGTGATCTTTCGTATAATAACCTCAAGTGGCAGAGTCCTGAGAGTCGTTCTTGTCGGCCAAACATGTGAGGATACTGTCATTGTTTTCTTCTTTGATCTTCTTGGTTGCATTTTTAAAACTGAAATTCTTGTTTTAGGAATCTAAATCTAAACTTGTTTCAGAGCACTTCGACAAACGAATCGTAAGGTCCTTTCCTTTGATCATCTTTAGCATCTGTTTGTCTCAAAATGTTAAAATGCCATTACCAATTGATGTTTTTGTAGGAGCAAGTTTCTGCCTTGCATTGACGATTTCAAATGTCCTCGATGTAAGTACACTTACCTTCTTAAAAGGACTAGTGATAATAGATTGTTTCCACAACAGTTTCTTGATGTAGAAACTAGAAAAAATCACTACTCATTTTTAATATAATTTTGGTTTTATCTGGCAGATTCGAGCTGCCTCCATGTAAACTGTGGTGGAAGCGATCTAACTTTGATGGGAAACAAAACCAAAATCTTATATGAAGGAGATGGAGAAGTTGAAGGTGGTGCTGCTAAGTATTACCTGAAGCGTAATGATTATTGGGGATTCAGCAGCACAGGGGACTACATGGACGACAACAATTTCCAAAACACGAGATTCACAGTCTTTGTCCCGACATCTAACTTGTCTGATCTGTACAAATCAGCACGAATAGCTCCAGTGTCTCTCACTTACTTCCACGCCTGCTTGGAAAATGGAAAATACACTGTGAACCTAGACTTTGCTGAGATGAGATTCACCAACGATGAAACTTATAGCCGGCTTGGGAGGCGTTTGTTCGACATTTACATTCAGGTTAGCCTTTTGCTCTCAGCTGTTGCAAATTAAATTTAGTAAGTCCTGTTTTTTTTCTTTTTCTTACGCCTTCTTTTTCTGCAGGAGAAACTAGTGGTAAAGGACTTCAATATCATGGATGAAGCAAAGGGAGCTCAAAAACCTATAACCAAATCATTTACTGTCAATGTGACTAACCACTTTTTAACTATCCGGTTGAGTTGGGCTGGTAAAGGAACCACCAGGATTCCCACTAGAGGGGTGTATGGTCCTCTCATATCCGCTATTTCCATAGTTTCAGGTAGCTTTCTTATTATAGCGGAAAGCATTAATGCTTGCTCACTACAGTAGTTTCTTATAATAGTAATACCTTCAAATGTCCAGATTCTAAGCCGTGTGCATCCCCCGGAAGTGGAATGAGTCTGGGAGCAAAAGTTGCAATTGGACTTGGATCCCCATGTCTTATTCTCTTTATACTGGGTGTCCTTTGGTTTTTTGGCTGCCTTCCAAAATGTTGGCAGCGACGAAAAGGTGATCATTGCCTTCTTATCATCCTCTTATGCTTATGGTATGAAGTTGATAATATATACCAGACTGTTTCTTATGACGTTTTTTCCCCCCACAGATCCCAACGAGGAAGATTTGCCATCTGGAACGTTTACGTTAAGGCAAATCAAATTTGCTACAGATGACTTCAATCCAGCTAATAAGATTGGAGAAGGTGGTTTTGGTCCTGTGTTTAAGGTAAAAGAACACATGATGAGATGATTCTTGTTAATGTACTGCAGTGCATGCTGATAATAGAATCTTTTTTTTTGGTAGGGTGTGTTATCAGATGGAAGAGTTGTAGCAGTGAAGCAGCTCTCATCTAAATCAAGACAAGGGAACAGAGAGTTTCTAAATGAGATTGGCGCAATTTCTTGTCTTCAACATCCAAACCTCGTCAAGCTTCATGGCTTCTGTGTTGAGCGGTCTCAGCTATTGCTGGTGTATGAATACATGGAGAATAACAGTTTAGCTCAAGCGTTATTCAGTGAGTGCCTTTTGTTTTGTTTCCAAGAGCTTTTTTGATGCTTTAATTCTAAAGAAAATGGTGTTTGTTTTTTTGCAATGTTTTAGGTCCAAAGCATAAACAGATTCCACTAGACTGGCCTACGAGGTTTAAGATTTGCAGTGGGATTGCAAAAGGTCTAGCGTTTCTCCATGAGGAATCACCGTTGAAGTTTGTACACAGAGACATCAAGGCCACTAATATTTTACTGGACAAGGATCTAACTCCTAAGATATCTGATTTCGGATTGGCTAGGCTTGATGAAGAGGAGAATACACACGTCAGCACTAAAGTCGCTGGGACTATGTAAGGGCTGAGTTCGTTTGTTTTTTTTTCTCATTACAATTACGGTTTGTTTGTTAACCATAAAAAACATGTGAACCTCTCTTGCAGAGGATACATGGCACCAGAGTACGCACTGTGGGGTTACTTATCTTTCAAAGCAGATGTCTACAGCTATGGTGTCTTGGTTCTAGAGATCGTCGCTGGCATAAACAACAGTAGTTTCATGGCGGCAGGAGATGAAGTCTGCCTCTTGGAATGGGTAATTATGATCTGATCCCAAGTTTCATTTGCTTATGAAGCTGTTTTCTTGATAAACCTTTTTGTTCTGCAGGCTACTGATTTGGAAGAGTCAGGGGACTTGATGCAAGTTGTGGATGAGAGATTGAGACCTGAAGTGAACAAGAAAGAAGCAGAGACGTTGATAAAAGTGGCTCTCGTGTGCACAAGCGCTTCTGCGTCAGATCGTCCTATTATGTCGGAGGTTGTTGGTATGCTGGAAGGTCACTATCCAGTGCCGGAATCAACCCCGGGAACGAGCAGGAGATCAGGGGATATAAGGTTTAAGGCGTTCAAAGATGTAAAGAAAGGCATGGAAGAACATAACAGTAAGACGCAGTTTTCTCTTAACAGTTATCCTTCTTCTTCTTCCTCTACTCATGTGGCTGGACAAGAAAGAAAGCAAGATGAGTCAAAGACTTGAAGAGGTTTCCAATTTGATGTCTTCTCTCTATTTCTTTTTTATTTTTTCTAAAATTTCTCTGTTAATTTTGTAAAATGGTTGGAAGTTATTACTACACAATTAGTCCGTGTACAAAATTACCTAGGTGAAAAAAATGAGTTGATTTAGCAAGAAAAGGGACCAATTTGGCTCAAATGCAACTAGTTCCATGGAGTAAACTAAATTTTATTCCAACTAGTTCTTGCAACATGTTCATAAGCTTGTAAGCTTCAGACACAGAAGATTATGTTAAAGTGATCTATATATGACTTGAAAACATTACATATAGAACTAGTTACAAAAGAATATAACTAGCTTTTCATTAATAGGAATATTTTTATAAGAAAGCTAAATAGGTATGCTTGTAATATGGTTTGGAAGTTTATTACACGATTAGTCCATTTACTGTGTTTTTTTGTATCTATATTAAAGCTTTGATTAGTTAAGGACTGAGTGGTGTGGAAAACCCAAACTCAAAAGACGATAAAGTCAATGATCTTTCCTAGTCATACTTTTAGAGACTTTAAATCGTACATCAAGAACTAAAGTTTGATTAGTTATCTTGTGCAAAATCAATATCAAAAGATATGAATCATACTTCTTAAGCCTCTAAATTCTACGTAAAGAAAATGATTTTCTTTTTTTTTTGGTTCAGCAAAAGATAGACACTGATACTGATTGATGCAGGTTGACTAGCCTGCTTGGTGCAGGTTGAGTTTGATTCATGAGTACTTTTAAAAAGGTTTAGTACACGATTAGTACTATATTGGCAACTGGTCTTGATTCAGTATTGTGGTAAACCAAAACTCAAAAGAAAATAAAGTCGTTGATCTTTCCTTGTCATACTTTTAATAAAGCCTTTAAATTCTACGTCAAGAATTAAAAAGCTTGATTTGTTATCTTGTGGAAAATCAATACTCAAAAGATATGAATCATCCTTCTGGAGCCTGTAAATTCTAAATTAAGAAAATGATTTTCTCTTCTTCTTCTTTTTTTTTTGTTCAACTTAAAAGAAAATATAGAGAGCCATACTGACATCTTTAAGTTAAGAGCATCCCACTTACGACCAAAATATTGTTTGTTATGAATGACCGCAAATCAACTAGAAGAAAACAAAGAATTTAAAAGCAGAAACGTATTGAACCAAATATTTATTTTAGGTTTGTATATTATTATTTGAATGAATAACTTTACAATCTTTAGATCCATATACAACTTCAAAACCCAATTTTATTTTTCCGTTTTAAAAATACATAGTTATCATATAAAAAACAATTTTTCTAAATCTAAGTTCAATCCAATGAATGCTGGTCTTTTTTTTTTATTGTACATAGATTTAAGACATTTCCAAAATTAACATTGTTTGATAGGCTAGATTTGTGAAAAGATATGTACAAAAAAATTGAAACTGATACATCTTTTAAAATGTAATCTTTTTTATTCCAGCCAGCTAAAATGTAAACTTCAATAATTGTTTTCTTTAGTTTTGTGTAACATTAAGTGAATGCAGAAAATTTGAATCATACTCATCATTTTTTTTTGCTATGAATGTAAATATCATTTCACAAAATGATAGTTGGGGTTTATAGACTGTTAATAAACAAAATATAGAACCTTTAACGTCCCTCGAGAAGCCCCATGGCCAAAATGTTCCTATCTCAATGATCATTTAACCAAATCTAAATATTTTATTGCTGCATAGCAAATGATAATGGTATTGTTCCTATGCTCCAAAATGTCTCTGAAATTATGGCCAAGCATGTCGGAACTTGTGAAAATGCTTGAAGGGGAAAATGAGATTAGATCAGATCATATCAGATCTTGGAGTGGACAATGATGACTTGCCCTTCAAACCATCGTCTTTTGTCTTCTGATTATGTCCAGTCAAATCGTCATTGCATCATCGTATGATCTGTGCCAACTCAGTGGCTTCAGAGTTTGAACTAGACAGAAGCCTAAACCGATATCTACACACAGAGTTCTCACTGTGGCAGGCAGTGGCCTGATGGTTCGAGAAAGAACGGTAAAATTAGGGCTCATGTAGTCATGTGGCTCGCGTGTTACTTGGAGAGGTTTCAATCTGAATTAAAAATAAATAAAGAATTAATTCGTTATAAAACTAACAAAGGAAATTAAAATTCAAAAAGGTTATTCTATCAAGTCTACTTCTTGACTATTCCATTGCGTTTACTAGTCTACCTCCAGGGAACATAGCTTTAAAAGCTTTCTTTTTATACCATGGCTTTTTTTCTTGATAGGTAAAAGACTAGGGCCTAAATGCATGAACCAGTGGTGTGTATATCTGTAGTATGTACTGATGTGATTTTGTGTTTATTAGTTGCTTTCACTCTTTCTACATAGCCATCTATTTATCCAATTAATTGGAAAAGTAACGCATCAATTATTTTGGTTCCGAATCTTCTGCTTGTTTGGATGGATTGATATCCACCAATATAAGATGTACATTTATGATTTATCAATCGAAACTTTCAATTAATTTAAATTTTAATAAATCTTAGATAAGTCGTTAGTATTTTTTTTGATAACTGTGCAGTATAGATAGCCAATACTATTTGAATCCAGGACGAAAACTCTAGTTGGAATTCATTTAATCTCTAGGCTAAGGCAATTTGGTTATAAGTTGTTACTAGATTTTAACCTGCACTTTTAAAGTGCGAGATAATTTTTCGTGTAAACTTTACATAATCGAATTTATTCTTTATTTAAAGTAGGCATAAAACCCGTAATGCAAATTCCGAACCAACTCAAACCAACAAGCGGAGGCTAGACTCTTTTATATTGCAATGCAATAGTAGTTTGACCAATAAAAAAATAATCACTGAAATACATAAGGAGACATGAAACATCAATCACAAACGTCCCTGTTTTCCACTATACCTTCAGCATCAACATTTATTAAGTATGGTCAGGTCAGTACATATCTTTATTCTGTAGGCACCGACGACCCAAGAAAAAACCCTACAAGTAATGTATATTATATAACTACTGAATCACTTTCTGGTGATAACATTGTGATTCACTAAACAAATACACATACAGGCATCACTATATATAATTTATATATATGTCGATGCCTTTCGGGAGTTTTCTTATATTCTTTGCCATCGTCACAAGCTTCCTTGCAACTGTAACAACTTCGGCCTCACAACAAGTTCTTCATCCAGATGAGTGTATGAGAAGGAAGATTGACCATTTTCTAGACTTAATTCTTATAATATCGCAGTCAAAAACAAGTATAACTCCATATGATCAATGTTTAATTTTACTTTTGTTATATTAATGAAGCCAAGGCGCTTAAGGAGATAGCTACTACACTTGGTATCGAGGGATTAGACCTCGAATCAGAAGATCCTTGCTCTAGGAGAAGTCTAAAGTTTGATTTCAATCAGACTGATGGTGCGGACAACACCATTAATTGTCAATGTGTCGGCATGATATGTCATATTACCGACTTGTTAGTGTTATTCTTCTCTCTATCTAATAGTTTGATCGGTTATTCCACATCTTTTCTTTTATATATTTTTTGTTGCATTTGAATAAATACAGGTCTCTCAAGGCCATGAATCTTCCTGGGAAACTTCCGCCTCAGTTAGTCAAGCTTCAATATCTCCAGTCAATGTAAGTCAGAAAATTTTATACCGGCAATTAGCAAGCACCAAAACAAGTTTTACTGGGGAAAAAATCCGGATTCGAAAAACCGAACCTGATCTGAAAAAGTAGTATTGAACTCGAATCGAAATTAATTAAGTATCCGAACGGGTTCAAAATTTTGGTATTTAGAAAACCGAAACCAAACCCGATCCGAACCGAAATATTTCGGATATCCGATTATATCCGAAACAGTTTTATATACCTATATATATCAAGTATATTTAGATTTTAATGTATATTAAAAACATTCTAAAATATATAAGATACTTTTAAGTTGTCCAAAATACTTGAAAATATATACACATAGTCAAAAGTACATGTCTAAAATAGCTAAAGTATACTCAAAACACCAAAAATACTTAAAATATCTATTGATTCTCAATCCAAATATTCAAACCAAATCAATTTATATGTTAGTTTTAGGTACTTTGACATATGATATTCAAATTTATATGTAATATATCATTTTGTTTATAGATTTTGAGAAATTTAAAGTATATAATGAAATTTAATTTTTAAAAAATAATTTAAATGAGTTATCCGAACCCGAACCGAACCCACAAAGATCCAAACCGAATCCAAACTAAAATTTAGAAATATCCGAATAAGACTAAAATCTTTGAACCCGAAACCCGAATAGATCCGAACCGAATCCGAATAGGTACCCGAACACCACCTCTAGTTTTACTTCTAAAACGAGCCATTATTATTGAATACTTTAGTAACAGCATAAATATAATTTCAAAAGATTGATTTTTTTTTGGTGAACAAAATGTAAGATCTATTAGATTGTAACTGAAAGCTTAAACATTTTATGGTTCCCATTTCTAATAATCAATAAAATTTAAAACCAAACTAATCAAAATATAAATCGTATAAGGTTGGCTTCACTTTCAAATAAAATAATATTAAATTTTGAAAATTATTACCTAATATATATAATATTCGAATTGTTTCAAAATGATACATATTTTAGACAAATTGTTTCAAAAATACATATTGTATATTTTAATGCATTTTATTAGGTAATAATAGTAAGTTTTATTAGGTAATAATAGTAAATACAGAAAACCATATAAGCAAAAAACCTCATTTAATAGAAATTCAATATACATATATATATATATATATATATAAGTAGATACGATATAAAATATACAAATACTTTAATTTCAAAATTTGCATTGAACAAGAATCGAGAACTTAAAATTTAAATTTTGAAATTTGTAGTGAAATTTTAAGAATAATTATAAATAATTAAAACTATTAAAAATTTCACATTGAAAATTTGTTATCACGGATTTACAATTTTTGTTATAAAAAGATACAGACAATCATAAAATCTTATGATTAAGAACTCTCATTTATTATATATATATATACATATACATATTAAAATATTTACATATCTATGTTATTATTATTTAAATTTAATTAATCCATACAAAATATATAAAAGTGACAATTTAAATTTATTTACCATAAAATAATTGTAAAAATTGATTCTTTTGATATTTTACGCCAATTTAATATAAAGTTAATTTTTTAATTTATTTAATATAAATTTATTATTTTTAATTTTTATGTAAAAATAATTGTTATATACAATGTTCATCTTAAATTAGTAAATAAATTATTTTAAAATTAATATTAAATTAAAAATAAGTGTAGTTTGTATTGAATTTTAAAATAACACTACTTTTTGTAACAAGAAAAAATGTTAAAATCAATTTCTTTTAAGAAGCAAAGGAAATATTATTTGGAAACGGAGGAGTAATTAATTTTTATATAGTTGGTTTTTGTTCTTTGCAGAAACTTGTGCCGAAATTACCTTTCGGGTTCAATCCCGATGGAGTGGGCTTCAATGCCATACCTCACAAACATGTCAGCTCATCTCTCTCTCTCTTTGTTACTTTTTCAGCTCTGAAAATTTCCTCTTCATGATTCGCGAGTTAACTATATATGATTTTTCACGCAGTTCCCTCTGCGCGAATAAATTGTCTGGGCCTTTACCTACTGGTTTACAAAACTTCAAGCATCTGACATTCCTGTACGTCTCATACTTGTAGCCTCTAGGGGTATTCCTTAATATTACATTAACGTGATTAAATCGTCAGAGGGATCGAAGCAAACCAGTTCTCTGATCAGATTCCTGATGAGCTTGGTAACTTGACCAACCTAACAGTATTGTAAGAGTCACCATCGTCCAAAACCACAAGAATCTTTGATTGCATTGAAACATTTTAGTATTTAGCATGTAATCTATTCTAAAACTGGATTTTGCAGGGAACTTGGGTCCAATCAATTTACAGGAAGACTTCCAAGCAGTCTAGCTAGACTGGTAAACCTTGAGAAATTGTAAGTTGTTGCTACACTTAGCAGCTAGATTTAAACTTGGGAAAGGTTCTTATATTGGAACCTAGATTGTACTGTAACCTCTAATTAGAGCTTTTGCTTTGAGAGTTTTTCCTTGACCCACAAGAAAGTGAAGTAGCTGTTTGTTTACACTATGCAGTAGGATAAGTGATAATAACTTCAGTGGCATCATCCCAGATTATATTGGCAACTGGTTTCGGCTTCAAAGGCTGTAAGCTTAATTTTCATCATCTTTTGAATAATTAAATGTTAAAAGTAAAAAGCTTCTTCATCATCACTAATTGTAATTTCACTTACGGTTTGTTTAATATCATCTAAGTTGTGTCGATTATGATCAACAGAGATCTACAAGCAAGTGGACTGAAAGGACCTCTTCCTGACGCAGTGGCCCGCCTAGAAAATCTTAAGTACCTGTAATTAATTACTTCAAACTAATTGATCAGCTAAAGGACCATTGAAATAAATCTACTGACATGTGATATATTCTTTTTCAGGATTATTAGTGATATGACGGGGATAAACTCATTTCCTAATATATCTAGCAAAGTCATCAAAAACCTGTATGTACTTTCCAGTGAAGCTTGATTTTACTTGAGGGTATGAAACTAAAGTCTCCGTCCCTGTTTCAGGGTATTGAGGAATGTGAGTATGTCTGGTCCAATTCCTTCTTACATCTGGAGTAAGCAGGAGTTAAGAACTCTGTAAGTTTGTATTTGGTGAAATCTAAGATATTTGCTTCGGATTCATGACATTGTACTTTTATAGGCGTAAAGTTACTGGAATACATCAGTTCTAGCTGCACACACATATAGATTATCTTGGAATCATGGGTAACATCATCAATAAATATCATAGAGAAAAGAAAATGTAACTTTTTGAGAGTAACATTCAAGTATAACTTGGTGTTGTGGACCTGTGGTTACAATTTATTGATCATTTAGAAGAGATTTAAGAGTAGACAATGTAGAGATAAAAGCCCAATTCTGTCTTGGCCTAGCCCAACAATGAAGTCCTGCATAAAGAAAAAGGAAAACGTGGAGTTAGTTTCCGTTTCGTTGATGTCGGTCAAAGGCGTTACAAAAGGCAATATGGAATAGGAGGAATATGGTCGGTGATCATGTGTTATATATAAAGGAGGTGGTGTCATGGCTTTAGAAAAAACCCCGGAAAAGAGAGAGCTAGACATAGAGAGATTAAGTTTGATTAGCAACTAAGAGAGAGCGTTCTTTTGCTATCTTGTAATCTCTAATCTTATTCTTCAGAAACAGTTTTCTTTGAGTGAATAAAGACAAGGTTTTGGTATCTGATTTCTATCTAAATTTAAGCACTAGCAAAGGTTTAAATCCTAACAAGTGGTATCAGAGCGCAAGGTTTGATTGCAAGTGCTAGGAGGAGATATGGAATCGATACCAGGAAAGTTCAAGTTCGAGATTGAGAGGTTTGATGGAAAAGGAGATTTCGGGTTATGGAAATACAAGATGCTAATGCAGTTGGAACTTCTAGGGTTAGATTCAACGATTCAGGAAGTTTCAGTTACACCTTCTGAAACGGACAAGGAGAAAGACGAAGATCTACCGGACGTCAAAGTAGATCCTTTGAAGGACAAGAAGGCAAAGAATCTAATATGCATGAGCCTAGGAAATTTGGTTCTGCGTAAGGTGATGAAGGAAACAACTGCATTAGGGGTTTGGAAGGCTTTGGAAAGAGATTACCAAACGAAGACACTTCCTAATAGGATCTACATGAAGCAGAGGTTTGCGAGCTTCAAGATGGATGAACACAAGAGCATCGAGGAAAACCTAGATATTTTTCTCAAGTTAGTTTCAGATCTTGCAAGTCTTAACATCAACATCAGCGATGAAGACCAGGCAATTCAAGTTCTTTCTAGCTTGCCCCAGCAATTTGATTCACTAATTGACACGCTCAAGTATGGGACTGCAAAAGAAACTCTTACGATGAACGACGTGATTAATTCAGCATACTCCAAAGAGGTGGAGTTAAAAGAAAAGGGATTGCTGAATAAATCCAGGTCTGACGCAGAGGGTTTGTACGTGGAATCAAGGGGGAGATCGGAGCAAAAGGGTTATGAAGGAAAGTCAAATTCATGGAGAGGAAAATCTAACGGCAGGGGCAGATCTAAGTCAAGACAAAGGTTTGATAAAAACAAAACAAGTTGTTTTATCTGTGGAGAAGAAGGACACTGGAAAAGAGAATGTCCTGAAAGGAGACATAGAGAATCTGCAAACATAGCGACAGAGCCGAAGCAACCGTTGGTGTTAACAGCTAGTGTGCAAGACACTAAGCAAGAATGGATCATGGATTCTGGATGTTCTTATCATAGTACATCAAACAAGGAGGCTATGTTTGATCTCAAGGAGTTCAACGGTGGTTCAGTGTTGATGGCAAATAACACTCAATGTGACATCAAAGGAATTGGAAAAATAAAGATTCAGAATTCAGATGGTTCTGAGGTAATACTCACGGGTGTTAGATACATACCGGAGGTGAGTAGAAATTTAATTTCCTATGGGATGTTAGAAAAATCAGGTTGCAAATATAAAGGAAGCAACTTTATGGTGCACTTCTACAAAGATAATAAGAAGGTGATATCAGGAAAATATCAAGATGGAGTTTATTATCTACAAGGCACAATTGCTAAGAGTAAGAAGAACTTGCCTAAAGTGGAGAAAAAAATCAGAAAGAAGAAGTCAAAGACGGTGACGTTCGCAAAAAGTCTGATTCAGGGACCTACTCCATACGGTTTTGAAACAAAATATTCATCAGCTCAAGGTGGAGACTCTTTCTTGACTACAAAAACAGAAGAAATTGAGTCTAAGGCGAGCAATGAAGAATCTCAGACAGAATCTTCAACGGATGAATTTTTGTTTGCAAAAGAAGCAAGGCATAAAGATGGTGATCTCTTAGCACATGTTTTGGCTGCACCAGAAACGCTTGATATGAAAGAAGAACCTAAAGATTACGAGGAGAATTGGGAGAAGGCTGGAGAGAACGTGGACATGGAACTTGGGAATGAAACTGAGGGAAAAGTTTCAAAAATATTGGAGGATGGTATCTTCGGAGATAGAGTTAAAGGAGACACAACACTATCTAAGTTCTATACCAATAATCAAGATGGTTTACAAAGAAAAGCAGTACCTGGAAAGGAGCTTCAGGTTCACTGCTATTCCATAACAGCCTGAGAAGGAAGACGCTCCAGGTAACGCCATTATCAAAGCTGTCTCAAGCTCGCAGAGACAGAGAAGAAACGAGTCAGTTTCGGGTATATATATTGATAATGGAAACTCAAGGTGGAGTTCAAAACGTTACCTGTGAGAATGGATGCGAGGCAGAGGTTTTAGCTCAAGGTGGAGCAGCTAAAACACAAGAAAAGTCACTCAAACGCTCTGAAGAAATGGATGAGGAACAGGAGAGAACGTCTTAAACAGCTGCTACGGTAGAGAGTAATCACCGAGGAGAGCTGAAGGGAGACGAGTATCTCAATCGGAAACGAAAGCCGAAAGCACAACAAGATCACCGGATGAGTTTAACATCACAAGCATCAACTTAAACATGTAAAGAGAAGTGGATAACTTTACCAGGAAGTTGAATGGAAACGGGTTCATGGGTTCGTCGGAGTAACGGAGGAGTCTCCAAAGAGGCACCTGAGAGAACGTCTTAAACAGCAAGAAAGGCTGAAGGGAGACGAGTATCTAGGTTGGCCAAAGACGAAACAGATCACAGGACATCAGAAAAGACATCTTAGAAAGCTAAAAGGGAGTAATGAATTTACCAAGAAGCAGGAGGGAGACGAGTTTGAACAAACGGGGGAAACGGATCACCGGAAACACATGAGAGAAGCATGCCAGTTGAAGAATCACATCTCACTGTCAAATTCAAAAGGAGATCAAGTCTATACGATCTCAAAGGGAATAAATAAGAGGTTTTCAAGCAAACTCAAATCATCAGAGAAAGCTTACCAGAGTGCTGCAGCAATCCGACAAGGTTGAACAATGGATCGACCACCTGAAACATCCAAAACGAGAACTTTGTTAATTACCAGTAAAAGAAGAAATCGCGAGCTTCTTTTAGAATTACGATTTCTCACCGTGAAGAACATTTAGAGGTAAGTCGGAGTTTGCAGAAACGAGCTGGAGTTTGGGTAGTTGAATTGATCTCTGGAATCAAGGCGAGAAAGTTTAAAGACAGAGTAGCGGCGTACGAGCTACATGAGTAGTCGACGGTAGGATTTGTTGACGAGCCGTCATCACTAGTCAAAAGGAGATGAGAGAGAATAGCCGTTCTGGTTTAATCTTCGAGAGTGACCTACAGAAAAGACAAGCAGGAGGAGCAATGATTCAGCGGTGTAGCAACTTGGCAAGGTTGTCAATGGAATTACTTGTTTTTTCAGGTCGATCATGAGCAGTGAAGTGTTTGGTCTTCTAAGAGAGGAGGAGAAGGAACGCGGCGTCGATAACGTCGAAGGTGGTGACTTGAAGAGACAGCAATGTGGGCTTTAGGTGGAGATTGTAGAGATAAAAGCCCAATTCTGTCTTGGCCTAGCCCAACAATGAAGTCCTGCATAAAGAAAAAGGAAAACGTGGAGTTAGTTTCCGTTTCGTTGATGTCGGTCAAAGGCGTTACAAAAGGCAATATGGAATAGGAGGAATATGGTCGGTGATCATGTGTTATATATAAAGGAGGTGGTGTCATGGCTTTAGAAAAAACCCCGGAAAAGAGAGAGCTAGACATAGAGAGATTAAGTTTGATTAGCAACTAAGAGAGAGCGTTCTTTTGCTATCTTGTAATCTCTAATCTTATTCTTCAGAAACAGTTTTCTTTGAGTGAATAAAGACAAGGTTTTGGTATCTGATTTCTATCTAAATTTAAGCACTAGCAAAGGTTTAAATCCTAACAGACAAGTTCAAGTCGTGTTAGGAGTAGTCTGTTCTCTTTTAGAAAGTAGTCGTAAATTACATAGTCTGAGCCTCACTCTACTACTATCAATTATGTTTTATGTTCTTATGCTTGTAGCGCTTTGATGAATTCTCCTAATAGTCCGAATGTTTATTTTAATGAAGTTGTGTTATAAAAGAAAAAATATATATATGCTATACTTAGGAATTATTGATGATTCCATAAATTTGTATATGAAAACACAAACATCCGTCCAAAAGTGATAATGTATTTAGAACACATTTTCTGCAGTGATTTATCATTTAACAAGTTGACTGGTGATGTAAATGGAGTAAAGGCACCATACTATACGTAAGTAGTACAACATGAGGTTGAGAATGATAAAGAGACATTATCACAGTATCTTCTTTGACATGTTTTTCAGCTATTTGACCGGAAATAGGCTCTCTGGAGACATTGAATATGATGGTTTTCTCAATAGCAAATCTAATATGTACGTTTAACCTTTATGTTGTCTATCACTTGTGCTATTTTTCGTCATGTCAACTTAATCTTTTTGGTGATTTTTTATTTTGGCAAAATCTCTCACAGTGATCTCTCGTACAACAATTTCTCATGGTCGTCTGGCTGCCAGGAAAAGATGTACGAACATGAATTCTTCTTCTCTATGTTTTTTTAACCTGCTCATGTTGAAGTTTTTTATTTACTTTTGTTGAATCAGTAACATTAATACATACCGGAGTTCATATTTGAAGGACAACTTGTACGGTAACCTCTATGTTGAAACAGTAACCTGCTGTTTTTCTTGCAACTATCATATTTAAAACTTAGGAATTTCATGCTTTCATAAACAGCATATACGCTTTGATTGTTTATAAGTCGCAGTCCCTACCAATTTGTGGCCTGAAACACTGGCCTCATAATTTAACTATAAAGTGAATATATACTAAAATTTTTTAAGTACACTCAATAATATTTATATTAATTTATATTTTAAAATATTTAGGTTGTTTTCTTTCAAAGATGAGCCAATTTATACACGATATAAGAATATAAAATAATGTTTATTTGAAATTTAATGTAATTATACAATTACCGCAGTAAAAATTAATAAATTTAAAAATGATATAAAGCTATAAAAATCATAAAAGAAATCATAAAATATGGTTCAAATAGATAAAATATATAAAATCATAAATTATATTAAAGAATAAGTTGCTAAAAATGAAAAGAAATCTAAGAAAACATAAAGTTAAGTAAATAACTCTATAAATTAATATATATCTTTTCCGGGCATCTAAACGACCATAACAATAATAATATAGAAATTATGATATTTTTAAAATTTTTAAAATTATTAATTTACAGAATTATTAAAATATCATAATCTCGACACTACTAATAAAATCGTTTGAATATATTGTGCCTATGAGATGCCTAACAATTTTGGTAGTCTTCTCACACAGAACAGGGATTCTTCCATGTGCTGGTCCAATCAACTGCACAAGCTGTGAGTACACAGTATATGATCCAGTCTTAACTTATCTCTAACATGCAGTTACTTCTCTTGTCCCCTTTTCCCTGTTAATTCTCTCTTTCTGTTGACGTTGGTAGTCGTTATGGATTGTATTTGTAGATCGGGGGTTTCTACATATAAATTGTGGTGGAGAGAGCATAGTTACTACAAACTCTTCATATAAAATCACATATGAAGCTGATAACAACATCACCAAAGCCGCAACAAATCAGCACATCAAATATTGGGGAACAAGTAATACTGGTGACTTTATGGATGATGATATTAATGATGACGCATACAACATTTCAACTAGTTTGACACTACCTGTAGATTCTCCTGATTTTTATAAGACGGCACGTCGATCTGCTCTCTCACTTGTTTATTATGCGTTTTGCTTGAAAAATGGACCCTACAATGTGAAACTCCATTTTATGGAGATTCAGTTTTCAGAGAAAGAACCACACGGTCGTCTGGGCAGACGCATATTTGATGTCTATGTTCAGGTAAAGGATCGGTGTTTACTGAATATTTATTTTCAGTAATCATAGTATGGAAGATTTACATTCATTTCCTTTTCCTTTTGTTAGGGTAAACTGTTCTTGAGGGATTTTAACATCAAAGAGGAGGCTAATGGGACTGATCTGAAGCCTGTTATCAGAGAAAAGAAAGCTGTTAATGTGACCGATCATGTGTTAGAGATTCGGTTGTATTGGGCAGGGAGAGGGACAACCCTCATTCCCAGAAGAGGAAACTATGGTCCTCTTATCTCTGCAATCTCCTTGTGTCACAGTAAGAAAACACTTCTTATGTGTTTGTCGATACTCCGTTATATTTTACTATCTCAAGTCTTTGCTTCAACAACCTTACTCTCGTATGTCTTTCAAGGCTTTCTTTACAACAAGTTGTTTCACTCTCAAACTCCCATAACTTGAGAACTTTAGGCTATCAACTAATGATAATATTCATCTTTCAAAATTTCAGGTCAGGAGCCACGATGTGGAGGTTCTTAGACAAATAAAAACTACCTAGCTTGTTATCAATGTATTTCTGTATATTTTTTTTAATATGATGCATATATATTTACACATTTGTAGCGGAGAAAATCAAACATCACATTAGTTATCCCATCATTGTGGGGGCAACGGGTGCCTTAGTAACAATTATTCTCTTGGCTTTGGGAATATATGCTCGGAGAAGATGCAGAGAAAACAATAACACAAGAGAACGTGGTATGAATCCATTTGTGGTATATGACTAATTCATTTTAGCATTACTTATGATTTTCTGTTTGGAACCTGATCACATTATACAGACCTGAGAGCCCAGGGTCTGCAAACAGTTTGCTTTACATGGAGGCAACTGCAAGCTGCAACAAACGATTTTGATGAAGCCAATAAACTGGGAGAAGGAGGTTTCGGATCCGTATTCAAAGTATACTAAAACATATGCCAAGTTCTTCTCAAATAAGGCTATTTTGTTTTTGTTTCTGACATGAGAAACTTAATTTAGGGAGAGCTTTCGGATGGAACTGTCATAGCAGTCAAGCAGCTTTCCTCCAAATCATGCCAAGGAAACCGAGAATTTGTGAATGAGATAGGAATGATCTCAGGTCTGAACCATCCAAACCTTGTCAAGCTTTATGGATGCTGTGTTGAAAAGGATCAACTGCTGCTCGTGTACGAGTACATGGAAAACAACTCCCTTGCTCTCTCGTTGTCCGGTAAATAAATTAAAATTCATCCAGCGTTCCTTTACATCTTGAGTCTAATTCAAGTGTACATACATGTCATCACATGTAAAGTAATATCATTTTCCAGGAAAGAGCTCAACGAAGCTAGAATGGGCAATGAGACAAAAAATCTGTGTAGGAATCGCAAGAGGGCTTGCATTCCTCCACGAAGGATCTATAGTCAGGATGGTTCATCGTGACATAAAAACCACAAATGTGCTTCTAGATGCTGACCTAAATGCAAAGATATCTGACTTTGGATTGGCTAGGCTCCACGAAGAAGAACACAGTCACATTAGCACCAAGATTGCAGGAACCATGTAAGTAGTATATTATAGCACAAACTTCACAGCGTGGCCAAAGAAATATAGCTCAAGTCTTGGTTATTGTTACAATGCAGCGGATACATGGCTCCAGAGTATGCATTATGGGGTCAACTAACAGAGAAAGCAGACGTGTATAGCTTTGGAGTTGTGGCTATGGAGATTGTTAGCGGCAAGAGTAATACTAAACACAAGGGAAGTGCTGATCACGTCTCTCTTATCAATTGGGTAACTGTGGAGATTATTTTTCATTTGATACAACCATTCATATTGTTAAATATGTGCGTGCATGTGCTATACGTCTCCTTAGACTATTTGTCTGAATCTCAGGCATTGACGCTGCAACAAACAGGGGACATAATGGATATCGTAGATCCAGTGCTTGAAGGTGACTTTAACAGCAAAGAAGCAGTGAGGATGATCAAAGTTGCTCTCGTCTGCACGCATTCATCTCCTTCTTTAAGGCCTACAATGTCAGAAGCTGTACAAATGCTCGAAGGAGAGATTGAAGTAACACAAGTTATGTCAGATCATGGTTTATATGGACATAACTGGAGCATCTCGAAGCCGAGGGACGTTGATACACACGGAAGCTCGAGCACATCTGGTGTGACCGATCAAACAGCATCGACAATGAAGTCCTCTGTTTCTGGTAGTGATCTTTACCCATTGTACCCCGAATCTGTGATCCTAAAATCCACAGGTGAGTTGCCTTCCTCGTCGGTGTGATATCAAAAGATGTGCACGAGTCCCTGTCTCTTCTGGTCTGTGAAGTTATCGTATAGTTTGCTACATAGTGGTTGTTGAATCAAACTCTCTTTCCTATAACTTTCCTAAAATCATTTACATATTTTTAGAAGATACGCTACACAAAATTGAAAATCTTTTACTATTATTTAAATGATACTTTTGGAACTAGAAACACATAAAAGGAATAAAGGAGAGAGATGGGTCATTCATGAACCTATACCTGTTCATCGCTGCAACTTGTACAATAATTCAAATATCAAATATTAATTAGCTTTGGTCTTATATGTATGGCGCGACTTTCTACTAGCGACGACCAAGAAGACCTATAAGTAGATAATATCCTTTCACTATTACACTTATTTAGTTAAACAAGTCCACAAATTTTAAATCAATAATGTGGACCGTCTCCTCGGCTCTCGTTCTGTTCTTCACCATTATCACAAGCTTCTTGGCCACTCTAACAACATCCACTTCACCAGCTCTCCATCCAGATGAATGTATTAAATGCAAAATCTTGATTCTTATATATCAAAAGGTCAGTCAGTATCCATGGTTTTTCCATATATAAAGTCGATAATATTTGCGTAGTGAAAGCGCTTGGGGAGATAGCTACCACACTTGGAATCAAGAGACTCAACCTAAGTGATGGAGATCCTTGCCTTTTAAAAACTCTAAAACTTGGTGTAGTTTCTAATTCGGAATCGGATATGGAAAACATCATTGTTTGTGATTGTAGTTTCAACAACAACATGACATGTCATATTATAGAACTGTGAGTGTGAATCTTTATCTTCAATTATCAAATCTTTATTTTTTTTCTAATGATTTTTTTCTTTTGATAAATCACAGAAAACTCAAGTCAATAAGTCTTTCAGGGAAACTCCCGCCTGAGTTGGCCAAACTTCAGCATCTCCAGAAGATGTGAGTTTGGAATTTATGATTAGTCGTTGGTTTTGCAAACCATGGTTCATAATATATTCAACCCTTTTGAAAAAAATGGTTCATAATATATTCAACCCTTTTGAAAAAAATGGTTCATAATATATTCAACCCTTTTGAAAAAAATGGTTCATAATATATTCAACCCTTTTGAAAAAAATGGTTCATAATATATTCAACCCTTTTGAAAAAAATGGTTCATAATATATTCAACCCTTTTGAAAAAAATGGTTCATAATATATTCAACCCTTTTGAAAAAAAATGGTTCATAATATATTCAACCCTTTTGAAAAAAATGGTTCATAATATATTCAACCCTTTTGAAAAAAATGGTTCATAATATATTCAACCCTTTTGAAAAAAATGGTTCATAATATATTCAACCCTTTTGAAAAAAATGGTTCATAATATATTCAACCCTTTTGAAAAAAATGGTTCATAATATATTCAACCCTTTTGAAAAAAATGGTTCATAATATATTCAACCCTTTTGAAAAAAATGGTTCATAATATATTCAACCCTTTTGAAAAAAAATGGTTCATAATATATTCAACCCTTTTGAAAAAAATGGTTCATAATATATTCAACCCTTTTGAAAAAAATGGTTCATAATATATTCAACCCTTTTGAAAAAAATGGTTCATAATATATTCAACCCTTTTGAAAAAAATGGTTCATAATATATTCAACCCTTTTTGAAAAAAAAATGGTTCATAATATATTTAGTCATTTGTGATTTTTGGCAACAAAAGTAATTTGGTTGATCTATATATCTAACATGGAGATAGACAAAATTAAAAATGTATTATTATTTTTTAAAAGTTATCATTTATATGATACCACATTACAAAAGTACAACCTCTTACAGTCTTACCTAGGATCCATAATGGCTTAGTCAACCGAAATATATGAGGATTAGTTCAAAACAGAATAAACAGAGATTCAAACTTCTTTAGTCTGGGAATCTCCCATGTGAACATTTTATAGTGAGTTTCTGCTCTTTCTTGCAGAAACTTGTGCCGAAACTACCTTTCTGGCTCAATCCCAATGGAGTGGGCTTCATTGCCAAACCTCACTTCCATGTCAGCTCTCTCTCTCTCTCTCTCTCTCCCTCCCTTGTAATCTTCATGATCTTGTAGGTGAGTTTTCGCTTTCTTACAGCTCGTTCTGCGCGAATCGTTTGTCTGGGCCATTACCACCTGGTTTACAAAACTTCAAGAGTCTACAATTCCTGTACGTCTCATACCTGTAGCCTCTAGGGGTATGCCTTCTAATCATTAGTCTAATATTACTCTATTGTAAGGAAATTTTCAGAGGGGTTGAAGCCAACCAGTTCTCTGGTCCTATTCCTGACGAGCTTGGTAACATGATCAACCTAACAGGATTGTATGATTCTCTTTGCATCTTAATTATCTTCCAAAACAACAAGAATCACTATGCTTTTATTGAAATACTTTAAGTATTTAGCTATCATCTCTTCTGAAAACTGGGTTTTGCAGGGAACTTGCGTCCAATCACTTTACAGGAAGTCTTCCTAGCTCTCTTGCTAGACTGGTAAATCTTAAGAAATTGTAAGTTGTTGCTTGAGTTTTCAAAAAGCATTTTGCCTTTAAACAGGAAATTCTCTTCTTTAATTATGCTTGGATGTGAGTAAATTTGTGAAGCTCCTCAGCGAATGCATTAGGTTTGGAAACTTTGAAAAAATGTTCTTATAGATTGAATTGCAACCACTTGGTTAGAGATTTTGCATTGAGATTTTTTCCTTGACCCGCAAGGAAGTGAACTAGCTGTTTGTTTACACTATGCAGTAGGATAAGTGACAATAACTTCACTGGCATCATCCCAGAATATATTGGCAACTGGTCTCGGCTTGAAAGGCTGTAAGCTTTTCATCATCACTAAATGCAAATTCTCTTACAGTGAGTTTTAATATCATCTAAGTTTGGTCGAATATTATCTTCAGAGATCTACAAGCAAGTGGACTGAAAGGACCTTTTCCTGACGCAGTGGCCCGCCTAGAAAATCTTACTAATGTGTAATTAACTATCTCAAACTAACTGGTCAGCTAAAAGACCATTGAAATGAATATACTGACATCTAATATTCTTTTTTTGAAACACTTTTTTTTTTTTTTTTTTTGAAACACATACTGACATCTAATATTCATTTTCAGGTTTATTAGTGATATGACTGGGATAAACTCTTTTCCTAATATATCTAGCCAAGCCATCAAAGACCTGTATGTGTGTTTTCAGTGAAGAATGATTGTATTTGAGGATATCAAACTAAAAACTCCGTCCCTGTTTCAGGGTTTTGAGGAATGTGAGTATGTCTGGTAAAATTCCTCCTTACATTTGGAGTAAACCGAACTTGAGATCTCTGTAAGTTTATTGTGGTGAATTCTGAAAAAGACTTATGCAGAATTTACTCAAAGATGTGCATACCTTATGTTGTTTGCTGCAGTGATTTATCGTTTAACAAGTTGACGGGTGAAGTTCTTGGAATAAACCCAGCACCAAAATTTATGTAAGACACATATAATGTTAAGATATATAACACATAATCACACACGGATGATTTATACTTTTGATGTGTTGTTACAGCTACTTGACTGGCAATATGCTTTCTGGGGAAATTAAATCTGGTGTTTACCTCAACAGCAGATCAAATATGTACGTTTCAGCCTTTCCCTTGTTTACATGGCTTGAGAAATCGTTCTTCATGTAAACTTATCTTCCAGTTGGTTTTCTACAGTGACCTCTCTTATAACAATTTCTCATGGCCGTCTAGCTGCCAAGAAAGGAGGTGCATACATAAATATTTATACCTATTTGTTAATAACATGCTCATATTGAAGTTTATGCTCTCACTTTGTATTGAATCAGTAACATTAATACATACCGGAGCTCATATTTAAAGAATACTTTGTAAGTTCACTCTTCTGCATTGGAAAAAGCTTAGTAAAAATTTTCTGCTGATTAGATGCCTAAATACTATGATCGTTTTTTCACACAGAAATGGGCTTCTTCCATGCGCTAATTCAGTCACTTGCAAGAGATGTAAGCACATATTGAGCCGTTCTAACTTGTCTCTAACATGCATTAGAGAATTTGATGCATTCACTTTTGTTAATTCCGATCCCTGTTTCTGTTGATGGTGTAGATAAGCGATCACTACATATAAACTGTGGTGGGGAAACTGTGACTGTTACAAACTCGATTGGTAAAATCACTTATCAAGCTGATAACAGTGATCAGGTCAAAGCCGCTACAAATCAGCACTTCGAGAAATGGGGGATTAGTAACACTGGTGACTTTATGGATGATAATATTGATGATGATACGTACATCATTTCAACTAAATTGACACTACCTGGAGATTCTCCTGATCTTTATAAGACTGCACGTCGATCTGCTCTCTCACTTGTTTATTATGCGTTTTGCTTGGAAAATGGACCCTACAATGTGAAACTCCATTTTATGGAGATTCAGTTTTCAGATCAAGAACTATATAGTCGTCTAGGTAGACGCATATTTGATGTCTATGTTCAGGTATAGCATTATTGTTTACTGAATAGTTGCTTTTTATTACATAACTAAGTTGCGTAGAAGATTGAAGTTCATTTCCTTTGGTCATTTTTCTTTTCTTATAGGGAAAATTGTTCTTGAGGGATTTTAACATAAGACAGGAAGCTAATGGGACTCTAAAGCCTGTTGTGAAAGAACTGAAAGATGTTAATGTGACTGATCATAAGTTGGAGATATGGTTGTATTGGGCGGGTAAAGGGACAACACTCATACCCAAAAGAGGAAACTATGGTCCTCTTATCTCCGCAATCTCCTTGTGCCACAGTAAGTAACACTTCTCCTCTAATTGAGCAACCCTATGATTATTCTTGTCACCTATAAATGATATTCATGTTTCAAATTTTCAGGCCTGGAGCAACATTGTGGAGGTCCCATGAAATAAATAAATAAATACTTTGTTACAAACTTCTTTCTCTTCTTTTTCTTTTTTCTTTTACAAACTTCTTTCTCTAGACTGGTGAATGCATTATAACACTTTTAGGGTCTCATTTGCAGTGGAGAAAACCAAACATCACATCAATTATCCACTAATTTTTGGAATAACGGGTCCCCTGGTAGCAATTATTCTCTTGGCTTTGGGATTCTATGCTCACAGAAAATTCAGACGGGACAAGAAAAGAGAGAAAGAGGTATCAAAGCTCACAAAGAATATGAATCCATTACTCATATTTTCTCATACCATTATTACTTATGATTTTTTGTTTGTAACCTGATCACATTATATAGACCTGAGAGCCCAGGGTCTGCAAACGGTTTGCTTTACATGGAGGCAACTGCAAGCTGCAACAAACAATTTTGATGAAGCCAACAAACTTGGAGAAGGAGGTTTCGGATCTGTATTCAAGGTATACTAAAATATGTCAACTTCTTCTCAAATAAGGCTGTTTTAATGGTTTATGATATGAGAAATATAATGCAGGGAGAACTCTCAGATGGAACTATCATAGCAGTGAAGCAGCTTTCTGCCAAGTCATGCCAAGGAAACCGTGAGTTTGTGAATGAGATAGGGATGATCTCTGGTCTGAATCATCCAAACCTTGTCAAGCTTTATGGATGCTGTGTCGAAAAGGATCAACTGCTGCTCGTGTATGAGTACATGGAGAACAACTCCTTGCTCTTGCTTTGTCCGGTAAATCAAAGCCATTCCCTCTTTTCTTTACGTTTTGAGTCTATTTCAAGTGGACATATCATGTGAAGCAACATCATGTCTCTTCCATTTCCAGGAAAGAGCTCCTTGAAACTGGACTGGGCAGCAAGAAAGAAAATCTGTGTTGGAATCGCAAAAGGGCTTGAATTCCTCCACGAGGGAGCTGCGATCAGAATGATTCACCGTGACATAAAAACTCCCAATGTGCTTCTAGACGCCGACCTTAATGCAAAAATATCTGACTTTGGTTTGGCTAGACTCCACGAAGAAGAACACACTCACATTAGCACCAAAATTGCAGGAACCATGTAAGTAGTATTGTATAAACACATCATGTCATACAAATTTAATGTGTTTTCTTAATATGTTTGAAAATACGAAAAAAATCATATTTATTTAACGGAGGTAGTATAACAGTTTGTTTTCGAGCTCTGATTCTGAAGATGTAGTAATTTCTCTTATGGTCTAGCGGATATATGGCTCCAGAATATGCTTTAATGGGTCACTTGACCGAGAAAGCAGATGTGTACAGCTTCGGGGTTGTGGCAATGGAGATTGTTAGTGGGAAAAGTAATACAGCACAAAAGGGAAGCGATGACAACGCCCCACTTATCAAATGGGTAACTGTGGAGATCTTTTTCTTGTCCTTAAACTCTATGAATGAATCTATAATTCCTTTTACAATAAGTTTACATCCATCTCAGGCCATGACACTGCAAGAAAAAGGGGACATAATGGAGACTGTAGATCCGAAGCTCGAAGGTGAGTTCAACAGCCTAGAAGCAGAGAGGATGATCAGAGTTGCTCTTGTTTGCACAAATGCAACTCCATCTTTACGTCCACTGATGTCAGAGGCTGTGAAAATGCTGGAGGGGGAGATGGAAATACCACAGATTCTGTCAGGTCCTGCCGTATACGGACATGATTTGAACTTTTCAAAGCTGATGGAGATGCAAGAGTCAACCTCGATGTCTGGTTATGGTCTGTCCCCATTTAATCAAGGATCAGCCACCTCAAACTCCACAGCAGAGTTTTCTTCCTTGTCATTGTAATATCAAAAGGTTGTGAAAACATTGCCTTGTCCCTTTTGATAGGCTTGATTGTGAGGATCATATACTTAAATTAACTTCAAACTCCATATCATTAATTAGAAGTTGTCTGAAACCTTATTTTGGTTATCTGAAACCTTACGTCGCCTATTTATATATCTATGTATCTTTTTTCTTTTGGTAACAGATATCTATGTATATTTCCATGAAAGTTCCTAGTGTTTAATCCTGGTCAGATCATATCTATTCACGATATCTTTCTATCTAGTCACGATCTCTTTCTAAAGTTTCTATCATTCTACGTATAAGCTGCTGATCACGTCTCCCTTATCAATTGGGTAACTGTGGAGATTTTTTTTCATTTGATACAACCATTCATATTGTTAAATATGTGTATGCTTGTGTTGTACGTCTACTTAGACCACTTGTCTGAATCTCCGGCATTGATGCTGCAACAGACAGGGGACATGATAGATATTGTAGATCCAATTCTTGAGGTGATTTCAACAGCAAAGAAGCAGCGAGGATGATCAAAGTTGCTCTCGTTTGCACACGTTCAACTCCTTCTTTATGGCCTACAATGTCAGAAGCTGTACAAATGCTCGAAGGAGAGATTGAAGTCACACAAGTTATGTCAGATCATGGTTTATATGGACATAACTGGAGCATCTCGATTCTCGAAGCTGAGGAACGTTGATATACATGGAAGCTCGAGCACATCTTGTGTGACCGATCAAACAGCATCGACAATGAAGTCCTCTGTTTCTGGTAGTGATCTTTACCCATTGGACCCCGAATCTGTGATCCTAAAATCCACAGTGGAGTTGCCTTTCTCGTCGGTGTGATATCAAAAGATGTGCACACGAGTCCTTATACTCCCTCTTTTCATTTTAGCTGTGGTTCTAAATTTATGCATATAGATTAGAAAACATTTAATTTTACATATTTTCAAAATAAAAATATCATTACCATATTTCAATCAATAGAAAAATAGAATATAGAATATTGTCAATAAATTTTGCATTGAAAACCTAACACTTATTTTGAAACAAAATTATATTCTACAACGACAAATGTCAAACTCGAATTATATACACCCTCCGTTTCATTTTAATTGTCGCTCTAGGTTTATGCACACATATTAAGAAATCATTTAATTTTACATATTTTCAAAATAATATAAAAATCATTACCAATACACATCACCATATTTTAACCAATAGAAAAATAGACTAGAAAATATTATTAATAAATTTTGCATTGAAATCATGAAACGACATTTATTTTGAAACGAAAATTTTACTCTAGAACGACAAATAAATCAAACGGAGGAAGTATTATCCAGTGCTTTTTGAACCAAACTCTCTTTCCTATAACTTTCCCAAAATTATTTACATATTTAAAGAAGATTGCTACACAAAATTGAAAATATTTTACTTTATTTCTTTTACAGAAAAAAGCTTTTAGTTTTATTATCTAAAACGAACATTCATAATATTTTTAAATGACACTTATGGAACTATAAAGTATAAAACATAAAGGAAAAGTGAAATGAGTCATTCATGAACCTATAACTGTTCATCACTGCAACTTGTACAATAATTAAAGAGAAAAACTTGTACAATACTTCAATATTAATTACCTTTGTCACATATGAATCGCGATTTTCTACTAGCGACGACCAAGAAGACCTTTATAAGTAGATAGTATCCTCGCGATTTTCTACTAGCGACGACCAACAAGACCTTTATAAGTAGATAGTATCCAACAATTTTTCAATTACACTTATTTAGTTAAACAAGTCCACACATATTTTGAATCGAAATGTGGGTCGTCTTCTCGGCTCTCCTTCTGTTCTTCATCATCATCACAAGCTTCTTTGCGACTCTAACAACATCCGCTTCACCAGCTCTCCATCCAGATGAACGTATTAAATCAAAATCTTGATTCTTATAATATCAAGGGTCAGTATCCATGATCTTTCTATATATAAACTTGATAATATTTGTGCAGTGAAAGCACTTGGGAGATAGCTACGACACTTGGAATCAAGAAACTGAACCTAAGTGATGGAGATCCTTGCCTTTTAAAAACTCTAAAACTTGGTGGTGCTATTTCGAATTTCGAAATGCCTGTCAACAACATTGTTTGTGATTGTAGCTTCAATAATAACATGACATGTCGTATTACAGAAATGTGAGTGAATATTTTATCTTCTCTTATCAAATTTTTTTTAGTTTAAATGTTAAATATTTTTATTCCTTCTTTTAGAATGATTTTTTTTGAGCAATCACAGATATCTCAAGTCCACAAGTCTCCCAGGGAAACTTCCGCCTGAGTTGGCCAAGCTTCGGTATCTCCAGAAGATGTGAGTTTGGAGTTCATAATATTCTTGATTTTGAAATCCCAACATTTGTATCTTTTTAATATATTAAAATTTTATATTTTATTACTGAGTTTTTAAACATATAGAGATTCATACACAAATTACATTTAGAATATTTATAACATATTTCTGTCGTATTATATATGTAGACATGATTATACAAAAGAAATTATATTTGCATTATTTTTATAAAAAATGAATTTGATTTTTTAATTCATTTTTTTATTTCCTAAAGTTTCCACGGATATAAATTAGAGATCCTTATCAAAATAATTAAAAAATATATATATTAGAATACCCTAAACCTTTGTTTGAAAACTCGGAGATCTTACTCGTGCATTTTAAATACAAAAATCAGGTATAAAAAGGCAATTATGTTCTCAATATAGTCTAATTAGCCAATTTAATTTTAATTGTGCAAAAATTTCAAAATAACAGAAATTTAGTGAAACTGCAGAATGCTTAAAATCTGAAGAATCGAAATAATATTATAATTTTTTTGTATAATTAAATAATTTTCGGGGTTGGAGATGCTGCTGTAAAGACACCTCCAAAATTAACACTAACTTCTTCAGTTCCAGAATCACCTTAAGCTTGGACACTGAAGACTTATGTGTTAAATAATTCTTTTGAGAAACCTGATGCGACCGAATCTCCCATGCGAACATGAACATCTTATAGTGCTTTTGCTCTTCTTTGCAGAGACTTGTGCCGAAATTACCTTTCGGGCTCAATCCCCATGGAGTGGGCTTCAATGCCACACCTCACTTTCATGTCAGCCCTCTCTCTTCTCTCTCTTTGTTTCTTTTCCATCTCAGAATATTTACTCTTCGTGGCCAACAAGATAACTTTCACTTTTCACCCAGCTCCGTCTGCGCGAATAACTTGTCTGGCCCTTTACCACCTGGTTTACAAAACTTCAAGAATCTGACATTTCTGTAAGTCCTACTCATACCTGTAGCCTCTAGGAGTGTGACGTATAATCATTAGTCTATGTTACATTAATATGATGAATTTTTTCAGAGGGGTCGAAGCCAACCAGTTCTCTGGTCACATTCCTGATGAGTTTGGTAACTTGACATCCCTAACAGGATTGTAAGATTCTCTTTGGAACTTAACCATTGTCCATAACCACAAGAATCTTTGGTTTTACCGAAATAGTTAAGTATTTAACTATAATCTCTTGTGAAAACTGAGTTTGCAGAGAACTGGCGTCCAATCAATTTACAGGAAGCCTTCCTAGCTCTCTGGCTAGATTGGTAAACCTTGAGAGTTTGTAAGTTATTGCTCAACTTAGCAGCTAGAGTTTTCAAAAAGCTTTTCTGCCTTTTTAGCTGGAAATGTTCTTCTTTAATTAGGCTTGGATGTGAATCAATTTGTGAAGCTCCTCAGCGAATGCATTAGGTTTGGAAACTTTGAAAAATGTTCTTAT
The DNA here is from genome assembly GCA_016771965.1 of Brassica carinata. Classification (NCBI taxonomy): domain Eukaryota; kingdom Viridiplantae; phylum Streptophyta; class Magnoliopsida; order Brassicales; family Brassicaceae; genus Brassica; species Brassica carinata. Next base: position 3,779,922 of record CM028689.1, on the reverse strand, counting down.
AGATTGAATTGCAACCACTTGGTTAGAGATTTTGCATTGAGATTTTTTCCTTGACCCGCAAGGAAGTGAACTAGCTGTTTGTTTACACTATGCAGTAGGATAAGTGACAATAACTTCACTGGCATCATCCCAGAATATATTGGCAACTGGTCTCGGCTTGAAAGGCTGTAAGCTTTTCATCATCACTAAATGCAAATTCTCTTACAGTGAGTTTTAATATCATCTAAGTTTGGTCGAATATTATCTTCAGAGATCTACAAGCAAGTGGACTGAAAGGACCTTTTCCTGACGCAGTGGCCCGCCTAGAAAATCTTACTAATGTGTAATTAACTATCTCAAACTAACTGGTCAGCTAAAAGACCATTGAAATGAATATACTGACATCTAATATTCTTTTTGAAACACTTTTTTTTTTTTTTTTTTTGAAACACATACTGACATCTAATATTCATTTTCAGGTTTATTAGTGATATGACTGGGATAAACTCTTTTCCTAATATATCTAGCCAAGCCATCAAAGACCTGTATGTGTGTTTTCAGTGAAGAATGATTGTATTTGAGGATATCAAACTAAAAACTCCGTCCCTGTTTCAGGGTTTTGAGGAATGTGAGTATGTCTGGTAAAATTCCTCCTTACATTTGGAGTAAACCGAACTTGAGATCTCTGTAAGTTTATTGTGGTGAATTCTGAAAAAGACTTATGCAGAATTTACTCAAAGATGTGCATACCTTATGTTGTTTGCTGCAGTGATTTATCGTTTAACAAGTTGACGGGTGAAGTTCTTGGAATAAACCCAGCACCAAAATTTATGTAAGACACATATAATGTTAAGATATATAACACATAATCACACACGGATGATTTATACTTTTGATGTGTTGTTACAGCTACTTGACTGGCAATATGCTTTCCGGGAAATTAAATCTGGTGTTTACCTCAACAGCAGATCAAATATGTACGTTTCAGCCTTTCCCTTGTTTACATGGCTTGAGAAATCGTTCTTCATGTAAACTTATCTTCCAGTTGGTTTTCTACAGTGACCTCTCTTATAACAATTTCTCATGGCCGTCTAGCTGCCAAGAAAGGAGGTGCATACATAAATATTTATACCTATTTGTTAATAACATGCTCATATTGAAGTTTATGCTCTCACTTTGTATTGAATCAGTAACATTAATACATACCGGAGCTCATATTTAAAGAATACTTTGTAAGTTCACTCTTCTGCATTGGAAAAAGCTTAGTAAAAATTTCTGCTGATTAGATGCCTAAATACTATGATCGTTTTTCACACAGAAATGGGCTTCTTCCATGCGCTAATTCAGTCACTTGCAAGAGATGTAAGCACATATTGAGCCGTTCTAACTTGTCTCTAACATGCATTAGAGAATTTGATGCATTCACTTTTGTTAATTCCGATCCCTGTTTCTGTTGATGGTGTAGATAAGCGATCACTACATATAAACTGTGGTGGGGAAACTGTGACTGTTACAAACTCGATTGGTAAAATCACTTATCAAGCTGATAACAGTGATCAGGTCAAAGCCGCTACAAATCAGCACTTCGAGAAATGGGGGATTAGTAACACTGGTGACTTTATGGATGATAATATTGATGATGATACGTACATCATTTCAACTAAATTGACACTACCTGGAGATTCTCCTGATCTTTATAAGACTGCACGTCGATCTGCTCTCTCACTTGTTTATTATGCGTTTTGCTTGGAAAATGGACCCTACAATGTGAAACTCCATTTTATGGAGATTCAGTTTTCAGATCAAGAACTATATAGTCGTCTAGGTAGACGCATATTTGATGTCTATGTTCAGGTATAGCATTATTGTTTACTGAATAGTTGCTTTTATTACATAACTAAGTTGCGTAGAAGATTGAAGTTCATTTCCTTTGGTCATTTTCTTTTCTTATAGGAAAATTGTTCTTGAGGGATTTTAACATAAGACAGGAAGCTAATGGGACTCTAAAGCCTGTTGTGAAAGAACTGAAAGATGTTAATGTGACTGATCATAAGTTGGAGATATGGTTGTATTGGGCGGGTAAAGGGACAACACTCATACCCAAAAGAGGAAACTATGGTCCTCTTATCTCCGCAATCTCCTTGTGCCACAGTAAGTAACACTTCTCCTCTAATTGAGCAACCCTATGATTATTCTTGTCACCTATAAATGATATTCATGTTTCAAATTTTCAGGCCTGGAGCAACATTGTGGAGGTCCCATGAAATAAATAAATAAATACTTTGTTACAAACTTCTTTCTCTTCTTTTTCTTTTTTCTTTTACAAACTTCTTTCTCTAGACTGGTGAATGCATTATAACACTTTTAGGGTCTCATTTGCAGTGGAGAAAACCAAACATCACATCAATTATCCACTAATTTTTGGAATAACGGGTCCCCTGGTAGCAATTATTCTCTTGGCTTTGGGATTCTATGCTCACAGAAAATTCAGACGGGACAAGAAAAAGAGAGAAAGAGGTATCAAAGCTCACAAAGAATATGAATCCATTACTCATATTTTCTCATACCATTATTACTTATGATTTTTTGTTTGTAACCTGATCACATTATATAGACCTGAGAGCCCAGGGTCTGCAAACGGTTTGCTTTACATGGAGGCAACTGCAAGCTGCAACAAACAATTTTGATGAAGCCAACAAACTTGGAGAAGGAGGTTTCGGATCTGTATTCAAGGTATACTAAAATATGTCAACTTCTTCTCAAATAAGGCTGTTTTAATGGTTTATGATATGAGAAATATAATGCAGGGAGAACTCTCAGATGGAACTATCATAGCAGTGAAGCAGCTTTCTGCCAAGTCATGCCAAGGAAACCGTGAGTTTGTGAATGAGATAGGGATGATCTCTGGTCTGAATCATCCAAACCTTGTCAAGCTTTATGGATGCTGTGTCGAAAAGGATCAACTGCTGCTCGTGTATGAGTACATGGAGAACAACTCCCTTGCTCTTGCTTTGTCCGGTAAATCAAAGCCATTCCCTCTTTTCTTTACGTTTTGAGTCTATTTCAAGTGGACATATCATGTGAAGCAACATCATGTCTCTTCCATTTCCAGGAAAGAGCTCCTTGAAACTGGACTGGGCAGCAAGAAAGAAAATCTGTGTTGGAATCGCAAAGGGCTTGAATTCCTCCACGAGGGAGCTGCGATCAGAATGATTCACCGTGACATAAAAACTCCCAATGTGCTTCTAGACGCCGACCTTAATGCAAAAATATCTGACTTTGGTTTGGCTAGACTCCACGAAGAAGAACACACTCACATTAGCACCAAAATTGCAGGAACCATGTAAGTAGTATTGTATAAACACATCATGTCATACAAATTTAATGTGTTTTCTTAATATGTTTGAAAATCTGAAAAAATCATATTTATTTAACGGAGGTAGTATAACAGTTTGTTTTCGAGCTCTGATTCTGAAGATGTAGTAATTTCTCTTATGGTCTAGCGGATATATGGCTCCAGAATATGCTTTAATGGGTCACTTGACCGAGAAAGCAGATGTGTACAGCTCGGGTTGTGGCAATGGAGATTGTTAGTGGGAAAAGTAATACAGCACAAAAGGGAAGCGATGACAACGCCCCACTTATCAAATGGGTAACTGTGGAGATCTTTTTCTTGTCCTTAAACTCTATGAATGAATCTATAATTCCTTTTACAATAAGTTTACATCCATCTCAGGCCATGACACTGCAAGAAAAAGGGGACATAATGGAGACTGTAGATCCGAAGCTCGAAGGTGAGTTCAACAGCCTAGAAGCAGAGAGGATGATCAGAGTTGCTCTTGTTTGCACAAATGCAACTCCATCTTTACGTCCACTGATGTCAGAGGCTGTGAAAATGCTGGAGGGGGAGATGGAAATACCACAGATTCTGTCAGGTCCTGCCGTATACGGACATGATTTGAACTTTTCAAAGCTGATGGAGATGCAAGAGTCAACCTCGATGTCTGGTTATGGTCTGTCCCCATTTAATCAAGGATCAGCCACCTCAAACTCCACAGCAGAGTTTTCTTCCTTGTCATTGTAATATCAAAAGGTTGTGAAAACATTGCCTTGTCCCTTTTGATAGGCTTGATTGTGAGGATCATATACTTAAATTAACTTCAAACTCCATATCATTAATTAGAAGTTGTCTGAAACCTTATTTTGGTTATCTGAAACCTTACGTCGCCTATTTATATATCTATGTATCTTTTTTCTTTTGGTAACAGATATCTATGTATATTTCCATGAAAGTTCCTAGTGTTTAATCCTGGTCAGATCATATCTATTCACGATATCTTTCTATCTAGTCACGATCTCTTTCTAAAGTTTCTATCATTCTACGTATAAGCTGCTGATCACGTCTCCCTTATCAATTGGGTAACTGTGGAGATTTTTTTTCATTTGATACAACCATTCATATTGTTAAATATGTGTATGCTTGTGTTGTACGTCTACTTAGACCACTTGTCTGAATCTCCGGCATTGATGCTGCAACAGACAGGGGACATGATAGATATTGTAGATCCAATTCTTGAGGTGATTTCAACAGCAAAGAAGCAGCGAGGATGATCAAAGTTGCTCTCGTTTGCACACGTTCAACTCCTTCTTTATGGCCTACAATGTCAGAAGCTGTACAAATGCTCGAAGGAGAGATTGAAGTCACACAAGTTATGTCAGATCATGGTTTATATGGACATAACTGGAGCATCTCGATTCTCGAAGCTGAGGAACGTTGATATACATGGAAGCTCGAGCACATCTTGTGTGACCGATCAAACAGCATCGACAATGAAGTCCTCTGTTTCTGGTAGTGATCTTTACCCATTGGACCCCGAATCTGTGATCCTAAAATCCACAGTGGAGTTGCCTTTCTCGTCGGTGTGATATCAAAAGATGTGCACACGAGTCCTTATACTCCCTCTTTTCATTTTAGCTGTGGTTCTAAATTTATGCATATAGATTAGAAAACATTTAATTTTACATATTTTCAAAATAAAAATATCATTACCATATTTCAATCAATAGAAAAATAGAATATAGAATATTGTCAATAAATTTTGCATTGAAAACCGAACACTTATTTTGAAACAAAAATTATATTCTACAACGACAAATGTCAAACTCGAATTATATACACCCTCCGTTTCATTTTAATTGTCGTTCTAGGTTTATGCACACATATTAAGAAATCATTTAATTTTACATATTTTCAAAATAATATAAAAATCATTACCAATACACATCACCATATTTTAACCAATAGAAAAATAGACTAGAAAATATTATTAATAAATTTTGCATTGAAATCATGAAACGACATTTATTTTGAAACGAAAATTTTACTCTAGAACGACAAATAAATCGAAACGGAGGAAGTATTATCCAGTGCTTTTTGAACCAAACTCTCTTTCCTATAACTTTCCCAAAATTATTTACATATTTAAAGAAGATTGCTACACAAAATTGAAAATATTTTACTTTATTTCTTTTACAGAAAAAAAAGCTTTTTAGTTTTATTATCTAAAACGAACATTCATAATATTTTTTAAATGACACTTATGGAACTATAAAGTATAAAAACATAAAGGAAAAGTGAAATGAGTCATTCATGAACCTATAACTGTTCATCACTGCAACTTGTACAATAATTAAAGAGAAAAACTTGTACAATACTTCAATATTAATTACCTTTGTCACATATGAATCGCGATTTTCTACTAGCGACGACCAAGAAGACCTTTATAAGTAGATAGTATCCTCGCGATTTTCTACTAGCGACGACCAACAAGACCTTTATAAGTAGATAGTATCCAACAATTTTTTCAATTACACTTATTTAGTTAAACAAGTCCACACATATTTTGAATCGAAATGTGGGTCGTCTTCTCGGCTCTCCTTCTGTTCTTCATCATCATCACAAGCTTCTTTGCGACTCTAACAACATCCGCTTCACCAGCTCTCCATCCAGATGAACGTATTAAATCAAAATCTTGATTCTTATAATATCAAGGGTCAGTATCCATGATCTTTCTATATATAAACTTGATAATATTTGTGCAGTGAAAGCACTTGGGGAGATAGCTACGACACTTGGAATCAAGAAACTGAACCTAAGTGATGGAGATCCTTGCCTTTTAAAAACTCTAAAACTTGGTGGTGCTATTTCGAATTTCGAAATGCCTGTCAACAACATTGTTTGTGATTGTAGCTTCAATAATAACATGACATGTCGTATTACAGAAATGTGAGTGAATATTTTATCTTCTCTTATCAAATTTTTTTTTTTAGTTTAAATGTTAAATATTTTTATTCCTTCTTTTAGAATGATTTTTTTTTTTGAGCAATCACAGATATCTCAAGTCCACAAGTCTCCCAGGGAAACTTCCGCCTGAGTTGGCCAAGCTTCGGTATCTCCAGAAGATGTGAGTTTGGAGTTCATAATATTCTTGATTTTGAAATCCCAACATTTGTATCTTTTTAATATATTAAAATTTTATATTTTATTACTGAGTTTTTAAACATATAGAGATTCATACACAAATTACATTTAGAATATTTATAACATATTTCTGTCGTATTATATATGTAGACATGATTATACAAAAGAAATTATATTTGCATTATTTTTTTATAAAAAAATGAATTTGATTTTTTTTAATTCATTTTTTTTTTATTTCCTAAAGTTTCCACGGATATAAATTAGAGATCCTTATCAAAATAATTAAAAAAATATATATATTAGAATACCCTAAACCTTTGTTTGAAAACTCGGAGATCTTACTCGTGCATTTTAAATACAAAAATCAGGTATAAAAAGGCAATTATGTTCTCAATATAGTCTAATTAGCCAATTTAATTTTAATTGTGCAAAAATTTCAAAATAACAGAAATTTAGTGAAACTGCAGAATGCTTAAAATCTGAAGAATCGAAATAATATTATAATTTTTTTGTATAATTAAATAATTTTCGGGGTTGGAGATGCTGCTGTAAAGACACCTCCAAAATTAACACTAACTTCTTCAGTTCCAGAATCACCTTAAGCTTGGACACTGAAGACTTATGTGTTAAATAATTCTTTTTGAGAAACCTGATGCGACCGAATCTCCCATGCGAACATGAACATCTTATAGTGCTTTTTGCTCTTCTTTGCAGAGACTTGTGCCGAAATTACCTTTCGGGCTCAATCCCCATGGAGTGGGCTTCAATGCCACACCTCACTTTCATGTCAGCCCTCTCTCTTCTCTCTCTTTGTTTCTTTTCCATCTCAGAATATTTACTCTTCGTGGCCAACAAGATAACTTTCACTTTTCACCCAGCTCCGTCTGCGCGAATAACTTGTCTGGCCCTTTACCACCTGGTTTACAAAACTTCAAGAATCTGACATTTCTGTAAGTCCTACTCATACCTGTAGCCTCTAGGAGTGTGACGTATAATCATTAGTCTATGTTACATTAATATGATGAATTTTTTCAGAGGGGTCGAAGCCAACCAGTTCTCTGGTCACATTCCTGATGAGTTTGGTAACTTGACATCCCTAACAGGATTGTAAGATTCTCTTTGGAACTTAACCATTGTCCATAACCACAAGAATCTTTGGTTTTACCGAAATAGTTAAGTATTTAACTATAATCTCTTGTGAAAACTGAGTTTGCAGAGAACTGGCGTCCAATCAATTTACAGGAAGCCTTCCTAGCTCTCTGGCTAGATTGGTAAACCTTGAGAGTTTGTAAGTTATTGCTCAACTTAGCAGCTAGAGTTTTCAAAAAGCTTTTCTGCCTTTTTAGCTGGAAATGTTCTTCTTTAATTAGGCTTGGATGTGAATCAATTTGTGAAGCTCCTCAGTGGATGTATTTGATTCGAAACTTTGAGAAAAAAAATTCTGTGACCCGCATGGAAGTGAATAAGCTGTTTGTTTACACTATGCAGTAGGATAAGTGAGAATAACTTCACTGGCATCATCCCAGAATATATTGGCAACTGGTCTCGGCTTCAAAGGCTGTAAGCTTTTTACCTCATTACCAATTTCTTTTACAGTTTGTGTTTCAATATAAGTTGTGTTGAATATGATCAACAGAGATCTACAAGCAAGTGGACTGAAGGGACCTTTTCCTGACGCAGTGGCCCGCCTAGAAAATCTTACTACTCTGTAATTAACTATCTCAAACTAAATGATCAGTTAAAGTACCATTAAATACGTATACTGACCTCTATTATTCATTTTCAGGATCATTAGTGATATGACCGGGATAAACTCCTTTCCTAATATATCTAGCAAAGTCATCGAATACCTGTATGTGTTTTCCAATGAAGCTTGATTTTATTTGAGGATATCAAACTAAAAAATCCGTCCCTGTTTCAGGATTTTGAGGAATGTGAGTATGTCTGGTTCAATTCCTCCTTACATCTGGAGTAAACCGGTCTTAAAATCTCTGTAAGTATTTTTTTGTGGTGAAATCTGTAAAAGACTTCATAATTTTGATATGTCTGATCTGCTGAGATATATGCATCGTACTCATGACATCATATGCTTAAATTCACTGAACTATAGCTGTATATACATATCAATTTTCCTGGACCAATGGGTAAGCACATCAATGAACATCATAGAGAGAAGAAATGGTAACTTTTTTTGTGAGAATGATATGCAAGTATGCAAGATGCACTATATTTAAAACGTCTGCAAAACTTGCTCAAAATGTTCATACCTTATGTTGTTTGCTGCAGTGATTTATCGTTTAACAAGTTGACCGGTGAAGTTCTTGGAATAAACTTTGTGCCAAAACTTACGTAAGACGCATATAACATTAGAGATATATAACAAAGAATCACACACGGATGATTTATTGTTTTGATGTGTTCTTACAGCTACTTGACTGGCAATATGCTTTCCGGGGAAATTAAATCTGGTATTTACCTCAACAGCAGATCAAATATGTACGTCTCAGCATTTCTCTTGTTTGTATGGCTTGAGAAATCTTTCGTCATGTAAACTAATCTTGTAGTTGGTTTTCTACAGTGACCTCTCTTATAACAATTTCTCATGGCCGTCTAGCTGCCAAGAAAGGAGGTACATACATAAACATTTGTACCTATTTGTTGAAAAGATGCTCATATTGAAGTTTATGTTCTCACTTTGTATTGAATCAGTAACATTAATACATACCGGAGCTCATATTTAAAGAATACTTTGTAAGTTCACTCTTCTGCATTGGAAAAAGCTTAGTAAAAAATTTCTGCTGATTAGATGCCTAAATACTATGATCGTTTTGTCATACAGAACCGGGATTCTTCCATGCGCTGGTCCAGTCACCTGCAAGAAATGTAAACACAAATTGAGCCGTTCTAACTTTTCTCTAACATGCATTAGAGAATTTGATCCATTCACTTTTGTTAATTCCCTGTTTCTATTGATGGTGTAGATCAGAGATCACTACATATAAATTGTGGTGGGGGAACTGTGACTGTTACAAACTCTATTGGTAAAATCACTTATCAAGCTGATAACAGTGATCAGGTCAAAGCCGCTACAAATCAGCATTTCAATAACTGGGGAATTAGTAACACTGGTGACTTTATGGATGATAATATTGAGGATGATACTTACATCATTTCCACTAGTTTGACACTACCTGGAGATTCTCCTGATCTCTACAAGACTGCACGTCGCTCTGCTCTCTCTCTTGTTTATTATGCGTTTTGCTTGGAAAATGGAGCATATAATTTGAAACTCCATTTTATGGAGATTCAGTTTTCAGACAAAGAGCTATATAGTCGTCTAGCTAGACGCATATTTGATGTCTATGTTCAGGTATAGCATCATTGTTTACTGAATAGTTGCTTTTTTCATTACCTAACTAAGCTGCTTGGAAGATTGCATGAATTTCATTTCCTTTTGTCCCTTTTCTCCTCTGATAGGGAAAATTGTTCTTGAGGGATTTCAACATCAGACAGGAGGCTAATGGGACTCTGAAATCTATTGTGAAAGAACTGAAAGATGTTAATGTGACTGATCATAAGTTGGAGATATGGTTGTATTGGGCGGGTAAAGGGACAACACTAATACCCAAAAGAGGAAATTATGGTCCTCTTATCTCTGCAATCTCCCTGTGCCACAGTAAGTAACACTTCTCCTCTGCTTGAAAAATCTTAAGACTATTATTGTTACTCCTTTTCACCTATAAATAAATATTCATGTTTCAAATTTTCAGGCCTGGAGCAACATTGTGGAGGTCCTATAAGATAAATAAATAAATACTTTGTTACAAACTTCTTTCTCTAGATTGGTGTATGCATTAACACTTTCAGGGTCTCATTTGCAGTGGAGAAAACCAAACGTCACATCAGTTATCCACTGATTTTTGGGGTAGCGGGTCCCTTGATAGCAATTACTCTCTTGGCTTTGGGATTCTATGCTCAGAGAAAATGTAGACGAGATAAGAAAAAGAGAGAAAGAGGTATCAAAGCTCACAAAGTATATGAATCCATTACTCATAGCATTACTGATGATTTTCTCTCTGATCACATTATATAGATCTGAGAGCCCAGAGTCTGCAAACTGTTTGCTTTACATGGAGGCAACTGCAAACTGCAACAAAAAATTTTGATCAAGCCAACAAACTTGGAGAAGGAGGTTTTGGATCCGTATTCAAAGTATACTATAACACTGCCAAATTCTTCTCAGCTAAGGCTGTTTTTTTTGGTTTTTAATATGAGAAACTTAATGCAGGGAGAGCTATCAGATGGAACTATCATAGCAGTGAAGCAGCTTTCTTCCAAGTCATGCCAAGGAAACCGAGAATTTGTGAATGAGATAGGCATGATCTCAGGTCTGAATCATCCAAACCTTGTCAAGCTTTATGGATGCTGTGTCGAAAAGGATCAGCTGCTGCTCGTGTATGAGTACATGGAGAACAACTCCCTTGCTCTTGCTTTGTCCGGTAAATCAAAGTCATTCCCCCTTTTCTTTACGTTTTGAGTCTATTTCAAGTGGACATATCATGTGAAGCAACATCATGTCTCTTCCATTTCCAGGAAAGAGCTCCTTGAAACTGGACTGGGCAGCAAGAAAGAAAATCTGTGTTGGAATCGCAAAAGGGCTTGAATTTCTCCATGAAGGAGCTGCGATCAGAATGATTCACCGTGACATAAAGACTCCCAATGTGCTTCTAGATGCCGACCTTAATGCAAAGATATCTGACTTTGGTTTGGCTAGGCTCCACGAAGAAGAACACACTCACATTAGCACCAAAGTTGCAGGAACCATGTAAGTAGTATTGTATAAACACACCATGGCAAAAAAAATTTAATGTAGTTTTCTTAATATGTCTGAAAACATAAAAATTTATCTTTATGAAACGGATGTAGTATATTGCAAGCTCTGAAGATGACTTCATTTCTCTTATGGTGTAGCGGATATATGGCTCCAGAATATGCTTTAATGGGTCATTTGACCGAGAAAGCAGATGTGTACAGCTTCGGGGTTGTGGCAATGGAGATTGTTAGTGGGAAAAGTAATACAACACCAGAGGGAAGCGATGACAACGCCCCACTTATCAAATGGGTACTGTGGAGCTTTGTTTGCTCTCTCTTTTGCCTTTTCATTCTCCTCAACTCTATAGTTGAATCTACGGTTCCTTTGACAATAAGTTTACATCTATCTCAGGCCATGACACTGCAACAGAAAGGGGACATCATGGAGATAGTAGATCCGAAGCTCGAAGGTGAGTTCAACAGCACAGAAGCAGAGAGGATGATCAGAGTTGCTCTTGTTTGCACAAATGCAACTCCCTCGTTACGGCCATTGATGTCAGAGGCCGTGAAAATGCTGGAGGGAGAGATGGAAATACCACAGATTCTGTCAGGTCCTGCCGTATATGGACATGATTTGAACTTTTCAAAGCTGATGGAGATGCAAGAGTCAACCTCGATGTCTGGTTATGGTCTGTCCCCATTTAATCAAGAATCAGCCACCTCAAACTCCAGAGCAGATTTTTCTTCCTAGCCATTGTAATATCAAACGGTTGTGAACATTGTCTTTCTCTTGTGATAGGCTTAATTGTGAGGATCATATACTTAAATTAACTTCAAACTCCATATCTAGAAGTTGTCTGAAACCTTTTTTTTTTTGTTATCTGAAACCTCACGTTGGCTATTATATATATATGTATCTTTCCATGAAAGTTCCTAGTGTTTAATCCTGGTCAGTCCATATCAAGTCTCGATATCTCCCTTATCTCCCTGCGTATAAAAACTGCTTAAATTTATTTTCCAAAGTTGATAATGAAATATGAATGAAGCTGTAGGCGGTAACTGTTCACTATTGCAGATTGAACAATAATTGTAGCTTGCTCAATAAATACATCTTGTACAATACTCCATTATTATCTTTGGCTACAACTGTAACGCTGCTCTGTACTAGCAGACTAGGGGACGACCAAGACCCTAAACGTAAATAATACGAAATATTTCATTTTTAGAAAGTTCAATTAAAAAACTTCCATTTCACAATTATTTTATCTCTTCTTCTTGTTGGTAAAGATTGTGACTAACCAACCAAGTCCACATAATCTATATCGATGATGTGGATCGTCTTCTTCTTCTTTATCATCATTACAAGCTTCTTTGAGACTCTAACAACATCCGCTTCACCAGCTCTCCATCCAGATGAATGTATTAAATCAAAATCTTGATTCTTGTAAATTTTTTTTTCTTATATGAACTTGGTAACTTGTGCAGTGCATGCGCTTGAGGAGATAGCTACTACACTTGGTATAAAGAGAGTGAACCTAAGTTACAAAGACCCATGCGTTTCAAAAAGTCTAATGATCATAAAACAAGTTGATTGGAATCCGGTGCTGAACAACACCATTGCTTGTGATTGTAGCTTCAATAACAACATGACATGTCATATTACAGAATTGTGAGTGTTGATTTCTTATTCTTTTTTTTTCACTCTCTTGTACTTCTTTAGTTTGCTTTAATTTCGACAAATGCAGAAGTCTCGTGAATTTAACTCTTGTGGGGATAGTTCCACCTGAGTTAGCCAAACTTCGACATCTCCGGTCAATGTAAGTCCAAGGTTTGATAAATTTAATAAACCATTTTGTGTTACAAGTAGAAGTAGAGGGTGAAAAAGGTCTTACATGCGAGATAGGCTAAAGAGAAAACATGTTGATGTGTCAGACTTAGGGGTTTAGTGGGAGTTAAATTTTTGCTGATTGTTAGAATTCTTAAATTCTATTAAGCTTTGGCAGAAAATAAGAATCTATTTCTCCAACGCATAAATGCTTGGGATTTTTACATTTTTATCGTTTTTGGTAAAATCAAGTCCACCATGTCTTCCGTTGATAAGATTCTAACAATTTTTTTTTTTGAAAGGAGATTCTAACAATTTTAAAAAGTCAAGTCCTATTAGTTTATAGATTATACATTTTACTAAAATACAGTATCGTTGGTTTGATGATATTGTTATTCAAAAATGTTTATATTGGTTTTATAGTTATGTTTAAATTCAGCATGTTAGAATACTATTCATATCCATTGGCTTATAAAACTTGTTATTTTTTGACTGATTATAAAACTTGTTACTAGATTTTGCGTGTGGGTAACCTTTCATTTTATAAATGTAAAGTATTTATTTTATATTTTGTATATTTTTCTGTCATTTTAAAATAAATATATAGATAATATATAGTTCTAAATATAAAAATTTAACATATGCTAACAATTTTATTTTTTGTAAAAATTATTACATAATTTACGAATTTTAATCCTTTTAAAAGGTGAATCATATTTTAATCCTTTGAAAAGATGAATGATATTTTAGTCACTTTAAACAGTGAATGATATTTTATTTATTTATTTAAATAAAACTATTCTTTTGAAAATATATTAGTTGACCAATTTAATATAATTTTATATGTAAATCATTTATTACTTTTATTTTATTATAATAGATTATACTTATACAAATTATAAAATTAGCATAGAATTTTATTATAATAAAATTTTAATCAAAGTTAATTTATAATAATATTATACTACTAAATATGAAATTAATCAGTGCATTGATTAAAAAAATATTTTTTTAAAAAAAAAATAAATTTTGTTAGATTTTTTTCCAACAGATTTTGTCAATACTAAAACTAAAATTTAAATTTACAGTTAAAATGGATTTGTTGTTGATATCCTTATAATTATTTTAAAATGTTATACATTAAGTAAACTAATGTAAATAATCAAAAATTGTAATTGAATATATGGACCTAGTATAACTATTTTATAGTAGATAATAAAATGGTACTTCACTTTTAATAGAGAAGATGGCATAAATTTTAATTCATTTTCTAAATATACAACAATTTATACAAATTTAAAGAAATTCTATAAAATAACATCTCTATGCAAATTCAACATAATCTCTCAAAATCAACCTAACTCTATCAAAATCTAAGTCCCACTAGTTTCTATAAATTGTGCTAAATATACAGTAGAACCTTTATAAATTAATAATATTAGAATTTTAAAGTTTTATTAATTTACAAAGGTATTAATTTACAAAAAGTTGTCTTTTTAGATTTTTTTTATATTTTTGAATATTTTTATTTATAAAATAAATTATATTTGATTTGGTTTTACCGTATATACATTTATAAAATTTTAGAAATTGAATTTTATATTTTTTTATTATATTACTTGGTTTATTTTTTATGTTTCATATAACTTACATGTGGTTTTTCGATATAATTTTACTAAGTATTATCAAAATATATTGAAATGTTAAGAAAAGATAGAGGTATTTTCATTATGAATATAAAACTAAGAATATAATATTTAGTTTTATTTATATGAAATGTATATATAGATATATTATTAATTTATGATTTTAACGGGACCATATATTTACATATAATTTCTAAAAATATTATCTTATTATTTATCGATTTGTGTCATATTTTGAAACGACCCAATTCGGAACCTAAAAAAATTATTAATTTATAAAAATTATTAATTTATCGAATATTAATTTACAGATATTCTACTTTCTATTTTTTACTACAAGAACTCAGTACTTAAAACCAAGACAATAAAGAAGAAAAAAAGGATTTGCGGAGTAGTCTTAAAGTAAAGTTTTTTTTTTTGACTAAAAGTCTTGAGAGTGGGTCTTAACGTAAAGTTTAAAACTTGACTGACAAAACATGTAGCCACTAGCCAGAGTATCTACAAAGAGAAACATAACAAAGTTTCTTACGAGTTTTATTCTCTTATTTGTAGCGACTTATCCGCCAACTACCTTACTGGCACGATTCCACCCGAGTTGGCTTCAATGCCATATCTCACTTTCATGTTAGCTCCCTCTCTTTGTCTCACTCTGCTGCTTCATCTTCATGATTTACGAATAACTTTGAATATTCTCGCAGCTGGCTCTGCGGGAATCGTTTGTCTGGGAATTTACCAACTTGGTTGCAAAACTTGAAGAATCTGAAATTCTTGTACGTCTCTGAATGTTTCCCACTTCTGTATCTTTTCATTATTAATTTCAAGCTTTATCATCAACTTTCAAATTAAAATTAAATGGTGATAAGTAGATTGGCTCTAATCTCTATATATCAGTTAATTATTCCTTCAATTACCAATTTAATTAGGACTTCACTCGTTCATAATTTCATTCGTACATTAACACTCTCTTCATGCTTAAGCGTGGACAATTATGTGAACAAGATCAAGTGACTCTGATACCATGTTAAATTTGGATTTATCATGGACTTACAACTTAAAGCCAATTGATTTTAATTCGAAAATCTATGATAAATCTGAATTTAACATGGTATCAAAGCCACTAAACTATTAAAAAGTTTAGAATTGATACACACACTCTTATAATTCAACCCAAAAAGTGACTTGTGCTCTCGGACTCGATAATGTTGGTCTGCGAGATTAATGGCTAGAAGGATCTTTATTTCGAGGGAAGGTAGCTTGGATTATATAGAGTTTAATGAACCGTAAGTTGTAGTGTTTAAAGAGTGTGAATATAAGCTCCTACATCAGAAATGTCAGTGAGACATAAATACTATATAAAATTTGGACCATTCAATTTATGGTTAACTGCTTTTAAGTTGGAAGTCCAGGAAGTTTAACATTGATTCAACTAATATCGTGGTGATGAAATTTTCAGAGGGGTTGAAGGCAACCAGTTCTCTGGTACGATTCCTGATGAGCTTGGTAACTTGACCAAGCTTGTAAAATTGTAAGACAAACTTTGGCTTTGCAGATATTCAAATCAGTTTTGATATTTTGCATCTAAATTTTTGGTTTAATGCCAAAAATGTACAGTGGTTGATCTTTTCTGAAACTTGGTTTTGCAGGGATCTTGCATCTAATCAATTTACAGGAAGCTTGCCTATCACTCTCGCTCGACTAGTAAACCTTGAACAACTGTAAGTTGTTGTCATCCTTTGAAATGAAAACTTTCAAACGATTTTTGCCTATTCTTTTTGAAATTGTTTTATGACCACCTAGATTGAACTGAAACATAATTTAAAGCTTTCTTGCAGAACACTTACTATTATACTTCGTAGTATATGTAATTTGGTTGTGAATTGATCTTGACACTTTCCAAACGCTTACTCTTAAGTTAAGCATGTGGAAAGATAGTCAAGAAAATCCTATTTAGTTTGTTTGCAGCTTTTTTTTTTAAGTTACAAAAAAAAAAATGTTTGTTTTTATTTTTGCAGTTGGATAAGTGACAACAAGTTTAGTGGAACCATCCCAGCATATATTGGCAAGTGGCCTCGGCTTAAAAAGCTGTACGTAAGCTTTTCCCTTCATTGCTAATTTTTTATTTCTCCTTGTGTTTCTGCTTATGTGCGGTCTAACATGTATCAATAATGGTAAGCAGATTTCTACACGCAAGTGGACTGAAAGGACCTTTTCCTGATGCAGTGGCCTGCCTAGAAAATCTCATTGATCTGTAACTGACTTATCTTTCATAGATTGGCAAAAGGACAACTGAACTCATGTTTTAAGGATTATATATATTCATATGCGCAGGAGAATAAGTGATACCACTGGGATAAACTCATTTCCAATTCTTTCCAGCAAAGTCATTATTACCCTGTAATTTATTTTCCACTGAAACTTTCTTCTGTCTTCATTCTTTATCATAAATTTTCAAACTAATAATGTCTCTGTTCTGTGTTCCAGGATTTTGAGGAATGTGGGTTTGTCTGGTCCAATTCCTTCTTACATCTGGAATTTGCCAAACCTAACTAGACTGTAAGTTCTTTGTCATTTCTGCGTTTAAAATGTCTTGAATGTGTAAGTTGTTTATATACAAGTATGTCACAGCTAAAACGTATATTAAACTATTTACCAAAGAATATTGATTTACAAGTTGTTTAACGCAGAGATTTATCGTTTAACAAGTTGACTGGTGAAGTTCAGGAAATTCAAAAAGCAAAAAAACTTGCGTAAGTAGTTACAATCCAAGATTTGAGTATGTTGATCCAAGATTGAGAATCATTGGTTTTCTTTCAGCTATGTCTATCTGACTGGTAACATGCTTTCCGGAAACGCTGAGTCTGCTTTTTTAATCAACAACAAACCTAATATGTACGTTTCACCTGCTTATTATGGCTTGAAAAAAGTTGCCATCATGCCAACTAATATTCTTCTCGGTTCTCTACAGAGATCTCTCTTATAACAATTTCTCTTGGTCATCTAGTTGTCAAGAAAAGAGGTATGAACATGAAATAGAACATCTTTAAATCTTATAGTTTATAACCTGATAATGTTGAAGTTTCTGTTGAATCAGTAACATTAACACATACCGGAGCTCAATTTTGAAGAGTAATATGTAAGACCAATAATGGATTATTTTTTGAATGGTTTGAATGTTTGTGTTATATGAGATACATAAATGTTTTTGTCCTTTGTTCATAGAACTGGCCTTCTTCCATGCGCTGGTCCAGTCAACTGCAAGAACTGTAAGTACATGCATTCAATATTGACATAATTTTTTTTTTTTAAACCCACTCTTTCTACTCATTGTTGATTGTAGATCAGCGATCAATACATATAAACTGTGGTGGAGAAGATATAAAGATTACAAACTCCTTTGGTAAAATCACATATCAAGCTGATAACAATAAAACCATGGCCGCAACAAATCAGCACCTGGAAAACTGGGGAATCAGCAATACAGGTGACTTCACCGATGATGCATATGTTGATGACACATTCATCATTTCAACTAGTTTAAGACTACCTAAAGATTCTCCCCATCTCTACAAGACCGCACGTCGATCTGCTCTCTCTCTGGTTTATTATGCATTTTGCTTGGAAAATGGAGCCTACAATGTGAAACTCCATTTTATGGAGATCCAGTTTTCAGACCAAGAAGTATACAGTCGTATAGGCAGACGCATGTTTGACGTTTATGTTCAGGTAAAGTGTATCTATATTTTGATTACAGAACTTCTTTAATCAAGCGTGGAAGATTAAAGTCCATTTCCTCTTGTTATTTCTCCCCCATGTTAGGGAAAACTGTTCTTGAGGGATTTTAACATCAAAGAAGAGGTTAATGGGACTCTGAAACCCATTGTGAAAGAACTGAAAGCTGTTAATGTGACCAATCATTTGTTGGAGATTCGGTTGTATTGGGCAGGGAAAGGGACAGCTCTCATTCCAAACAGAGGAAACTATGGTCCTCTTATCTCTGCTATCTCCTTGTGTCACAGTATGAACCCTTATTCTCTGCTGCAGCAACTTTACTCCTTTACATTCAGTTTTCTTCACTCTGAAGTGTCCAGAACTTCAAATTATCCCCTTCATCTTCTTTACAATGGTCCACACCACCTACTGACAATATTCATCTCTTAAATTTTCAGGTCTGGAGCCACGATGTGGAGGTTCTTACACAAAGAAAATGTATTTCTGTAGATTTTTTTATATAATATATATTTACACTTTCTAGTGTCTCATTTGCAGCGGAGAAAATAAAATATCACATTAGTTATCCCCTAATCTTGGGGGCAACAGGTTCTTTGGTAACAATTACTCTCTTAGCTGTGGGAATATATGCTCGGAGAAGAAGCCTTAAAGACAATAACACAAGAAAACGAGGTACCAGACTATATGAATCTATTTATGTTTAGTTGTTAGCATTACTAATTATTTTCTACTGGACATATGATCATGTAGATCTGAGACCTCAGGGTTTGCAAACTGTTTGCTTTACATGGAGGCAACTGCAAGCTGCAACAAACAATTTTGATCAAGCCAACAAACTTGGGGAAGGAGGTTTCGGATCTGTATTCAAAGTATGCTAAAACATATGCCAGATTCTTCTCAAATAAGGCTGTGTTATTTGGTTTCTGATATGAGAAACATAATGCAGGGAGAGCTGCCAGATGGAACTATCATAGCAGTGAAGCAGCTTTCTTCCAAGTCATGCCAAGGAAACCGTGAGTTTGTGAATGAGATAGGGATGATCTCTGGTCTCAATCATCCAAACCTTGTCAAGCTTTATGGATGCTGTGTAGAGAAGAATAAGTTGATGCTTGTGTATGAGTACATGGAAAACAACTCCCTTGCGCTTGTGTTGTCTGGTAAATCAAATTCTTTCAGCATATTTTTACGTTTTTACATGTCACATGTAAAGTTAAGTGACATCATTTCTCTTTGGTTTTCCAGGAAAGAGCTCCATGAAACTGAACTGGAAATCAAGACAGAAAATATGTGTGGGAATTGCAAGAGGGCTTGAGTTCCTCCATGAAGGATCGATGATAAGAATGGTTCACCGTGACATCAAAACTCCTAATGTGCTGCTAGATGCTGACTTAAATGCAAAGATATCTGACTTTGGATTGGCTAGACTCCATGAAGAAGAACACACTCACATTAGCACCAAAGTTGCAGGAACCATGTAAGTACAGAACATTAAAAAAAACATCTCAACAACTTATCTCAGTCTTGTTTTTTTCTACTGTAATGCAGGGGATACATGGCTCCTGAATATGTACTATGGGGTCAACTAACAGAGAAAGCAGATGTGTATAGCTTCGGAGTTGTGGCAATGGAGATTGTTAGTGGAAAGAGTAATACTAAACACAAGGGAAGTGCTGATCACGTCTCACTTCTTGATTGGGTAACTATAGAGCTTTTCTTTCTCTTTTGTCCATTTGATGTCTACAAGTTTCTCTTAAGTGAAACCTCTTTTTGTTTTACAATGAGAACTCAGGCGCTGTCACTGCATCAGAAAGGGACCATACTGGAGGTTGTAGATCCAATTCTTGAAGGTCATTTCGATAGAAAAGAAGCCGTGAGGATGATCAATGTTGCTCTCGTTTGCACAAACTCATCTCCTGCGTTGAGACCAACAATGTCAGAGGCAGTGAAAATGCTGGAGGGAGTGGTCGAATTAACACAGGTTATGTCAGATCCTGGTATATATGGAGACGACTGGAACTTGTTAAAGATGAGGGACATTGATGATACACATGGAAGCTCGAGCACGTCTGGTGTGACTGATCAAACAAGAACAACAACGAAATCCTCTGTTTCTGGTTGTGATCTCTACCCGCTATACCCTGAATCCATGACCCTAAACTCCACAGTAGAGTACCATTCATCATCACTGTAATATTAAAAGCTTTTACTTGACAGTAGTTTAAACCCTCAGATTAATACACAAGTGTGAAAGGCTTTGCGTTTAATGCCCTCAGATTAATACACAAGTGTGAAAGGCTTTGCGTTTAATGCGTTCATAAGTGTGAAATTAGTGTTCATATAAGAACAAAGTCACGTAAATTCTGCTTATTATTTGCTTTAACTTTGACTCTTCGCTCTTTGCATTCCCCGTTAACTATTTCCTTTTATTAGTTTACAACTCATATAAGAACATTACTGAATTTAGATGCGACGATTCTAAGCTAAAAATTTTGGTTCATTCGTTGTATTTATTGACTACTTTTACTCAGTGCCGTGCCTAGGACTTTGTGGGGCTTAAAGCAATTTTTAAAGTCGGGGCCTTAATTTAGAAAAAAAAAAATCATGTAAATTTTGATTTTGACAAAATATATTCAACATACTTAACAATAAATGAAATTAGATATGAATATTTTGTATTAAGATTCTTTACATTTCATCATTACCCAAAAAAAGTTCATATCAGTGTTAGCTAAGATATGTAACTATAGCTTGAAAGACTAAAGATATAAATTTATACAACAACACAAAATAAATTGACTACTTTTACTAAGAAAACAGTTGGTCATGGTGCGGCCTATAATGTTTTTTCATTTTTGTACTTCAAATGATGGAAGTAAAATATGACCAAAAAAGGAAAAAGATGGAAGTGTTACAATACGTAAGCCTTATAACTGTGTTGAAAGAGGCTGCTCATGTAGTCATGCATTAAAAAACAGTTAATGCAGCCAATACCTCGCCTGCGTTACCTGCGTATATACGTAAGTCTTATCTGAGAAGGGGACACGAAACATCAAGCATTCTTTTTTTTCCTATTATTTTTGGTCAAGTAACTTGGACAATTCAACATTAATTACGATCACAAATATATCTACTCTCTATCCCAATCAAACCTTACGATCAATGAACGTGTATGACCGTAACCGTGACCGTGAGAGGTTTTTGTTGGTGACCGCGAGAGTCTTCTTCCAAAGTCAATATCTTACCTCAATTAGTCTCTCTATAACCACACCGACGACCCAATGAAAATTCTAAAACCTATATAAATGTATAACCATTGATTGTCTTGCACTCTTGCATGAGGATATTGTAATTTGTGACTAACGAAACAAGTACACATACAAAGAATAGTCATACGCGAGATATGTTGATCGTCTTCTCAGTTCTTCTTCTGTTCTTTATCATCATCACAAGCTTCTTAGCAATTTCAACAACATCTGTTTCATCAGCTCTCCATCCAGATGAGTGTATGTGAATAAACTGCAATTATTTTTTTTTTTTTGGTTATAAAATCAAAGATTAAAATCCACATATTGATGTATACTTTGATTATCTATTAACTATTAGCAGTGAATGCGCTAGAGAAGATAGCTACAACACTTGGTATCAAGGGACTGAACCTAAGTGATGGAGACCCTTGCAACTTAGGAACCCTAAAGATGATGCACGTTGATGGTGTTTCTAATCCGGAGAATAGAAACAGCACCATTCGTTGTG
Organism: Brassica carinata; assembly: GCA_016771965.1. Taxonomy (NCBI): domain Eukaryota; kingdom Viridiplantae; phylum Streptophyta; class Magnoliopsida; order Brassicales; family Brassicaceae; genus Brassica; species Brassica carinata. The sequence goes on along the minus strand of CM028689.1, from coordinate 3,757,697 downwards.
ATTGTACTTTCAACAACAGTAGAATATGTCATATAACAAGCATGTTAGTGGTTATTAAATTGTTGTGTCTTTTTTTTTTAGAAGTAAATGTTTCTTCAGTGTCCTGATATTTATCCTGGTTGAATTATTTGAACAAAAACAGAGATCTCAAGACCCTTAGCCTTCCAGGAAAACTTCCACCAGAGTTGGCTGGCCTTCGATATTTACGATCGATGTAAGCTCAAACCATGCAGAAAATATTTAGAATATATGTTGTCAAATTGAGAGTATTATTTATTCAACGACATTATCAAACAAATCTATAGCGTTTGAATCTTCGAAGAGAGCCATGAGAGCGAGATTTTGATTTTCTTTGCAGAGACTTGTGCAGAAACTACCTTTCAGGCACAATCCCAACGGAGTGGGCTTCATTGCCTTACCTTACTTTCATGTTAGCTCCCTCTCTCTCGCTGATACATACTCTTCATGACTATTGACTAGCTAGAGTGACTTTTGAGTTCTCTTGCAGCTCGCTCTGCGCAAATAACTTGTCTGGGCCTTTACCAACTGGATTACAGAACTTCAAGAATCTGACTGTTCTGTACGTCTCAAACATGTTTCCTATACCAGATATGCCTTTTGATTCGACCTAATATTACGGTGATGTGACTAAATTTTTAGAGGGCTTGAAGCCAATCAGTTCTCTGGCCCTATTCCTGAGGAGCTTGGTAACTTGACATCGCTAACAAGATTGTAAGATTACCATTTTTCAAAATCAATAATCTTTGGATGTTTTACAAACATAAAATAAAATAAGAAGAAATGGTAGTCTTAATCATTTCGGAAACTGGGTTCTGCAGGCATCTTACCTCCAATCAATTTACAGGAAGCCTACCTAACACTCTCGCTAGACTGGTGAACCTTAAGGATTTGTAAGTTGTTAATATAACTGGATATCTAAAATCTTTTCCAAAAGTTTTATGAATTTGGTGGAAGCGTTGAGGACGAAGATGTTTTATTGCCATCTACATTGAAATGAAACCTATTTGATTCAAAGCGGCCTTGTTAAACTTCTTCCTTCACTTTTTATATGTATGAATTTTTTGGTTGTGAATTGATTTTTCACTCACTAAATTCTCACCTCAATCCAAGAAGATAAGTTTTACAAAGCTCTTGACTAGTTGATAGTTCTCAATCATTATGCAGTAGGGTAAATGACAATAACTTCAATGGTACTATTCCAGCGTATATTGGCAACTGGTCTCAGCTTCAAAGGCTGTAAGCTGTCCTTTATTGCTAACTTCAGTTTCTATTATTGTTCCTGTTGATGTACCATCTAAGCTTTGTCCATTATGATCAACAGAGGTCTAAAGGCAAGCGGACTGAAAGGTCCTATCCCCGATGCAGTCGCCCGCCTAGAAAATCTTATTGATCTGTAATAAACTTACCTTCAGTATATATATATATATATATATATTAGAACAAGACTAATGTTCTTAGCAATATATTCATATGCAGGAGTATTAGTGATACAACTGGGATAACCTCCTTTCCAAATATATCCAGCAAAGTCATCACAAAACTGTATTTATTTTCCAGTCATCAGTTTCTCGTCTTGATGCTTGATTCTTTCTGAAAATTTGAACTAAAGTCTCCCTTTCCTGTTCCAGGATTTTGAGGAACGTTAGTTTGTCTGGTCCAATTCCTTCTTACATATGGAATTTGCTAGACCTAAGGACTCTGTAAGTTTTTTCTGGTCACAAGTTAAAAGACCTTTATAAGTCCAAAAGTTATCAGAGCTTGTTTAACATACTCCACATTACCTGCTGAGTAGTTAGTTACCAGATGCGTATATTCATGGCATTTTCTATATATGCTTATAGTTACTGGACTATATAGTTCTATGTGTACACATGAATAAACATGATAGAGAGAAAACAGTAGCTTTTTGTGAGAGTGATATACAAGTATGAGAGGGTCTATTTAGGAGCTTTTGTGAAATCCATAAATTTTCATATGCAAAAATATAAGTTTCTTTTTTATTACATGTTTGCTGCAGGGACTTATCATTTAACAGCTTGACTGGTGAAGTTCGTGGAATCCAAAAAGCACCAAAATACACGTAAGTACTATACAATCTGAGATTAAAAATGTTAGAGAGCTGAAGACCTTTCAATGTCAAAACCACAGTACAATGATCAAGTATGTATCATTTTGAAATGTTGTTTCAGCTATTTGACTAGAAATAGGCTTTCTGGAGATGCTGGACCAGGTGGTTTTCTCAATAGCAAATCTAATATGTATGTTTCGGCTTCCCCTTGTCTAAATGACTTGAGATACCTTTCCACATGTAAAGTAATAGTTTTGCTAGTTTTCTAATATGATTATTTCTCACAGTGATATCTCTTACAACAATTTCTCTTGGCCGTCCAGCTGCCAGGATAAGAGGTATCAATATAAATTCTTGGTAGATACGATACACCTTCTCTCTATTGCTAATAAGTTTCTCATGCTGAAGTTTCTGATTTCACTTTATGCTCAATCAGTAACATTAACACATATCAAAGCTCATATCTTAAAAATAATTTGTAAGTACGCTCTTCTACTTAATTTCGCATCAATAGAATATTTTGTGCCATTGTGATGCCTAGCTATTTTGGTAGTACTTTCTTACAGAACTGGGCTTCTTCCATGTGCTGGTCCAGTCAACTGCACAAGCTGTGAGTACATATTGAGCGGTCTCTAACATGTTATTTTTGCTGTCTGTTTTCCCTATTAATTCTCTCTCTCAATCATGGATTCTAGATCAGCGAACACTACATATTAATTGTGGTGGAGACGACATAGCTATTAAAAACTCCTCTCATAAAATCACTTATCAAGCTGATAATAGTACAATCCATGCCGCAACAAATCAACACTTTAAGACATGGGGAATTAGTAACACAGGCGTATTTATCACGGATGAAAATAGTGAGGATGATACGTACATCATTTCAACTAGTTTGACACTGCCTGGAGATTCTTCTGATCTTTATAAGACGGCACGTAGATCTGCTCTCTCACTTGTTTATTATGCGTTTTGCTTGGAAAATGGACCCTACAATGTGAAACTCCATTTTATGGAGATTCAGTTTTCAGACAAACAACCATACAGTCGTCTCGGCAGACGCTTATTTGACGTCTATGTTCAGGTAAAGCTTTGGTGTTTTTTTATTTCCTATTTTCAGTAATCACAGCATGGAAGATTGACGTTCATTTCCTCTTTTCCTTTTACTCTCTTGTTAGGGGAAACTATTTTTGAGGGATTTTAACATCAGAGAGGAGGCTAAGGGGAGTCTGACGCCTCTAGTGAAAGAACTGAAAACTGTTAACGTGACTGATCATTTGTTAGAGATTCAGCTATATTGGGCTGGGAAAGGGACAACGCTCATACCCAAAAGAGGAAATTATGGTCCTCTTATCTCTGCAATCTCCCTGTGTCACCACAGTAAGTACTCTTCATCATGTTGCTTTCTTACCTCTCAAGTGGCCATAGCTTCAAATGATTGATTCATCTTGTTGACATTGGTTCATCTTTTAAAATTTTTAGGTATGGAGCCACAATGTGGAGGTCTAAATACAAAGAAACTACTTTGTTGACATTATTTTCAGTAGCTTGGTGCATATGTTTTACACTTGTTTTGTCTCCCTTGCAGCGGAGAAAATAAAGAGTCGCATTAATTATCCCCTAATTTTGGGGGCAGTGGGTGCCTTGGTAACAGTTATTCTCTTGGCTTTAGGAATATATGCTCATAGAAGATGCAGAAGAGACAAGAATACAAGAGAACAAGGTATCAGAGTTCACAGTGTATAAATATTTCTGGTACATGACTGTTATTTAAGCCATTAGTAATGATTTTCTGTTTGGAACTTGACCACATAGAACTGACAGCCCAGCGTCTTCCAACGGTTTGCTTTACATGGAGGCAACTGCAAGCTGCAACAAACAATTTTGATCAATCCAACAAACTTGGAGAAGGAGGTTTCGGATCCGTATTCAAAGTATACTAAAAAAACAGATGCCAAGTTCTTCTTAATTATGGCTTTTTTTTGGTCTCTGATATGAAAAACATAATGCAGGGAGAGCTGTCAGATGGAACCATCATAGCAGTCAAGCAGCTATCTTCCAAGTCATGCCAAGGAAACAGAGAATTTGTGAATGAGATAGGCATGATATCAGGTCTCAATCATCCAAACCTTGTCAAGCTTTATGGATGTTGTGTCGAGAAGGATCAATTGCTGCTCGTGTATGAGTACATGGAAAATAATTCACTTGCTCTTATGCTGCATGGTAAATAAAAGTCATTAATATTTTTATTTTTTTGAGTAATCATTAATAATTTCTTTAGAAATTTGTTTTGAGTCTAAATCAAGAGTACACTTATGTTACCTCATGTAATGTGATGTAATTTATATCTTTGGTTACGATTCATTTCCAGGAAAGAGTTCCTTGAGCCTGGACTGGGAAGCGAGACAAAAAATCTGTGTGGGAATCGCAAGAGGGCTTGAATTCCTCCACGAAGGCTCGATGATCAGGATGGTTCACCGTGACATAAAAACAACAAATGTACTTCTAGATGCTGACCTAAATGCAAAGATATCTGACTTTGGGTTGGCTAGGCTCCATGGAGAAGAAGAACACAGTCACATTAGCACCAAAATTTCAGGAACCATGTAAGCGTAGTAGATGTTAAGCACAAAATTCACAGTATAGCGACAGAAATGTTAGCTCACTCTTCGTTGTTTCTTATAATGCAGTGGATATATGGCTCCAGAATATGCATTATGGGGTCAGTTGTCAGAGAAAGCAGACGTGTACAGTTTTGGGGTTGTGGCAATGGAAATTGTTAGTGGCAAGAGCAATACTAAACACAAGGGAAGTGCTGATCACGTCTCACTTATCAATTGGGTAACTGTGGATATTGTTTTTCTTTCTCTTTATATCCATCTTGATACACCATTCATATTGTTATAAGTTTATTTAAACCACTTTTAACATCTGCAATCTCTCAGGCATTGACGCTGCAACAGGCAGGGGACATAACGGAGATTGTAGATCCAGTGCTTGAAGGTAATTTCAACACCAACGAAGCAGTAAGGATGATCAAAGTTGCTCTCGCATGCACAATCTCATCTCCATCCTTAAGACCAACCATGTCAGAGGTCGTACAAATGCTCAGCGGAGAGATAGAAATAAAACAGGTTTTGTCAGATCCTGGTTTATATGGACATAACTGGAGCATCTCAAAGCTGAGGGACGTTGATACAGATGGTAGCTTGAGCACGTCTGTTTTCACCGATCAAACGGCATCGAACACGAAATCCTCTGTTTCTGATTGTGAACTCTATCCATTACACCCTGAATCCATGATTCTAAACTCCACAACTGAGTTTTCTTCCTCGTCACGTTAAATATCAAAAGCTATGCACGTTGCCTGAAAGAGGCAAAGATTGTGAAGTTATCGTATAGTTAGATATATACTCATTTCACTGAAGTTGTATAAAACCTTACTACTAGTTCAGTTTACATAGAACCAAAATATGGATATCTGTATGAATGTTTATCTAACTCGTTGGTGAGTTGTTTGAAATATGTTTATTAGAAGATTACAAGAAAATTAGTTTGGAAATCGGCTAATCGAATGTCTCGGTAATAATAAATTGAGAAACACTAAAAAGAAACTGCAATGTGTTTGTCGGACGAATATGGTTTATTAGTCCATGCGAGTCCTGTTACTTCTCACTCAAGTCAAGAGAGGACTTTCGTGGTGCCAGTGTTTGCGAGGCTATGGTGATGGTGAGTGAGGGCTCCGTGTGAGCTGAACCTGCAGCTTCAACTCCAATTTCTAATTTCCTTTGATTTGACGTGAAATCCAAGTTTAAATTGAGGCTTGATTTTTTTTGGTTCGAGTAAACCGGTTCGGTCAAGGCAAGAGCGACCGGTAATCTCTAGACGCTGCGTTTTAAAGCAAAGTCCTGAAATTCACTCTTAACCACCAGTTATCAGGGATCATTTGTGTGTTGGGGACTTGAGAACCATTCACTCAACAAACAGAGAGACATGAAAAAGAGAGGAGACATGAAGACTGCCTTTCTCACCAAACACTCTCTTCAACTCTAAATCAGGTTTCTTCCTCTTCTGTTTCTTTCTGTGTGTTTTAGTTATGCCTTTGTTTCGTATTCTGGTGATATTTGCTTTTCTGGGTTTCATGGCTACTGAACGAATACAACAATTACAACTCCTAGATGATTCCAAGTTGCTCTTATGATCAAATGTTTTAGATTTGTGGAAAATTCGTACAGTATTGATAAGATCCATTTGGTTTACTCGAAGAAAGTTAGATGCTTAAAGTCAGATGCTTCAAGCCTTTCTATCATTTTAGAAGCTGTGTAACTGAGATTCCTACAAAAGTAATTCTCTTTTCTTTTTTTTTTTCTCATTGTAAAAACTTCGTTTTGCTCAGAGTATTGTCAGGTGGTGAAACAAAACCAATGGCTATGGTGGTGGTGTCTGGTGGCTCGATGCCACTTCACTCCAATGCTCTTTCTCTGAGTATCAACACCAAAACAAGAGTACGAAGTGTATCCACAGTTCCCTTGTTCTCATCTTCTCTTCATAGCAGTTCCAGGTCCTTCTCCATCATCCCCTTCAAGCTGATGCCGCGTGTATCCAGGTCTCTCTCTGTGGTATCTTCTGTTCTGTCGGAGGACAGAGCTACTGGAGTTAGTGGCTCTGGGGGGACAGATGCATTCAAGCTGACATACTTCGAGGTGAGGGCTCTCTTCACATGGATTGTTTTTTAGAGCTCTTTACAACTTCAACATTTGTAATTCCATAAGCATATATTGATATGTATCTGTAAACGGATTTAGGGAAACAGCTGGCTATGGGAAACGGGTGGATTGAAAATCTTGGTTGATCCCATTCTTGTGGGTAATTTGGATTTTGGAATCCCATGGCTCTATGATGCTGCCAAGAGATTTTTGAAGGGATTCAAGGTAACTTGGATCTCCTCACATTGAATCTGTTTTACATAGCAGTTTCATCATCTTATCTCTCATTGTGATTGTATGTTTCTAAGACTATATTAAATGCAGCTTGATGATCTCCCTGAAGTTGATTGCCTGCTCATTACTCAAAGCCTTGATGACCATTGCCATCTAAATACCCTTAGACCACTTTCCAAGAAATCTCCAGACATTAAGGTTATTGCAACTCCAAATGCAAAGCCTTTGCTGGATCCTCTTTTTAGAAATGTAAGTGACTTGTTTCATTTTTCTTGGTCTCATTTCTTCATCCCTGTTCATAATTAAAAATGAGAAAGATTTAACTGTGGTTAGGTCACTTATCTGGAACCTGGAGAGACCTACGAGCTAAATGCAAGAAACGGTTCTAAGGTTCGAGTTAAAGCCACAGCAGGACCTGTTCTCGGACCACCATGGCAACGCCCTGAAAACGGGTAAAAAAAGAACTCTCATCAATCAATCTTCCAACCTCGTTATGGTTATTGATTTATGCTTCTCTTTTGTCCGCAGGTACCTTCTTACTTCCCCTGAAGATCAGATATCTCTCTACTACGAACCGCATTGTGTATGCGACATGGAACTTCTGAAGAGTGAAAGAGCCGACATTGTAATCACACCGGTCATCAAACAACTTCTCCCACAATTTACTCTGGTTTCTGGCCAAGAAGACGCTGTCCAGCTAGCCAAAACCTTAAAAGCCAAGTAAATACTCATCTCTCTCTCTTTTGTTCTTCCATGTAGCCTCAAGAAAATGTATATAGCAACTCTTGCATTACTTGGACCGTAGGTTTGTTGTGCCGATGCAAAATGGTGATCTTGATGCAAAGGGGATATTAGCAAGTATTATAAAGAAAGAAGGAACGATAGAATCATTTAAGGTTGCAGCTTTCTTAACCAAAGAAAATTGCAAACAGAATCAATGTTTTTGCTTTATCTAAGATCAATGGTGATAATTAATAGCTTGTTGTGTGGTTTGTGGATGCAGGAATTATTGTCAAGAGAGCTCCCAAAAGCTCAAGTGTTGGAGCCCATAGCAGGTGTTCCGCTAGAGATCTTGCCTCCAACATCAGACGTTTAGAATGAACGGTATATGGACATGAGGATACACACATGTAAATATATTAGGCATTTTGTTGTTTTATCTTTCTGTAATGAACGGTGATTATTATTACTGTGGTAATTATTTATGATCTTCGTGTTGCCACTGTTTGTGAGACGATGGATAGAAAATTCTCTGTATCTATCATAGTCAAACAAGTTGAGGTTTAATAAATTAAGTTATGTTCCAAAAAAGTATTTTATAAAATAATAATTGTATAACACAAATCAAACTTATACTACTAAACAACTTGAGTGTTTTATAAAAGAGAGTCAAACTTCATCCATGATGAACATGAAAAATCGATAAAAGCATTCAATGAAGCAGTGTCATATCTTAATGAAGAGGTGCTGAAGAATGTGAAAATTCCAAATCACCTTGGATGAAACATGAAAACAAAGTTTTTTTTCTTTTTGCTTAAAACATGAAAACAAAGTTTTGAAATGAAAAACAGAGCAAATGGAATTTAACCTTGATTAAGAAAAAATGATTAAAATGAGATGATAGACCAATAAATTATTTAAGAGATGAAACTTTCTACTGCTAGCGGGTGATCTCGAGTTAGATTCTATAAATGTCAAACTAAATCTAAAAGCGTTGCTGAAACATTAGAGGCGGCTGATGAAAGTGGACACAGATCTGATAATACCATATTTTCAGTATTTGTGATTTGCTTCGTATTTCACGGATATCTGATTTTCCGATTTGTTTTGTTTCGGAAAAATACGGATATCTGAAAAATTTATAGATATTTGTAAATATTCGCGAATATTTACGGATATTTTATCCACCTTGTATAATACAAGTAAATCTACAAAAACATTACACAATTTTTTTTTCTTAAAATAAACTTTACATGATATAAAAAACTAAAAATTAATTAAATTATGTGTTTTATGAATTTTTAAAATTAATAATTTTTTCTTATAAAACAAATATTTTAGAAAATTGTAGTTTTCGTTAAAAAAAATTATATTTTTTTCTTAATTTTATATTGTATAAATAAAATTAATAAAATTATATATTAAATAATAATTGCATAGGATTATACATTTAAAACTCTATATTTAGTCATAGATATACACCTATCGTATATAAGCCGGAGCGGATCGGATATCCGGCTCTACATTTTTCAGTATTTGTGATTTGTTTCAATTTTAACGGATATCGGTTTTTAATATTTGCTGTGCTTCGGAGACTTACGGATATCCGGATTTTTCAGATCGAATCAAACGAATAACAAATCGAATCAAATTTAACGGATAAAATGCCCAGCCTTAGAAACATTCACAATAGTTGAGCTCAGAATATTAGAATAAATACGAATTTTGGAATTATAAAATCTAGCCAAGAGATATTGTCATTCTTGGTCTGAAAATCAATTGATTTATACATATATTGGGGCTGATTGGTTGGGATTTATCTCTCTACTTTAGCTTTATTTATTTTAAATCACTAATCTTTACCAATCATGTTGTAGCTTTATTTTTAAAAGTTAAAGTCTACATCATGTTTCTACTAATTTTTACCAATCATGTTTTAACTTTATTTTTAAGTTACAACAAAAAAATTAAAGCAATTTTTCTTTCTAATCTATTTTAGATAAAATTTCTACATCCTTCTTTTTTAGGCTGTAGAATCTGCAACATAAAAAAAACTATCTATAATATCAAATAAATTATATAATCATAATAAAAACATCTATAAATGTTATAATTTATTTTTTGGGGTTTTTAAATTATTGAAATATTAAAAAACATAAATATTATTTACATATCACATTTTAAATAAATTTTGATAATTTATTTAAAAATATTAATATAAATTGTTTTAATTGATAAAAATAATTGTTTTATATGTTTCACATATTTTATTTTAAAATATTTATAGCCTATAACTTACAGCTACAACAAATTTAACTACAGCAAAAATCTCTGCAAATAAATCTACAGTAACAACTTTACAACTACAGCCAACTTACTTACAGCTAAATTTTTACAGCTAAATTTTTAAAGCTACAGTCAAACCACGTCTATCTTTATTGTGTCAATCCTTCAAAAACATCATCAACAGCTTAGTTAATCAAACAAGTGGATGATCAGATATTCCTCAACTAAAATCTATTTCATAGCCAAATAACTGACTGCAAAATGGTAAAAAAAAATACGATACTAAAAATTTAATGTGACACATGTTGTTAACTGTTAACACAGCAATGTAACATATGACAGTATATAACATATTAGCTAAATGTTACTTTTGAAAAGAATAATAAATTAATATGTACAACTTGAATTAACATACAAATATACAATGTACTTTGTCAAAAAGACATTTAATATTTTGACCGAAACTTTTTTACTTTTTGAAATGGAATATATTCTCCTATAAAAAAAAAGCATATGCTCTCTCGAATTCAAAAGAACAAGGCATGATGATATCAGGAAACCCTGGAAAAAAGGGAAAAATTAAAGAACAGAACGTCAAAGAATTTGTCTGTCTGGAAATGAAAAAAAGGATCTAATTAGCAAACAAGACCAGTCAACCGGAGAATCTTCTTGATATCACACACAACAAAATATAAAAAACAAAAAACAAAAATAAAATAATAAAAAATCAGAAAACGCGGTTTCTACGATTATTGGAGTCAAAACCAGCAATGGTGTTGGTGAGAAGCTAAATCGAGGAAAAAAAAAAGCTCAAAACTTTTCTTCTTCTTCATCTTCTTCCTCAAACTCACGGACCCTAAGACGAGCTTTGCAAACCATCATCGCCGCCTTATTTAGTCATGGAGAATCGTAAAGGAGGAAACTTTAGCGTACCCAGCTCCGAGGCTTTGACCACGACGCTTCGCAATGCGATCCAAGCTCTGGGTCGTGGTTTCGATGTCACATCAGATGTTCGGCTTCTCTACTGCAAAGGAGCTCCTGGGTCGAGACTTGTTCTCATCGAAGAAGGACAAAACAGAGAGATCGAATTGTCCGATGGGTTTCTTCTCCCTAATGTCCCCGTTGATATCGAGTGCTCACGAGGCGATGAGGGCATACACAGAATCCCTGTTTGCAACTTCCATCAGGTTGATTTGTAGCTAAGATTCTTACATTAAGCCCTTTATGTCTGTTGTCTAGGATGTTGTCTGATTTGATAATTTGTGGAACCACTGGCTCACAGGCCATCCTAATTAAACCTTTGGACTTATCTAAATTTAGAAGCTTTGGTCTTGGTGTTGAAAATGTCTTTCTTACATTTAAGCCAATGTTTGTTCTTTTGTCATGTTGCCTGATCTGATATTTGTGGAACCACTTGCTCATAGTAACCTTTAGACTTTTCCAAATTTAGAAGCTTTACATTCTGGGACAATTGGTGAATTTGTATTCTGGTCAAGTCAGTTTCCAAGGGGAATCGTTTGTTAATGTGTTCTTTGTTTCTTGGCAGATGGCAGCATCCTTCAACGAGAATTCAGGTGTAAAAGGGAACATACCACTCGGATGCTTTAACGCAATGTTCAACTACACTGGCTCTTGGCAAGTCGATGCAGCTTCCACAAAATCTCTCGCAGTGGTTGGATACTTTAATAAGCTTTATGAAGTCAAATTAGCAAAGCTTACATTGTTTTTGCGCAATGAGATCAAACGCGCCGTTCCTTCCTCATGGGACCCTGCTTCCTTAGCTAGGTTATAGTCTCTTTCTTTAACAACACCCTGTTCCCTTCAGTTCTGTATCTTATGGTCTCAGCGGTTTTTAGATTCTGATGTTTTTTTCTCTCCACTTGTTTACAGTTTTATCGAAAACTACGGCACTCATATTGTAACCTCGGTGACGATTGGTGGAAGAGACGTGGTTTACATTAGACAGCATCAGTCTTCTCCTTTATCTGCATCTGAGATAGATAACTATGTCAATGACATGAGGAAGCACAGGTTTCAAGATGCAGAGAGTCAGTCTATCACTGGGCCGTCGAAATACAAAGACAAGGTTGGTAAAAAAACGTCACCGGGCCGGGCCATGGCGCGAGATTACTCTTTTGTAAACAGAGTTTAGTTTCTTTCTGTAACTGAAAGAGCTCTCTCCTGTAGGATATTACAGTTATATTTAGGAGAAGAGGAGGAGACGATCTTGAGCAGAGCCACACTAGATGGGCTAAGACAGTACCCGCAGCTCCAGACATTATCAACATGACTTTTACTCCTATTGTCTCTCTCCTCGAAGGTGTGCCTGGTCTAAGGCATTTAACTCGTGCCATCGAGCTTTATTTGGAATGTGAGTTTCTATCTAGAAAGCAAACATCTTGACATTCGAGTCTACCTGTGTAGCGTTCTTACAAACGTATAAATCTCTTACCAGATAAGCCTCCTATCGAAGATTTACAGTACTTCTTGGACTTCCAAATAGCTAGAGCATGGGCTCCTGAACAGAGTAACCTCCAACGTAAAGAACCTGTGTGTGAATCTCTTCAGTTCAGCTTAATGGGTCCTAAACTGTTCGTCAGCGCTGATCAGGTAAACACAGAGCAGAAGATTCTTTCGGTTATTTCGGGTATCAAGTAGTTTGGGTAGGGAAGTTTAGAATCCATTTTTATATCCAAGGAAGATGGTAGTCATTGGTTCGGTTTAGTTCCATTTTGGTTCTGTTATATATATTTAGTTATTTTATTTATGTATAGAAATCTTATTTCATAAATTCGGATATCCATTCGATTCTTGATTTGGTTTCGGTTCCATTTAAAATCAAAGGAAGATAGTAGTCCTTGGTTCGGATTAGTTCCAGTTTGGTTCTGTTATAGATATTTGGTTATTTATTCATGTCCTATTTCATAAATTCGGATATCCATTTGATTCTTGATTCGGTTTCAGTTCCATTTAAATATTTTGTATATAGAAATATAGAAGCGTTTGAGTATTTGTGAGATTTGATCCGTTTTTGGTTTTCCAGATGTCTGGTAAAATGCCAGGCCTAGCCAGGTTTATAGATAAACTGAACATAATGATTGCCTTTTGGGTATTTTCAGGTAACGGTTGGGCGTAAACCGGTCACAGGTCTCAGGCTAAGCTTAGAAGGAAGCAAACAAAACCGTCTCTCTATCCATCTACAACACTTAGTCTCTCTCCCCAAGATCTTGCAGCCACACTGGGACTCTCACGTGCCTATAGGTGCACCGAAATGGCAAGGACCAGAAGAGCAAGACAGCCGCTGGTTTGAGCCTATCAAATGGAAGAACTTCTCTCACGTAAGCACCTCTCCCATCGAACACACCGAGACGCACATTGGCGATCTTTCGGGCGTTCACATTGTCACCGGAGCTCAGCTCGGTGTTTGGAACTTCGGATCAAAGAACGTTTTGCATTTGAAACTACTCTTCTCTAAAGTCCCTGGTTGCACAATAAGACGGTCGGTTTGGGACCACACACCGGTTGCTTCCACCGGGAGACTCGAACAGGGAGGTGCTTCTACATCGAGTAGTTCGGCCGAGGAGAAGAGAGAAGACGTGTCGGGGCAGGCAGGGAAGCTGGCTAAGATAGTGGACTCGTCTGAGATGTTGAAAGGACCACAAGATTTGCCTGGACATTGGCTTGTGACTGGAGCAAAGCTAGGCGTTGAAAAGGGTAAGATTGTGTTGCGTGTGAAGTATTCGTTGCTAAATTATTGAGAGGGTGGTTTAGATGAGAGATGATGTTTTTCCGACAGCATTCTTTGCACAGAGCGAATCTTTCTTGTACATTGGTCTCGTAAGCAAGCAACCGCTCGGTTGGGTTCGGTTTGGTTCGACTTTTAGAGTGCTTTGGTTTTTGTATTGGTTGACTATTAAGTTTTGGTCCGGTTTGGTTCTGTAGACGACTTCTATTATCAAGTCGGAGTATGTAAATTTTTGTGTGATTCAATTTCAACACATTGTCGATGTAAGGACGTTTCATGTCACGTTTCTATCAAATTTGCATGCCATTTATCGTTTAAATCATTTAATCATATTACAAAATAGACTTACTAGTCACCATTACGCCTCTGACAAATCCGATGCACCTCTCATCGGCACATTTTTTACTGACATCGAATGCTAAACTAAGGAAACTTTATTATAATTTTTTTATACATCAAGAGTATGTAATATCAGACTGATTATACGAAAATCTGCCTCAAAATGAGCAAAAGTTTTGGCACTCTCATGCTTACGAGGTTAATTAAGTAAAGAGTCGTGGGTTTCTCCATGATTGCCTGAGCTTGTAGCTGCTCTGGAGGTCAAGAACATAGCCAAATTGTACAGGTATGTCTCTATCAAAATATCGGCTATAAACCAGACCAATTCAATGTAAACGGTTCCTGAATGTTAGTATACCAACTAATCATATGGTTAAACAATTAGGACTAATCATCATTTAAAAATCAGAGATCAATAAAAATCACGAAATTTATAGTGGTGAATTTGGGTTCGATTTTGTCCGGTTTAGTTTGGTTTGAACGTTGTCCAAAAAGAAAAAAAGTTTGGTTTGAACAATCATTGGTCCCTGTGTGTGTTTCTTTAGGTGGTGACAAGTTACTGGAAGCAACATGTTAAGTGGGTTCTACTCGATATCGTGACCATAGTAGCAATTCCTGTGAACAATGTGCTATGAACCGAGCTATATATAGAAATGCTTGATTTTCAAATTTATGCCAAAAATATAACATATGAAATGATACAATACACGAGAAGATAATATTAATTTCGATAATTCTTTGAAGAAATTTATGTCTTAATCTTTCTAAATTTTTATAAAGATATTTTGCAGCATAACCCGAGAAGACAAAAACGCGTACGTAGGTTTTGACAAAGCCACTTGTGCTTCCGAAGTAGAGTTTGTTCCGCGTACAAAATCCAAACTTGGTCAATCCGTCAACTAAATTATTATATAAATACAAAGGAGAGAGATAAAATCTTGATAGATCGTGTATTATTGTTGTCACTTGCTGTGTGTATATATATATAATTAAAAGATTTCAATTATTTAGAATGGAGGAAAATTGGTGAAAAGAAAACAGATGAAGAATTAGGTTTGAGCATTAAATGAAAAGTGGGTTCTTCGTGAATAAATCAACGACTTTGTGTATCATAATTGACCAGGGCCGGTGATGCTTCCATGTCCCTCCAACTCATTCAATCTAAAATTGTAGGTGAAACTCGTAGCTTAGGATAATTAACACATTTATTATACTCCCTTCGTTTCAGTAAGATACATATTTTAGAAAAATCATACATATTAAGAAAATATCTTAAATTTTAAAAAACATATTTGTGTCTGTGTACATACCAAATTTAGACGGGTTTTTGATCATGTCCTGGAAAATGTCATAAGCATTGATGTAGGTAAACTTCGCATCAGGGTGGTTATTGTTGAGCTGATCAACCAGAGATCGTAGCTTGCTGTTGAAGATTTGGTTTGCTGAGTTGATTCTTTCATCGCAAGTCCTACTGTCACGGCTGCGCGCGAGCGCGTTAGGACTACAACCGATTGCGCCGATTCCTATCAATGCAAACTTCCTAGCCCCATAGTTGTATAGTGCCTACAAAGGTTGTAACTACGTGTTAACTAAGGATCTAATGACATAACAAACAGAGGTACGTAGATAGACAAGCCATATTTAGATTAAACGTACGTTAAGCTGAGTGCTGTAGCGACTGATGAGATCGTTAGCGTACTGTTCTGGTGTGAATTGTCTGCTAGAAGAGTAGAACGTAGGCATGAAGTAGTTGTTGAGATAGTCATTGCTTCCCATACCAACAGAGTATATGCATCTCTTGAGGTAATCAGCTGCTTGAGTCTCGCCTCCCAGCAGACTCACCACCTGCTGTACCGTGTTCTGGTAGTTCCTAACTTGTCCACTAAAGCTTATCCTTTGTCCCTTCATTTTTCAATAAACAAAAAGAAAAAAAAAGTTAAAGACATTTTATAAAATTCCTTTTAGGTATGAAGATTGTTGATAGAAAAGTGCTATTTATGTTTATTGTTTAGTTACCAATTGTCGACCGGTTTCATCTCTTATTCCGGCAGCTGCAGATGCGTAATTAACTCCTGAGAGTATTTGCCGACCTCTCACACTATTGTACGCAGGAATGTAGTCATTAAATCCAAGTAGCTCAGCTTCAATACATCACAAAGAAAAGTCAAAAACCACATTAGACTAGGACTAGTCACATTTTAGTCACATTAGATTATATAACAATATTGTAATAACAGGTTACGTACCGATCTCGTCAACGGTGGTTCTTCCGTTGGAGAAACGACCGGTGGGGCCGCCAAAATCGATGCCGTAAGGGAAGTAATTGGCTCTTGCGAAAGAAACAAGACCGTTGTTGTTTCCATTGTCAACCAAAGAGTCACCAAAAATGAAGTAGCATGGAACTTGCTGTGCTTTTGCTACACTAAACGCTAAACCCAACAACACAAACACTACACACCATTTCCTTAAGTAACTCTCCATTTCAAAACCAAAGTCTATTGAGTGACAGAAGAGATTGGAGATGAAAAGAGTGATGTGAAGAATAACCGTATAGAGGTTGTCTGTATTTATATGCGTAGCATTAATATTATGTACTCACTTTAACATCCGTAGGTCCAATGAAAAAAAATCTGTTTTTGTTCTCATTCATTAACCTAAATTAAATACTAGTACTTATTTAAACTTTGTATGTGCCGACAACCGCATCGACTGTAATCATCAGACTAAAGATTGTCATTATGTTAGTTCACAAAAAGGTCATCATTATTTTGAAGAGTCGAAGTGATAAACTCTATGTTTAGGTATTTGGCTTGGTTCGATCTGAGTGTTTCGTTTTGGAGTATTTAAAAGTTAAAAAAATATAAGAATCATTTGCATATTTATTAAATTTGGATTAGTTTTAGTTTTGTTTTTCTTTTTGTTTGGTTCGAATAGTAAAGTAAGTCCATATAAAACTATGAAGAAACAAAAAAAAAAACAGAAAAGAAAACGATTTGAATTTTTTCTAGTAATATTAAAACTCAACAATTTAATTCATACCAATCAAAATCACATGCTACCTCTGATATATATATATCTACTTAAGATAATATTAATTTCGATAATTCTTTGAAGAAATTTATGTCTTAATCTTTCTAAATTTTTATAAAGATATTTTGCAGCATAACCCGAGAAGACAAAAACGCGTACGTAGGTTTTGACAAAGCCACTTGTGCTTCCGAAGTAGAGTTTGTTCCGCGTACAAAATCCAAACTTGGTCAATCCGTCAACTAAATTATTATATAAATACAAAGGAGAGAGATAAAATCTTGATAGATCGTGTATTATTGTTGTCACTTGCTGTGTGTATATATATATAATTAAAAGATTTCAATTATTTAGAATGGAGGAAAATTGGTGAAAAGAAAACAGATGAAGAATTAGGTTTGAGCATTAAATGAAAAAGTGGGTTCTTCGTGAATAAATCAACGACTTTGTGTATCATAATTGACCAGGGCCGGTGATGCTTCCATGTCCCCTCCAACTCATTCAATCTAAAATTGTAGGTGAAACTCGTAGCTTAGGATAATTAACACATTTATTATACTCCCTTCGTTTCAGTAAGATACATATTTTAGAAAAATCATACATATTAAGAAAATATCTTAAATTTTTAAAAAAAAAAACATATTATTTTTTGTGCTGAACAATTTCCCATAATTAATAACCAATCAAAATTCAATAAATACAATTAATTTTCTTGAAATTTACTATTTATCATTATTATATGCATTGAAAATGTAAAATATTAATCTTTTTGAAACAAAATTTTTTCCTAAAATATGAATCTTTTAGAAACAGAGGAGTATCTTGCATGATATACGGTGAATTTCCACGTATATAGCTGTCTCGAAACCTCATAGTGGATATAAGAGAGTTTAGGATCAGACTGAACCTCAAACGGGTTGGAGATTCCCTGGTTCTTCCATACTATATAGTCTTCTGATCCTGTATGAGGTTTCCAGAAATCTATGATCTATGCTAATACCTGGGAACAAAGAGAAGTAATCATGGAATATTGAGGACACTAATGTTAGAAACAAAATCTAATTAATTTTCCATATACGAAGAAAAATATGTTTACACATTGCAAACTTATAAATGTTCTGCAAACTTA